>JARQOC010000009.1:57852532-58313092 GCA_033576535.1 Allobates femoralis
GGACAATGACCCACAGCAAAGCAAAGCACACCTCCAAATTATGCAGGAACTATTTAGGGAAAAGCAGCAGCTGGTATTCTATCTGTAATGGAGTGGCCACAAAATTGTCTGGGTGACCCTCAAACTTTTGAACTATAGTGTATGAATTTGTATATATACACGCCTACCTAAACACACACCTACATGGACGCACAAATACACATACACACACAAATATAAATATACTCATATACACACAGATATACACACAAATAAATGTGTGTATATGAGTATATTTGTATGTGTGCGTATGTGTATTTGTGCGTCCATGTAGGTGTGTGTTTAGGTAGGCTTGTATATATACATATATATATATATGCTATTGTTCGAAAGTTTGGGGTCACCCAGACAATTTTGTGTTTTCCATGAAAACTCATACTTTTATTTCTCAAATAAGTTGCAAGATGAATAGAAAATATAGTCCAGACATTGACAAAGTTAGAAATAATGATTTTTATCTGAAAGAACAATTTTCTCCTTCAAACTTTGCGTTGACCAGAGAATGCTCCTTTGCAGCAATTCCAGCATTGCAGACCTTTTGGCTTCTAGCTGTTAATTTATTGAGGTAATCTTGAGACGTTTCCCCCCATGTTTCCTGAAGCCCCTCGCACAAGTTGGATTGGCTTGATGGACACTTTTTGCATCCTATACGGTCAAGCTTCTCCCACAACAGCTCAATGGGGTTGAGATCTGGTGACTGTGCTGGCCCCTCCATTACAGATAGAATACCATCTGCCTGCTTCTTCCCTAAATAGTTCAGGCATAATTTGGAGGTGTGCTTTGCTGTGGGTCATAGTCCTGTTGTAGGATCAAACTGGCTCCAATCAAGTGCTGTCCACAGGGTATGGCATTGCAAAATGGAGTGATAGCCTTCCTTATTCAAAATCCCTTTTACCTTGTACAAATCTCCCACTTTACCAGCACCAAAGCAACCCCAGACCATCGCATTCCCTCCACCATGCTTGACAGATGGCATCAGGGCCTCTTCCTGCATCTTTTCAGTTGTTTTGCGTCTCATAAATGTTCTTCTGTGTGATCCAAACACCTCAAACTTTGATCCCTCTGTCCATAAAACTTTTCCAATCTTCCTCTGTCCAATGTCTGTGTTCTTTTGCCCATAATAATCTTTTCCTTTTATTAGCTAGTCTCAGATATAAAACCAAAAAAGACAGGCAGCACTCCAAGCTGTGGTGTAAACGGACAGAATTTAATCCAGCCACATGATGCTTCATGTGGCTGGATTAAAATCTGTTCATTTACACCACAGTTTGTACAGTTTTGCAGTTGGAGCCCTGCATACAGGACGTATTGCACCTGTATTTGGGAAATACTTATGTGCTGATTCTACTTTTTCTGGTCATCATAATGGGAGACCCAGACAATGGGGTTTAGGGCACTGCCCTCCGGAGGTCACACTAGGTACTACAAGTTTGTAGACACCGCCCCTCCGCTTATAAACCCCTACCGCAGGGAACATCCTCAGTTTTAAACTTAGTGTGCTCGGAGGATCACGCTTTGCTTGCACTTCACTGCATTCTCACAACTTACGTGATGGCGTCTGAAGACGAGGTAAAATGGTTCCGGTCGGGACCTGCGACAGCCTCCCCGCTCACCCTTGTGGAACACGCAGGTGGAGGTACCGGAGGGCCTAGAGCCTGGACACTTCGTGTTCTCCCGGTACGCTGTCGCACTCCTTTCCATCCCTCTCTGGGGGGCTCTGGAGAGTGGGAGATGGGAGCCTTGCACAGCTCCGCTCCGTCCGAGGCCTCCCTAAATGGTGCTTACAGACCGGACTGGAGCCAGCCCAGTCCGAGGCCTCCCTAAATGGTGCTTACACTCCGGACTGGTGCTGAACCCCCGTCCGAGGCCTCCCTAAATGGTGCTTACAGACCGGACCGGCACTGAGGCACTCTGTGTCTCCTGTGTGCCTGGGGGTAGTGTCTGGCACTTTATGTGTCTCATGACACTCAGACCGCGCGTTACCCTCGGGTCCGCGGATCTGCTGGTGTACCCTGTGCTGGGGTCACCCTGGCTGACCGCCCTGTGTGTCACAGGGGCTGAGGCTGTGGGCTGCGGATGTCTTGTGCATGCAGTCTGTATGTTGTGTTTTTCACACTAATTCCCGCGCTGCGGGCTCTGGCGCCTTCATGTTGAGGCTGCTTGGAGGATGGGAAGCAGCCCGTGCGGTGACGTCATCGATGGGCGTGTGTGTGTGCTTCCCGCGTGTTTTCGGCGCCCGCCCACAGTTTCACTGTCGGCGGCCATCTTTACCCCTCACTTCCCGGCTGGGATCTGTATGCAGCGTGCGTCTGCACTCCAGGGGAGACCGGAAACCTTCGCGGAGGTCACACACACACACCGCTTCCTCATACCGCTTTACTGCGGTCGGTAAGCCACCGGGACTCCCGGTTTTTGTCTGCAATTTGGCTTATTTTCCCCTACTGTGGCGATGTCCTCAGCTAGGAAGCGTGCTGCTAAGGCGGCAGAGACCACCGTTACCTGTGCTACATGCAATGGGACACTGGTGGAGGGGTCCTGCAATAACTGTGGATGCCCAGAGGCCCGGACTGATACTGCTGAGTCAGCAGCTCCGGTGCTGTACCCTGAGGTGCAAGTGATCCCAGGGCCATGGGAGACTCAGAATAAGATCAATGAATCTCTGTTGTCCCAGCTGTCCTCCATGTCGCAATCCCTGGAGGCACTTAATAGGAGGCTGGATAGCCCAGTTACTCCGTCCAGTTACCCCCGGGCGTCTCCCTCTTCTGCTGTGAGACCCCTTAAGCGGGCTCGTCGTGAGGAGTCACCCGAGCTCCAGGCTCTCTCTGAGGAGGAGTGTTCCTCTGATGGTGAGGAGGATGATGGGGGTTCAACTTTCGGGTCTGTGTCTATATCTGAACCACCAGACGGGGTGGAGGATCTGGTGTCCTCTATCAACGAGACATTACGTCTCGTGACACCCCCTGAGGAGGTGACGCTGCACCCGAAGGAGGTCTATCAATGGCTGAGGCCAGAGGCTAGACCAAGTGGTTCCTTCATGGACCACACGAACTTTGGAAGGGTGGTTAGAGCTCCCAGGTTACATCCTGGGCGGCGTTATGTCCGTAAACCCAAGGACAATCGCTTCCCCTTCTCCCAGGAGGTGCTTCAGGAGTGGTCGCAGTCCCCGAAGGTGGACGCTTCCATGACCAGGATTGCTGCACGCTCCCTTTTCTCTGCCTCTGATAGCTCCTCGCTGAAGGATGCGACTGATAGACAGGTCGAGCAACTCGCCAAGTCTTCCTATGAGGCTGTGGGGTCTTCATTTGCCCCTAACTTTGCCACGGTCTGGACCTTACAAGCGATTACTACCTGCTTGGATGGTATCTCTGACCTGGCAAGGTCCAGTCCAGAGGTCCTAGCACTTACCGAGAGGGCAAGGGCCTATGCGGACTACGCCAGGACGGCGACTCTGGAAACTGCCACTCGCTCAGCTGTGGCTTCGGCCAATGCTATAGCGATCCGCAGGTTGTTGTGGCTGCGTCTTTGGGACTCAGATACCACATCCAAGAAGATTTTGCAGAATCTTCCGTTTGCTGGTGACAGGCTTTTTGGCACCGAACTGGACAAGCTAATAAAGGATTCTGCTGATACCGCAGAATAAGCCTAAGCCACGGTATACCGTTAAAAGGAACCCAAAACAGTGGTCCTTTCATTCCAGCTCGCAGTCATCAGCACCGTCTGCTCGTGCGGACCGAGGGTGAAAACCCGCTTCTCAGTGGCGCTCTAAGAGTCGTCCGAAGAAGCCGTCGGGGGCGGCAGCTACCACCCCCCAACCCGCCTCTACATGACTCGCTCTCCCTTCCTGCCTCCCCACAGGTGGGGGGCCGCTTTCAGGACAAGTGGCTACTTCACGTTCAAGATCAGTGGGTTCGAGACGTGATCTCGCGAGGTTACAGGATAGAGCTGACGTCAAACCCGATATCCCGATTCCATCGGTCGGTCCCATCACCAGAAAAGGCTCAGGCTTTTTACCTGGTGCTGGAGGGTCTCCGCAGGGACGGAGTGGTGGTCCCGGTGCCTTCCGGAGAGAGGTTCAGGGGTTTTTACTCCAACCTCTTTATCGTCCCGAAGAAGGACGGATCCTTCCGCCCGGTACTGGACCTGAAGTTGTTCAACCGTCACGTGTTGGTTCGGAAGTTCCGTATGGAATCACTGCGCTCCGTGATCGCAGCTGTGTCACAGGGGGACTTCCTAGCGTCCATAGATATCAGAGACGCTTACCTTCACGTGCCCATTGCACCGGCTCATCAGCGCTGGTTGAGATTCGCAGTGGGGGAAGAACACTTCCAATTTGTGGCGCTGCCGTTCGGGTTGGCGTCGGCACCGCGGGTGTTCACAAAAGTGATGGCCTCCATGATGGCTCTCCTGCACATGCAGGGACATGCCGTCATTCCCTATTTAGACGACCTGCTGGTCAGGGCGCCATCAGAACACCTCTGTCAAGAGAGCCTGGATGTGACCATGCGGTCCCTGGAACAGTTCGGTTGGCTCCTCAATATTCAGAAGTCAACGCTAGTTCCGACCCAGTCTTTGACATATTTGGGCATGGACTTCAACACAGCCTCAGCCCTGGTGTCTCTGCCACGAGTCAAACAGATGGCGATCCAATCAGGAGTGCAAGCAGTCCTCCTGGCACCACAATCATCCCTACGGGTGTTGATGAAGCTGGTGGGGCGCATGGTGGCAGCAATAGAAGCGGTGCCGTTCGCACAATTTCGCCTCCGTCCTCTCCAGCTGGAGATTCTCCGCAGGTGGGACAAGAGGAAGATCTCTCTGAATCGGCTGGTGACACTTTCCCTACCGACCAGGGATTCCCTGCAGTGGTGGCTACAGCCACATCACTTGTCTCGGGGCCGGTCCTTCATCAAACCGTCATGGTTAGTGGTGACCACCGACGCCAGTCTGAAGGGCTGGGGGGCGGTGTTCTTACACCACAGGGCCCAAGGCCTCTGGACTCAGTCCGAGTCGACGTTGCAGATCAACGTGCTGGAGATCAAGGCGATCTATCTGGCACTCCTGGCGTTTCGGAGATTCCTCTCAGGACAACCCATTCGGGTTCAGTCCGACAATGCGACGGCCGTCGCTTATATAAATCATCAAGGAGGAACCAGGAGTGCAGAGGCTCTGGCCGAAGTTCACCGCATCCTATCCTGGGCGGAGGACAACAACTGCCTGATCTCCGCAGTTCACATCCCAGGGGTCGAAAACTGGGAGGCCGACTATCTGAGCCGGCAGGGGATGGACGCCGGAGAGTGGTCTCTTCATCCGGAGGTCTTCAGAGAAGTCTGCAGCAGATGGGGCACTCCGGACGTGGATCTGATGGCCTCACGGCTGAATCATCAGGTGCCGCAATACATGGCGAGGTCATGGGACCCCCAGTCTCTGGGAGCGGACGCCCTGATCTTGACTTGGTCCAGATTCCATCTACCGTATGTGTTCCCGCCTCTGGCTCTGATTCCCAGGGTGCTGTGGAAAATCAGGTCGGAATGCAGGATAGCCATTCTAGTGGCTCCAGACTGGCCCAGGAGGTCCTGGTATCGGGACCTGTGGCAACTGTCAGGCGGACACAGGTGGGCTATTCCAGACCGCGCAGATTTACTCGCGCAAGGCCCATTCTTCCACCTCAATTCCAGGGCCCTCAGATTGACTGCATGGCTCTTGAGGCCTGGCTGCTGACATCCAGGGGTTTCTCCCCTACGGTGGTTGCCACTATGAATCGGGCTAGGAAGCCAGTTTCCAGGAAGATGTACCACAGAACGTGGAAAATCTTTTTTACTTGGTGTGCCTCTGGCGGACGGTCTCCGTGGCCCTTGTCCATCCCGATGTTGTTGGCTTTCCTTCAGTCGGGTTTGGAATTGGGATTATCCCTTGGCTCTTTGAAAGGTCAAGTATCAGCACTTTCAGTGCTGTTTGACAGGCGATTGGCGCTCCTCCCGAAGGTCCGTCAATTTCTGCAGGGGGTGTCACGGATGGTTCCGCCCTACAAGAGACCTCTGGACCCTTGGGACCTTAACATGGTCCTGGCGGCATTACAGAGACCTCCGTTTGAGCCGCTGAGAGATGTTTCTCTATCGCGTCTGTCCCAGAAAGTGACCTTTCTGGTGGCAATTACGTCTCTGAGGAGGGTATCAGAATTGGCTGCACTATCGTGCAAGTCACCCTTTCTGGTGGTTCACCAAGACAAGGTGGTGTTGCGTCCACGGCCAGAATTCTTGCCGAAGGTGGTTTCAACTTTTCACCTGAACCAGGAGATTGTTCTCCCATCATTTTGCCCCGCTCCCGTTCATCAGGTTGAACGCGACCTCCATACTTTGGATCTCGTGAGAGCTATACGCATTTATGTGTCCAGGACCCGCCTCCTTTAGGAGTTCGGACTCCTTATTTGTTCTTACGACAGGTCGCTGTAAGGGGTCCGCGGCATCAAAATCGACATTGGCCAGATGGATTAAGGCTTCCATTCAAGAGGCTTACCGGGCTTCTGGTTTGCCTCTCCCGGTGGGATTGAAGGCTCACTCTACCAGAGCCGTAGGTGCCTCCTGGGCTTTGCGACATCGAGCGTCTGCTCTACAGGTGTGTCAGGCGGCCACTTGGTCCAGCCTGCACACTTTCTCTAAGCACTATATGGTGCATGCCCATGCCTCTGCGGATGCAAGTTTGGGCAGGCGGGTTCTCCAGGCGGCGGTTGCCCACCTTTAAAAGGGAACCATGTGTTATCCGTCTTGTTGAGGAACTCTTCCCGCCCTGGGGTATTGCTTTAGGACATCCCCATTGTCTGGGTCTCCCATTATGATGACCAGAAAAAAGAGAATTTTATTTACGTACCGTAAATTCTTTTTTCTTTAATCATCAATGGGAGACCCAGCACCCACCCAGTTGTTCCGTTGCATGTTTTGCATTTGCTCTGTTCTCTGTTGAGACAGTGTTTGCCGGGTTGTTGAACCGTCTGTGCACGGCATTCTTCCCGATGTTTCGGGTGTGGTTTATTTCCTCCTCGCAGCTTGTGGACCAAACTGAGGATGTTCCCTGCGGTAGGGGTTTATAAGCGGAGGGGGCGGTGTCTACAAACTTGTAGTACCTAGTGTGACCTCCGGAGGGCAGTGCCCTAAACCCCATTGTCTGGGTCTCCCATTGATGATTAAAGAAAAAAGAATTTACGGTACGTAAACAAAATTCTCTTTTTTTCCTTTTCCAGTCTCAGATATGGCTTTTTCTTTGCCACTCTTCCCTGAAGGCCAGCATCCCGGAGTCACCTTTTCACTGTAGATTTTGATGCTGGTGTTTTGTGGGTACTATTTAATGAAGCTGCCAGATGAGGAGCTGTGAGGCATCGATTACTCAAACTGAAGACTCTAATGTACTTGTCTTGTTGCACAGTTGTGCAGCTCCCACTTCTCTTTCTACTCTGGTTAGAGCCTGTTTGTGCTCTCCTCTGAAGGGAGTAGGACACACCGTTGTAGGAAATCTTCAGTTTCTTGGCAATTTCTCGCATGCAACAGCCTTCATATCTAAGAGCAAGAATAGGCTGTCGAGTTTCACATGAACATTCTCTTTTTCTGGCCATTTTGAGAGTTTCATAGAACAAACAAATGTAATGGTCCAGATTTTCAACATGGTCAATTTTATAGCTTCTCTAATTAGCCAAACTGTTTTCAGCTGTGCTAACATACTTGTGCAAGGATTTTCTAGGGTTTCCTAAACATCCATTAGCCTTCTGACAGTAAAAAATGGGAAAGGAAACGGTGTTCACCAGTCCGCGCTGCCAGGATCCACTTATTCCAAGGAAGAAACTCACGATCAGATGTGATATGATCAAAGCCTTTTATTGCATCCAACGCGTTTCAACGCCTTTCCTGGCGTCTTCCTCAGGGATGCAGTGAGGATCCCTGAGGAAGACGCCAGGAAAGGCGTTGAAACGCGTTGGGTGCAATAAAAGGCTTTGATCATATCACATCTGATCGTGAGTTTCTTCCTTGGAATAAGTGGATCCTGGCAGCGCGGACTGGTGAACACCGTTTCCTTTCCCATTTTTTACTGTGTGATTCCACGTGCAAGTGATCGGTGGGAGTCCAGCAGCAGCCATCCGGATATACCGTATATACTCGCGTATAAGCCGAGTTTTTCAGCCCAAAAATTGGGCTGAAAAGTACCCCCCTCGGCTTATACGCGAGTCAGTGCGGGGGCTGCTGTATACAGCGGTATACAGCAGCCCCCGCATCCCCAGTAATGCAGGGCCCCCCCCCTCATGCTCCGGTCACCTGTAAAGCAAGTTATACTTATCAGTGCCCGCTGCCGTCCGCGCCCGCCGCTGCCGACATGCGATCCTCCATCTTCATTCATCTTCTTCCTGCTCTGTGCGCGTCGCAGGCAGTGACGTCATTACCGGCGACGCGCACAGGAAACAGGAAGAAGATGCATGAAGACGGAGGATCGGGATGTCGGCAGCGGCGGGCGCGGACGGCAGCGGGCACTGATAAGTATAACTTGCTTTACAGGAGACCGGAGCATGAGGGGGGGGCCCTGCATTACTGAGGCTGCCTGTATACTACCACTGGGACTGCTGTATATAGGGGCCCTGCATTACTGGGGCTGCAATACCACTGGGGCTGCTGTATATAGGGGCTGCAATACCACTGGGGCTGCAATACCACTGGGGCTGCTGTATATAGGGGCCCTGCATTACTGGGGCTGCAATACCACTGGGGCTGCTGTATATAGGGGCTGCAATACCACTGGGGCTGCAATACCACTGGGGCTGCTGTATATAGGGGCTGCAATACCACTGGGGCTGCAATACCACTGGGGCTGCTGTATATAGGGGCTGCAATACCACTGGGGCTGCAATACCACTGGGCTGCTGTATATAGGGGCTGCAATACCACTGGGGCTGCAATACCACTGGGGCTGCTGTATATAGGGGCTGCAATACCACTGGGGCTGCAATACCACTGGGGCTGCTGTATATTGGGGCTGCTGTATACACCTCTGGGGCTGCATGTACCTCTGGGGCTGCATATACCTCTGGGGCTGCTGTATACTACCACTGGGGCTGCTGCTGTATACTACCACTGGGGAGGCTGCTGTATACTACCACTGGGGAGGCTGCTGTATACCTCACTGCTGGGGGTTGTATACCTGTGCTGGAGTCCACCCTCGGCTTATACGCGAGTCAATAGATTTTCCCAGGTTTTGGGGGCAAAAGTAGGGGGGTCGGCTTATACACGGGTCAGCTTATACACGAGTATATACGGTAATACTATATGTCTGCATACCAGTTGTGGGTCGCACAACTGAAATAGGTGAGTGGTTCCTTTATACCACCTAATTGTCAGTGTCTAAGTGATAAGGCACTATTGCGCCTCTTGTTCCCCTTCCCCCTTTTTCTTTCATTAGCCTTCTGAGGCTGGCTTCGGGTCTGGGGCCGTTCGATGTGAACCGATCCGATCCGAATTTGTCCCCCATGGGATCCCTATGTTGCTGGATTGGCCTTATTTGGCCTCCAGTTTGGGGCATTTCCAGGAAGATCTGGTTTTGTCTGATTTTTGCATCGGACACAAAACCGGAGTCTGCAGCATTTTTTTGTGTCCAATGCAAAAGTTGGACAAAACCGGATTCTCCCGTGCTTCCATGCTATGGGTGCCGGATCCGACAAAAAATGGGATCGGTTCCTGGACACATGGTACTGAAAAGCGGCGGCTGTTTAAAGCAGCAGCGCTCATTCAGCACCATGGACAGAGCTCCATGGCTGAAATTTCAGCACCGCGTCCAGCTCCCCTGCACTCGCAGTGCTGAAATTTCAGCACTGGACGGCGGCAGAAGCAAAGGCGGTAAAAAGCAGGATGGTTCTGGTCGTCCGGTGCATCCTGCAAAACACCAGACACAACCTGACATTGAAAAACCGTGGTGTGAAAACGGCCTTTCACAGTTGGCAAACATAATGTACCATTAAGGGCCCCTTTACACACACCAACTTCTGTGACCAACTTCTGAACAGATCTCTGGTTGCAGTGAAATCATGGACACATTGTTCCTTTTTGTGGTGGCTGTGTACAATGGAGCAATGTGTCCATGATTTCACTGCAACCAGAGATCTGTTCAGAAGTTGGACACAGATATCTGTGCGTGTAACGTTGCCTTTAAACACTGGAGTGGTGGTTGTTGGAAATGGGCCTCTATACACCTATGTAGATATTGCATTAAAAAAAACAGACGTTTGAAGCTAGAATAGTCATTTACCACATTAACTATGTATAGAGGGTATTTAATGTTAGCTTCAGTGGAAAAAAAAAAGAGCGTTTCTTTCAAAAATAAGTCTCCTGATATATATGTGTGTGTGTGAGATAGAGATATATATATATATATATATATATATATATATATATATATATATATATATATATATATATATATATATATATATATATATAAAATATTATAATACATACATACTGTGCATGCATAGATACGCATTCCAAAAACCCATTCATATAGATACCACAATACAGACAATGATGAGACACTATATGATTGATATATATATCTGGTGTGTGTGTAATTTTTGCTCAATCATATAGTGTCTCATCATTGTCTGTATTGTGGTATCTATATGAATAGGATTTGGATTGTGTATATATGTATGCATACTGTGTGTGTATATATTGCTGTAGTTGTACACATAGTATCCAGCTCATCTCTCTCATTGGTTGATATGTTGTATTCTTGTTATACATTGTATCCATGTCTTCCTGTATTGGAGGTTTCCTCCTCTTTCCCCTGAGTTCTCCAGCTTGAACTGTGCAGCATTTGTAGCATCCCTGACATTAGCCTGGATCCATACCCCCCCCCCCCTACCCATGTGTCAGGATATAAGTAACCAGACCCCCTCCCCCTGTGTGCAGGGAATGCCTTGGGGGGGTGAGGACCCGCCATCTGCCGGTGTCAGGCCGGCCAGGGTGACAGGGCTGGATGCCTCCACTGTACTCGGTGCTGGGCCCTGTGCATCGGTTCTGCACTCCTGTATGGAGGAGCCGCCATCACGTTGTGTTATAGGCAGAGCAGGGAGTCCTCACGTCCTCTGTTACTAGGGAATAATCGCCGGCAGCTCTGCTGTGCAGCTCCTGGCTTTGATGTAGTGCAGGCGGCGGTGGAGGGGTTAAGGAGCAGGAGAGGAGGACAGTGAGGGAGGACAGGAGTTCAGGCAAGGAGGAGAGGAGGACAGAAGAGGGAAGAGGAGGGCAGGAGTACAGGAGAGGAGGACATGAGCAGAGGGGAGAGGAGGACAGGAGTACAAGAGAGGAGGACATGAGCAGAGGGGAGAGGAGGACAGGAGTACAGGAGAGGAGGACATGAGCAGAGGGGAGAGGAGGACAGGAGTACAGGAGAGGAGGACATGAGCAGAGGGGAGAGGAGGACAGGAGTACAAGAGAGGAGGACATGAGCAGAGGGGAGAGGAGGACAGGAGAGGAGGACATGAGCTGAGGGGAGAGGAGGACAGGTGGACATGAGCAGAGGGGAGAGGAGGATATGATCAGAGGGAGAGGAGGACATAAGTACAGGCGCAGAGGAGGACAAGAGTATAGCAAGGAGGAGAGGAGGACATGAGAAGAGGAGAGAGGAAGACATAAGTACAGGCAAAGAGGAGAGGGGACAGGAGAGGAGGACAAGAGTATAGGCAAGGAGGAGTGGGGACAGGAGAAGAGGGGAGAGGAGAGGAGGACAAGAGTATAGGCAAGGAGGAGAGGGGACAGGAGAAGAGGGGGGAGAGGAGAGGACAGGAGAGGGAGGAGGAGAGGAGCAGGGGGATTGGAGCAGGAGAGGAGGAGAGTAGCAGAAGGAAGGAGAGGAACAGGAGGAGGAGAGGATAGGGACTGCTGCTGGGAATAGCTGTGGTTGCAGTGCATTTTGCAGCAGTTCTCCACGTGCTCGGCTGCTGGAGAGGACATTAGATCTGGGAGAACTTTTTTATTTTTCACTTGTCAGGTTGGGGGGGGGGGGTGTGCTCCTCTGCACCTCTGATCCAGTTTGGGATGGGGATTGGTGGCTGCAGCAGTGCGTTATTTATATCCGCATGTTCCTGGAAGGAAGAGCCGCTTTGAAAAAAAAAAAAAGAGGCAGCAGCAGGGTGGTGGTGGTGGTGGTGTAGGGGGGGGTATTTTTGGAGAGAGCCTGAACTGCTCCGGTTTCTCTCTTTGTTTGGGCATAATCATTCACTGCATCATATATAACCTAGCAACATGCATCACCGCAGAGCCGCTCCCGGGATTGGCTGCAAGTAGCATTTGTGTCAGCCAATGGGGAGCCTGTTACCATAGCAGAGGCAATGTTAGAGGTGAGTCTGCAGAGGCATGCACGGGGACACTGGTGCCCTTCTGCTGGGGAGGAAGCTGATTGATAGCGCTGCGTGTGCACATGGGGCAAAATAAAAGGGGGGGTATAACCTGCTATAAGAAATCTATCCCCCCCCCCTCCCCAAACCTTGATGAAATCTAATTATAGAAGGAACTGCCATTTTTTTTTGTCGTTTTATCCCAGCCCCCTCCTCACTATTAACAGCGCCCTCTGCCCCCTCTTCACTATTAGCAGCCCTCTCTGTCGCCAGGCTTCACCTTCCTCACTTGTGATATTCGCTGTGTTTTGTAGGATGGGGCGGAGGGGTGTAGTGATGCCTTATTGATGCTTTATTATATTAACTCCTGCCGTGCTGGGGAGCAGCTTAGTTCTGTGCATCAGATGCAGCCTCCCCCCTTTTGCAGCGGCCGGTTATTGCGGAGTGGACTGGTGACCTGCAGCTGTCAGGTACTCTGCAAAACACCAGGGGCTGCAGGGGCTGTGCATGCTGCTTGCTGGTCCAGGAGGGTCCCCCCCCCCCCCTTATTTTATTTTTTTCCCCTGTATAGTTTTGCATTTTGGGGTTGCATTTTCTGCAGTAAGGAGAGGGGAGCTGGGGCTGCTGCAACTCGCTGTTGCATCATCTTTAAAGTGGATGTATATACAGCAAGAATTAGTTGTTGTTTTTTTTTTTTTTTCTTTTGGCGAGGGGAGGGGTTCCATATTTAAAGGGACAGAGAGTAAAGTAAATGTAAGTTGCTTTATGACAAAAATCAGGTGAAGAGGAAACGTGTCTGCGCTTCTGCATTGTATCATTAGAGGCCGTCCCCTTCAGACTTGTACGTGGCGGCACTTTACATGACAATATAATGGCAGTGATGTGATGACTGATTGCAGCGGATGATGGGGAGCCGCTCCGCGATACAGGCCGGGCACAGACGCTTTACACCTTTATACTTATTAACTATTTTATAACAGTGAGAAAAGTTGTTGGCAGTGTCAGTGAGTCCATGGGGGCCCCGGGCCCTCCTCTTGTAATTATGGGGGGCCTGCCTCCCTTCATTCTTGGGGGTGGGGCCTGCCTCCTGTCATTCTTGGGGGTGGGGCCTGCCTCCTGTCATTCTGAGGGTGGGGCCTGCCTCCTGTCATTCTGAGGGTGGGGCCTGCCTCCTGTCATTCTGAGGGTGGGGCCTGCCTCCTGTCATTCTGAGGGTGGGGCTTGCCTCCTGTCATTCTGAGGGTGGGGCCTGCCTCCTGTCATTCTGAGGGTGGGGCCTGCTTCCTGTCATTCTGAGGGTGGGGCCTGCCTCCTGTCATTCTGAGGGTGGGGCCTGCCTCCTGTCATTCTGAGGGTGGGGCCTGCCTCCTGTCATTCTGGGTGGGGCCTGCCTCCTTTCATTCTGGGTGGGGCCTGCCTCCTGTCATTCTGAGGGTGGGGCCTGCCTCCTGTCATTCTGAGGGTGGGGCCTGCCTCCTTTCATTCTGGGTGGGGCCTGCCTCCTTTCATTCTGGGTGGGGCCCGCCTCCTTTCATTCTGGGTGGGGCCCGCCTCCTTTCATTCTGGGTGGGGCCCGCCTCCTGTCATTCTGGGTGGGGCCCGCCTCCTGTCATTCTGGGTGGGGCCCGCCTCCTGTCATTCTGGGGGGGGCCCACCTCCTGTCATTCTGGCGGGGGGGGCCCACCTCCTGTCATTCTGGGGAAGGGGGCCCACCTCCTGTCATTCTGGGGAAGGGGGCCTTCTCCTACAATTCAGGTCTGGTCTCTGTATTTTGGGCCGTCTACATACAACTCAGCCATAAGGCTCTATGGACCAACAATAACACTGATCCATAGAGCACCAGTCACTATTGTAGGATTGCTCACTGTGTGTTGGTTCGGTGAGTTGTGTATGGTCGGGTCTGTCTGGTTTTATGTTTTTTTTACACTGCAGATCGGTCTGTGTTGTAGTGTTCATTATCTCTTTGCCTGGAGTAAAAAAAAAAGTTAAGAAAAGTTTTGAAAAGTTTTTCCGCTGCTGTCCATAGTGCTGCAGCTCATAACCCATTCACTTCAATAGGAGCTGAACTGCAGTACCTGGGAACGGCCACTACACAGTTTATGGCAATGTGCTGTTCTGACTACATTGACAACCAGCGGGTTCAGGCTTTTGAATCCTCAGCCACCCTGATGCTTATGTTGAGTGTAAGAGAACCGGATGCACCCATATTGTCACGCGTTCTTATAGGGGTTGTCCACTGAAAAGAAGTTATCGTCTCTCCAGAAGATCAGTGGGGTCTGACCACTGCGGCCTGCAGTGATGGGCAGAGCTGGAGACCCAGTGAACTCCCAGGGCCGCTGTTGCACTTATTCTGAGCTCGGCCTCTTTTGGCAGCCCCATACAGCATGAATAGCTCGACTGCCAGGTTCCTTTTCATAGCTAGGAATAATTCCCCATTCTTCTGACCTATTGGACCCCCACCCTTCAATATGTTATCACCTATCCCGTTGGTAGTGATATCTTGTTTTCATCAGGCAACCCATTCATCTCTATTCCAGAAGCGACAAAAACTCACTCTAAAAGTGCCACCTAATTCTACCCAGTTAAGGGTGGCACTAGAGATCATTTTCTTTCTTCTGGAGGAGAGCTAACTTGCATACTTTTTAGCCATAGAATATTGAATGTAAGATTTCCTGCACCAGCAGTATCTCTGCAGAAAACCAATACCTCCCAGAACCTTATTAACAAGATACAAAATACAGATGTATTTTAAAGTATTAAAGGGGCTATCAACTGCCCTGACAACCACTTCTGAATCCTTACCCCCATCCCAGTGAGATAACAACACTTATACTTGCCTCCAATGCTGCTGCTGTTCCATATAGCACTGGCCTTCCCGGGGCTCACGTGACATTATCAGCCCTGACCTCACCGTCCCCCTGGCCTCGCTGGCCTTTCCTATGGATGTCATTGATGTCTGGAGGAATTGAGCGGGAATCGGCAGCTTATACTTCTTCCAGAGGTCTTGATTTGTCCAAAGGACAGAAAAGTGAAGCCAGCGCTGATTGACTGCAGTCATGTCATGTGAGCCCCAGGACAGCCGGTGATGACACCGCTGGAATGACCCCGGAGGTGTCATTCTACTGAGGAGGAACTTAGTGATTGAGAATGTGCTGTCCGAATAGGGGAAAACACCTTTAACTAAATAATCATACAATCGAGGTGACCTGTAGAAGAAGCAGCCAATATAACAGTGGTCCAGTTGTGACTTCCGAGTTCGGCATATCCTTCAACCCCCATCGGTTTTTATGGCATACATAAATTGGGCAGGTTGAACTTTAGCATATTCTCCTAAATGTTGGAATAAACATATTTGCTGAGCTGGCATGTTTATGGCACAGGTGTGTGACGATGAAATTTTGCCTAAATTGCTTCCTGGAGCGAGTTTTCTGAACAAATCGGCAGTAGTATCCTCTGTGGAGGGCGTTGTATGGTGGAGAGGTTGTGCCTTGTATAATATGTGGGGGTAGTGGTGATGGGTTTACCCTCTTCCATCCGTCACCATTTTTTTTTCCTTTATGATGTTTGATCTCTGAGTCCGTCCAGTTTGGCGTCTTGAGCTCCTGCGTCTTGTCTGGCCATGTAGATGTGTCGTTTACAGTTTCTAGCCAGTCTCCTACATGTTACAGTAGCCCGTAACTTCTGACCACTTATTTGCCTGACGGCTATCCTATGCAACACATGCATGCTCTACTGTACGGAGTGTGCCTACACTCTCAATCGGAGGAAGAGTCGCTGCCGGAAGAGAGAGGGCTGGTGCTCCCAATGAGAAGTATTGGGCATTGAAATCCAAAATACCCGACCCCTCACCCCATTGATTTCTGTCAGTTTTTGGCCATCTCCACACATAGTTGGTTTTGGCCCTGCCCACACTGGCATCATGGCTTCCATTCATGTCAAGCTACATTGGGTTAGTTTTGGAACATATCCTGGAGGATCCCATTGACTTAATTTGGTTCGTCACATGTCTGTTATAGTTGGAATATGTTTAGCGCAGAAGACATAGATGGAAGGAAGCGAAAGCCGACGTCTTGTAATGACGTGTGGATCGTAGCTGTGGTTACAGGCGCCATCAGTACGCTGTCCGCGGGCGTATGCTGGGCCTGGCCCGCGGGCGTATGCTGGGCCTGGCCCGCGGGCGTATGCTGGGCCTGGCCCGCGGGCGTATGCTGGGCCTGGCCCGCGGGCGTATGCTGGACTGCTTCTACCTTGTTACTGCTATGGGTGCAATTTTACCACATAGTATTAAGGGCTAGTGTGCCTCAGGTAGGAGGTAAGGGCAGGATGGCGGGGGCAAGACGGGCAGCCGCTGCATCATGATGCAGCTCTATATGACAGGAATGTTGACTATAAAGGCCTTATTACACAGGGGCTGTGTACCATATATCTGTGTATAGTGTTGGGGGCATATCTTTATATATACATTTGTATCATATAAGTTGTCAGTAGGTGTTGGATACATTATATAATCTGTCCTGTCAGTGTTGGGGGCAGTGTGCTTTATGTCTGAGCACTGATAGCGTGCAGTGTGCGCCACTGTCCTACCAGCTCTGGGGTGTATTGTGCCTTATCACTTGGCAATTTTAGGGCATATGCCTGCTGTCCTTGCAGTTTTGAGGTGAATTGTGCATCACCCTCTGACTGGGTGGTGAGGGATTCAGCATGGGTGCAGTGTGCCCTTTGTCCAGTTTGTATGGTGCAGTATGTGCCTTCCTTCTTGGCACTGTGTGTGTGGGAGTGCCCCCTGCCCTGGCAGTGTGCACATTGGAGGGAGCAGTGTGCCCCCTGTCCTGGCATTGTGTGCATTGGAGGGTTCAGGGTGCCACCTGTCCTGGCAGTGTATGCATTTGGGGGTGCAGTGTGCCCCCTGCCCTGGCAGTGTTGGAGAGTGCAGTGTGCGTATTTGAGGGTGCAGTGTGCCCCCTGCCCTAGCAGTGTAGGGGGTAAAGTGTGGGGGTGTAGTTGCCCCCTATTGTCAGTTTGTGCGGAGGCTGTAGTGCCCTAGCAGTATGTGTATGGGGGATAGTGTTTGCTTGGTCCTGGCAGTGTATGCATGGGACGTTTAGTGTGCTTCTTTCTTGTCAGTGATGCGGGGGTGCATTTTGCCCCACTGTCTTGGCAGTGTGAATGGGGGGTGCAGTGTGCCCTTTTGTCCTGGCTTTGTGAATGGTGGGGGTCTCCTGTCCCATCAGTATTGGGGGAGGTGCAGTGTGGCCCCTGTTTTGGCAGTGTTGAGGGGTGCAGTATATGTTCTGTCCTGTCAGAGTTAGGGGGTGCAGAGTGGCCCCTATCTTGGCAGTGTAGGTTGTGGGCCTGTGTCCTGGCAGTGTGGTGGTGCAGTGTGCCCCCAGTCCTGACAGTGTGGGGGGTGCAGTGTTGCCCATGTTTTGGCAGTGTGGTGGGTGTTCCCTGTCCTGGCAGTGTGAGGGGGTACAGGGTGCCCCCTGTCCTGACCGTGTTGGGTAGTGCAGTGTGGCCTCTGTCCTAGCAGTATGGTGAGGTGCAGTGTGCCCCCTGTGCTGGCAGTGTGGTGGAATGCAGTGTGGCCCTGGAAGTGTGTATGGGGGGTGCAGTGTGGCCTCTGTCATTGCAGTGTGGTGGGTGTATTAAGGCCCCTGTGCTTGCAGTGTGCACCCTTTCCTGGCAGTGTGGTGGGTACAGTATGTATGGGGGGGTTGCAGTGTCCTGTCAGTATTGGGGGTGCAGTGTGCCCTCTATCTTGTCAGTGTTGGGGAGTACAGTGTAGCCCTCCGTCCTGTCAGTGTTTGGGGGGGTGCAGTGTGGCCCCTGCCCTGTCGATGATGTGGGGGTGCAGTGTGGCCCCTGTCCTGTCGATGATGGGGGGTGCAGTATGGCCTTCTGTCCTGGCAGTATTGGGGGTACAGTGTTGCCCTCTGCCTATGCAAAATTAGGGGGTGAAGTGTGGCCACCTGTCCTGTCATTGTTGGGGGGTGCAGTGTGGCCACTGTGTTGGGAGTGCCATGTGCCCTCTGTCCTGACAGTGCTGGGGGATGCAGTGTTCCTCTGTCTTGTCAGTGTTGGGGGGGGTGCAGTGTTCCTCTGTCCTGTCAGTATTGGGGGGAATGCAGTGTGGCCCCTGTCCTGTCAGTATTGGGGGGAATGCAGTGTGGCCCCTGTCCTGTCAGTATTGGGGGGAATGCAGTGTGGCTCCTGTCAGTATTGGGGGGAATGCAGTGTGGCCCCTGTCCTGTCAGTATTGGGGGGGAATGCAGTGTGGCCCTGTCCTGTCAGTATTGGGGGGAATGCAGTGTGGCCCCTGTCCTGTCAGTGTTGGGGGGTGAAGTGTTCCTCTGTCCTGTCAGTGTTGCAGGTGCAGTGTGGCTCCTGTCCTGTCAGTGTTGGGGGTGCAGTGTGGCCCTGTCCTGGCAATGTTGGGTGGTGCAGCGTGGACCCTGTCCTGTCAGTGTTGGGAGGTGGTGTGCCCTCTGTCCTTTCAGTGTTGGGGGTGCAGTGTGACCCTCTGTCCTGTCAGTGTTGGGGGGTGCAGTGTTGCCCTCTATCCTGTCAGTGTTGGGGATGCAGTGTGGCCCCTGTCCTGGCAATGTTGGGTGGTGCAGCGTGGCTCCTGTCCTGTCAGTGTTGGGAGGTGCAGTGTGCCCTCCAGGGCTGTGGAGTCGGAGTCGCTGCACATTTTGGTGGAGTCTGAGTTGGAGTCGGTAGAAAATGTTCCGACTCCGACTCCTAAAATATATAAATGCCGTATGTGCTGAATATTATTATTATGATTTATTATTATGTTCTATCCAAATATCTTGATTATTATGTCATTATAATGATTAAAGCCTAATGTTACCATTGACCTACAATAATTTTATCACTTAAAAATGAGCCATGACTGAAGGAGTCAGAGTCAGGGAAATTCAGGAGTCGGAGTTGGAGTCGGTGGTTTGATTTACCGACTCCACAGCCCTGGTGCCCTCTGTCCTGTCAGTGTTGGGGGTGCAGTGTGACCCTCTGTCCTTTCAGTGTTGGGGGTGCAGTGTGACCCTCTGCCCTGTCAGCGTTGGGGGGTGCACTGTGGCCCCTGTCCTGTTGGTCTTGGGGATGCAGTGTAGCCCTGGTAGTGTTGTGGGGTGCAGTGTTGCCTCTATCCTTGCAGTGTGGCCGGTGTAGTGTGGCCCTGTCTTGTCAGTATTGGGGGTGCAGTGTGGCCTCTGTCCTATTAGTGTTGGGGGTGTAGTGTGGCCCCTGTCCTGTCAGTGTTGGGGATGCACTCTTCCTCTGTGCTGTCGGTGTTAGGGGGTGCAGTATGTCCCTCTGTCCTGTCAATTTTGGGGGGGTGCAGTGTGGTCAGTCTTGAGGGTGTTCTGGTTGCAGCATTTTGGGGGTGCAGTGTAAACCTCTGTCCTGTCAATGTTGGGGGTGCAGTGCAGCCCCTGTCCTGTCAGTGTTGGGGGTGCAGTGCGGCCCTCTGTCCTGTCAGTGTTGGGGGTGCAGTGTCCCTCTGTCCTGTCAGCATTCGGGGTGTTCTGGTTGCTGTATTATGGGGGTGCAGTGTGGCTCCTGTCTTGTCAATGTTGGGGGGTGCAGTGTGGTCCCTGTGTCCTGTCAGTGTTGGGTGCAGTGTGGCCCCTGTCCTGTCAATGTTGGGGTGTTCTGGTTGCAGTATTACAGTATTATGGGGGTGCAGTGTGGACCCAGGCCTGTCAGCGTTGGGGGTGCAGTGTTCCTCTGTCGGTCAGTGTTGGGCGTGCAGTGTGGCCCTCTGTCCTGTCAATGTTGGATGGTGCAGTATGTCCCTCTGTCCTGTCAATGTTGGGGGGTGCAGTGTGGTCAGTGTTGAGGGTGTTCTGATTGCAGTATTTTGGTGGTGCAGTGTTGCCCTCTGTCCTGTCAGTGTTGTGGGTGCAGTGTGGCCCTCTGTCCTGTCAGTGTTGGGGGGTGCAGTGTTCCTCTGTCCTGTCAGTGTTGTGGATGCAATGTGGCCCCTGTCCTGTTATTGTTGGGGGTGCAGTGTTCCTCTGTCTTGTCAATGTTGGGGGTTGCAGTGTGGTCAGTGTTGAGGGTGTTTCTGGTTGCAGTATTTTGGGGGTGCAGAGTCCCTCTGTCCTGTCAGTGTTGGGATGTTCTGGTTGCAGTATTATTGGGGTGCAGTGTGGCCCCTGTCCTGTCAATGTTGGAGGGTCCAGTGTGGCCCTCTGTCTTGTCAATGTTGGGGGTTGCAGTGTGGTCAGTGTTGAGGGTGTTCTGGTTGCAGTATTTTGGGGGTGCAGTGTGGTCCCTGTGTCCTGTCAGTGTTGGGGGTGCAGTATGTCCCTCTGTCTTGTCAATGTTGGGGGGTGCAGTGTGGTCAGTGCTGAGGGTGTTATGGTTGCAGTATTTTGGGGGTGCAGTGTGGTCCTCTGCCCTGTCAGTGTTGGGGGTGCAGTGTGGCTCTCTGTCCTGTCAGTGCGGGGGGTGCAGTGTGACCCTCTATCCTGTCAGGGGAGGGGGGTGCAGTGTGTCCCTCTGTCCTGTCAATGTTGGGGGGTGCATTGTGGTCAGTGTTGAGGGTGTTATGGTTGCAGTATTTTGGGGGTGCAGTGTTCCTCTATCCTGTCAGTGTTGGGGGTGCAGTGTGGCCCTTTTCTTGGCAATGTTGGGGGGTGCAGTGTGGTCAGTGTTGGGGATGCTCTGGTTGCAGTATTATGGGGGTGCAGCGTGGTCCTCTGTCCTGTCAGTGTTGGGGGTGCAGTGTTTCTCTGTGCTGTCAGTGTTGGGGTGGGTGCAGTGTGGTTCCTGTCCTGTCAGTGTTGGGGTGGGTGCAGCGTGGTCCTCTGTCCTGTCAGTGTTGGGGGTGCAGTGTGTTCCTCTGTGCTGTCAGTGTTGGGGTGGGTGCAGTGTGGCCCTCTGTCCTGTCAGTGTTGGGGGTGCAGTGTGGCCCTCTGTCCTGTCAGTGTTGGGGGTGCAGTGTGACCCTCTGTCCTGTCAGTGTTGGGGGTGCAGTGTGACCCTCTGTCCTGTCAGTGTTGGGGGTGCAGTGTGGCCCTCTGCCCTGTCAGTGTTGGGGGTGCAGTGTGACCTCTGTCGTATCAGTGTTGGGGGTGCAGTGTGGCCCCTATCCTGTCAGTGTTGGGGGTGCAGTGAGGCCCCTATCCTGTCAGTGTTGGGGGTGCAGTGTGGCCCCTATCCTGTCAGTGTTGGGGGTGCAGTGTGGCCCTTATCCTGTCAGTGTTGGGGGTGCAGTGTGGCCCCTGTCCTGTCAGTGTTGGGGGTGCAGTGTGGCCCTTATCCTGTCAGTGTTGGGGGTGCAGTGTGGCCCCTGTCCTGTCAGTGTTGGGGGTGCAGTGTGGCCCTTGTCCTGTCAGTGTTGGGGGTGCAGTGTGGCCCCTGTCCTGTCAGTATTGGGGGTGCAGTGTGCCCTCTATCTTGTCAGTGTTGGGGAGTACAGTGTAGCCCTCCGTCCTGTCAGTGTTTGGGGGGGTGCAGTGTGGCCCCTGCCCTGTCGATGATGTGGGGGTGCAGTGTGGCCCCTGTCCTGTCGATGATGGGGGGTGCAGTATGGCCTTCTGTCCTGGCAGTATTGGGGGTACAGTGTTGCCCTCTGCCTATGCAAAATTAGGGGGTGAAGTGTGGCCACCTGTCCTGTCATTGTTGGGGGGTGCAGTGTGGCCACTGTGTTGGGAGTGCCATGTGCCCTCTGTCCTGACAGTGCTGGGGGATGCAGTGTTCCTCTGTCTTGTCAGTGTTGGGGGGGGTGCAGTGTTCCTCTGTCCTGTCAGTATTGGGGGGAATGCAGTGTGGCCCCTGTCCTGTCAGTATTGGGGGGAATGCAGTGTGGCCCCTGTCCTGTCAGTATTGGGGGGAATGCAGTGTGGCTCCTGTCAGTATTGGGGGGAATGCAGTGTGGCCCCTGTCCTGTCAGTATTGGGGGGGAATGCAGTGTGGCCCTGTCCTGTCAGTATTGGGGGGAATGCAGTGTGGCCCCTGTCCTGTCAGTGTTGGGGGGTGAAGTGTTCCTCTGTCCTGTCAGTGTTGCAGGTGCAGTGTGGCTCCTGTCCTGTCAGTGTTGGGGGTGCAGTGTGGCCCCTGTCCTGGCAATGTTGGGTGGTGCAGCGTGGACCCTGTCCTGTCAGTGTTGGGAGGTGGTGTGCCCTCTGTCCTTTCAGTGTTGGGGGTGCAGTGTGACCCTCTGTCCTGTCAGTGTTGGGGGGTGCAGTGTTGCCCTCTATCCTGTCAGTGTTGGGGATGCAGTGTGGCCCCTGTCCTGGCAATGTTGGGTGGTGCAGCGTGGCTCCTGTCCTGTCAGTGTTGGGAGGTGCAGTGTGCCCTCCAGGGCTGTGGAGTCGGAGTCGCTGCACATTTTGGTGGAGTCTGAGTTGGAGTCGGTAGAAAATGTTCCGACTCCGACTCCTAAAATATATAAATGCCGTATGTGCTGAATATTATTATTATGATTTATTATTATGTTCTATCCAAATATCTTGATTATTATGTCATTATAATGATTAAAGCCTAATGTTACCATTGACCTACAATAATTTTATCACTTAAAAATGAGCCATGACTGAAGGAGTCAGAGTCAGGGAAATTCAGGAGTCGGAGTTGGAGTCGGTGGTTTGATTTACCGACTCCACAGCCCTGGTGCCCTCTGTCCTGTCAGTGTTGGGGGTGCAGTGTGACCCTCTGTCCTTTCAGTGTTGGGGGTGCAGTGTGACCCTCTGCCCTGTCAGCGTTGGGGGGTGCACTGTGGCCCCTGTCCTGTTGGTCTTGGGGATGCAGTGTAGCCCTGGTAGTGTTGTGGGGTGCAGTGTTGCCTCTATCCTTGCAGTGTGGCCGGTGTAGTGTGGCCCTGTCTTGTCAGTATTGGGGGTGCAGTGTGGCCTCTGTCCTATTAGTGTTGGGGGTGTAGTGTGGCCCCTGTCCTGTCAGTGTTGGGGATGCACTCTTCCTCTGTGCTGTCGGTGTTAGGGGTGCAGTATGTCCCTCTGTCCTGTCAATTTTGGGGGGGGTGCAGTGTGGTCAGTCTTGAGGGTGTTCTGGTTGCAGCATTTTGGGGGTGCAGTGTAAACCTCTGTCCTGTCAATGTTGGGGGTGCAGTGCAGCCCTGTCCTGTCAGTGTTGGGGGTGCAGTGCGGCCCTCTGTCCTGTCAGTGTTGGGGGTGCAGTGTCCCTCTGTCCTGTCAGCATTCGGGGTGTTCTGGTTGCTGTATTATGGGGTGCAGTGTGGCTCCTGTCTTGTCAATGTTGGGGGGTGCAGTGTGGTCCCTGTGTCCTGTCAGTGTTGGGTGCAGTGTGGCCCCTGTCCTGTCAATGTTGGGGGTGTTCTGGTTGCAGTATTACAGTATTATGGGGGTGCAGTGTGGACCCAGGCCTGTCAGCGTTGGGGGTGCAGTGTTCTCTGTCCGGTCAGTGTTGGGCGTGCAGTGTGGCCCTCTGTCCTGTCAATGTTGGATGGTGCAGTATGTCCCTCTGTCCTGTCAATGTTGGGGGGTGCAGGTGTGGTCAGTGTTGAGGGTGTTCTGATTGCAGTATTTTGGTGGTGCAGTGTTGCCCTCTGTCCTGTCAGTGTTGTGGGTGCAGTGTGGCCCTCTGTCCTGTCAGTGTTGGGGGGTGCAGTGTTCCTCTGTCCTGTCAGTGTTGTGGATGCAATGTGGCCCCTGTCCTGTTATTGTTGGGGGTGCAGTGTTCCTCTGTCTTGTCAATGTTGGGGTTGCAGTGTGGTCAGTGTTGAGGGTGTTCTGGTTGCAGTATTTTGGGGGTGCAGAGTCCCTCTGTCCTGTCAGTGTTGGGAGTGTTCTGGTTGCAGTATTATTGGGGTGCAGTGTTGGCCCTGTCCTGTCAATGTTGGAGGGTCCAGTGTGGCCCTCTGTCTTGTCAATGTTGGGGGTTGCAGTGTGGTCAGTGTTGAGGGTGTTCTGGTTGCAGTATTTTGGGGGTGCAGTGTGGTCCCTGTGTCCTGTCAGTGTTGGGGGTGCAGTATGTCCCTCTGTCTTGTCAATGTTGGGGGTGCAGTGTGGTCAGTGCTGAGGGTGTTATGGTTGCAGTATTTTGGGGGTGCAGTGTGGTCCTCTGCCCTGTCAGTGTTGGGGGTGCAGTGTGGCTCTCTGTCCTGTCAGTGCGGGGGGTGCAGTGTGACCCTCTATCCTGTCAGGGGAGGGGGGTGCAGTGTGTCCCTCTGTCCTGTCAATGTTGGGGGGTGCATTGTGGTCAGTGTTGAGGGTGTTATGGTTGCAGTATTTTGGGGGTGCAGTGTTCCTCTATCCTGTCAGTGTTGGGGGTGCAGTGTGGCCCTTTTCTTGGCAATGTTGGGGGGTGCAGTGTGGTCAGTGTTGGGGATGCTCTGGTTGCAGTATTATGGGGGTGCAGCGTGGTCCTCTGTCCTGTCAGTGTTGGGGGTGCAGTGTTTCTCTGTGCTGTCAGTGTTGGGGTGGGTGCAGTGTGGTTCCTGTCCTGTCAGTGTTGGGGTGGGTGCAGCGTGGTCCTCTGTCTGTCAGTGTTGGGGGTGCAGTGTGTTCCTCTGTGCTGTCAGTGTTGGGGTGGGTGCAGTGTGGCCCTCTGTCCTGTCAGTGTTGGGGGGTGCAGTGTGGCCCTCTGTCCTGTCAGTGTTGGGGGTGCAGTGTGACCCTCTGTCCTGTCAGTGTTGGGGGTGCAGTGTGACCCTCTGTCCTGTCAGTGTTGGGGGTGCAGTGTGGCCCTCTGCCCTGTCAGTGTTGGGGGTGCAGTGTGACCCTCTGTCGTATCAGTGTTGGGGGTGCAGTGTGGCCCCTATCCTGTCAGTGTTGGGGGTGCAGTGAGGCCCCTATCCTGTCAGTGTTGGGGGTGCAGTGTGGCCCCTATCCTGTCAGTGTTGGGGGTGCAGTGTGGCCTTATCCTGTCAGTGTTGGGGGTGCAGTGTGGCCCCTGTCCTGTCAGTGTTGGGGGTGCAGTGTGGCCCTTATCCTGTCAGTGTTGGGGGTGCAGTGTGGCCCCCGTCCTGTCAGTGTTGGGGGTGCAGTGTGGCCCTTGTCCTGTCAGTGTTGGGGGTGCAGTGTGGCCCCTGTCCTGTCAGTGTTGGGGGTGCAGTGTGGCCCTTGTCCTGTCAGTGTTGGGGGTGCAGTGTGGCCCCTGTCCTGTCAGTGTTGGGGGTGCAGTGTGGCCCCTGTCCTGTCAGTGTTGGGGGTGCAGTGTGGCCCTGTCCTGTCAGTGTTGGGGGGGTGCAGTGTGGCCCCTGTCCTGTCAGTGTTGGGGCAGTGCGGCCCCTGTCTTGTCAGTGTTGGGGGCAGTGCGGCCCCTGTCTTGTCAGTGTTGGGGGCAGTGCAGTGTGGCACCTGTCCTGTCAGTGTTGGGGGCAGTGCAGTGTGGCCCCTGTCCTGTCAGTGTTGGGGGCAGTGCAGTGTGGCCCTGCCCTGTCAGTGTTGGGGGTGCAGTGTGACCCTCTGCCCTGTCAGTGTTGGGGGTGCAGTGTGACCCTTTGTCCTGTCAGTGCTGGGGGTGCAGTGTGACCCTTTGTCCTGTCAGTGCTGGGGGTGCAGTGTGACCCTTTGTCCTGTCAGTGCTAGGGGTGCAGTGTGGCCCCTGTCCTGTCAGTGCTGGGGGTGCAGTGTGGCCCCTGTCCTGTCAGTGCTGGGGGTGCAGTGTGGCCTCTGTCCTGTCATTGCTGGGGGTGCAGTGTGGCCTCTGTCCTGTCAGTGCTGGGGGGTGCAGTGTGGCCTCTGTCCTGTCAGTGTTGGGGGTACAGTGTGGCCCCTGTCCTGTCAGTGTTGGGGGTGCAGTGTGACCCTCTCTCGTATCAGTGTTGGGGGTGCAGTGTGACCCTTTGTCCTGTCAGTGCTGGGGGTGCAGTGTGACCTTTGTCCTGTCAGTGCTGGGGGTGCAGTGTGACCCTTTGTCCTGTCAGTGCTAGGGGTGCAGTGTGACCCTTTGTCCTGTCAGTGTTGGGGGTGCAGTGTGGCCCCTGTCCTGTCAGTGTTTGGGTTCTGGTTTCAGTATTATGGGGGTGCAGTGTTCCTCTGTCCTGTCAGTGTTGTGGGTGCAGTGTGGCCTCTGACCTGTCAGTGTTGGGGGTGCAGTGTGGCCCCTGTCCTGTCAGTGTTGGGTGTGCAGTGTGGTCCCTGTCCTGTCAGTGTTGGGGGTGAAGTGTGGCCCCTGTCCTGTCAGTGTTGGGGGTGCAGTGTTCCTCTGTCCTGTCAGTGTTGGGGTGCAGTGTTCCTCTGTCCTGTCAGTGTTGGGGGTGCAGTGTGGCCCCTGTCCTGTCAGTGTTGGGGGTGCAGTGTGGCCCTGTCCTGTCAGTGTTGGGGGTGCAGTGTGGCCCCTGTCCTGTCAGTGTTGGGGGTGCAGTGTGGCCCCTGTCCTGTCAGTGTTGGGGGTGCAGTGTTGGCCCCTGTCCTGTCAGTGTTGGGGGTGCAGTGTGGTCCCTGTCCTGTCAGTGTTGGGGGTGAAGTGTGGCCCCTGTCCTGTCAGTGTTGGGGGTGCAGTGTTCCTCTGTCCTGTCAGTGTTGGGGTGCAGTGTGGCTGTCTGTCCTGTCAGTGTTGGGGATGCAGTGTGGCCCTGTCCTGTCAGTGTTGGGGGTGCAGTGTTCCTCTGTCTTCAGTGTTGGGGGTGCAGTGTGGCTGTCTGTCTGTCAGTGTTGGGGATGCAGTTGGCCCCTGTCCAGTCAGTGTTGGGGTGAGTGTTCTCTGTCCAGTCAGTGTTGGGGTGCAGTGTTCTCTGTCTGTCAGTGTTGGAGGTGCGGTGTGGCCCTCTGTGCTGTCAGTGTTGGGGGTGCAGTGTGGCCCTCTGTGCTGTCAGTGTTGGGGGTGCAGTGTGGCCCTCTGTCTGCAGTATTTGGGGTGCAGTGTGGCCCCTGTCCTATCAGTATTATGGGGGTGCAGTGTGGCCCCTGTCCTGTCAGTATTATGGGGGTGCAGTGTGGCCCCTGTCCTGTCAGTATTATGGGGGTGCAGTGTGGCCCTCTGTCCTGTCAGTGTTGGGGGTGCAGTGTGGCCCCTGTCCTGTCAGTATTATGGGGTGCAGTGTGGCCCTGTCCTGTCAGTATTATGGGGGTGCAGTGTGGCCCTCTGTCCTGTCAGTGTTGGGGTTGCAGTGTGGCCCCTGTCCTGTCAGTGTTGGGGGTGCAGTGTGGCCCCTGTCCTGTCAGTGTTGGGGGTGCAGTGGGCCCCTGTCCTGTCAGTGTTGGGGTGCAGTGTGCCCTGTCCTGTCAGTGTTGGGGGTGCAGTGTGGCCCCTGTCCTGTCAGTGTGTGGGGTCTGGTTTCAGTATTATGGGGGTGCAGTGGCCCTGTCCTGTCAGTATTATGGGGGTTCAGTGGCCCTGTCCTGTCAGTATTATGGGGGTTCAGTGGCCCTGTCCTGTCAGTATTATGGGGGTGCAGTGGCCCTGTCCTGTCAGTATTATGGGGGTGCAGTGGCCCCTGTCCTGTCAGTATTATGGGGGTGCAGTGGCCCCTGTCCTGTCAGTATTATGGGGGTGCAGTGTGGCCTCTATCCTGTCAATGTTGGGGGTGCAGTGTGGCCCTGTCCTGTCTGTGTTGGGGGGTTCTGGTTGCGGTATTATGGGGGTGCAGTGTGGCCCTGTCCTGTCAGTATTTGGGGGTGCAGTGTGGCCCCTGTCCTGTCAGTGTTGGGGGTGTTCTGGTTGCAGTCTTAGGACAGGGGCCACACTGCACCCCCATGTCAGTATTATGGGGGTGCAGTGTGGCCCTCTGACCTGTCAGTATAATGGGGGTGCAGTGTGGCCCCTGTCCTGTCAGTGTTTGGGTTGGTTTCAGTATTATGGGGGTGCAGTGTGGCCCTCTGTCCTGTCAGTGTTGGGGGTGCAGTGTGTGCCTCTGTCCTGTCAGTGTTGTGGGGTGCAGTGTGGCCCTGTCCTGTCAGTGTTGGGGGTTCAGTGTGTGCCCCTGTCCTGTCAGTGTTGGGGTGCAGTGTGGCCCCTGTCTTGTGGGTCTGTTCAGTATTATGGGGGTGCAGTGGCCCCTGTCCTGTCAGTATTATGGGGGTGCAGTGGCCCCTGTCCTGTTCAGTTTATGGGGGTGCAGTGTGGCCTCTATCCTGTCAATGTTGGGGGTGCGTGTGGCCCCTGTCCTGTCAGTGTTGGGGGTTCAGTGTGGCCCCTGTCTGTCAGTGTTGGGGGTGCAGTGTGCCCCTGTCCTGTCAGTATTATGGGGGTGCAGTGTGGCCCTCTATCTGTCAATGTTGGGGGTGCAGTGTGGCCCCTGTCCTGTCTGTGTGGGTGTTCTGGTTGCGTATTATGGGGGTGCAGTGTGGCCCCTGTCCTGTCAGTATTATGGGGGTGCAGTGTGGCCCTATCCTGTCAGTGTTGGGGGTGCAGTGTGGCCTGTGTTCTGGTTGCAGTATTATGGGGGTGCAGTGTGGCCCTGTCCTGTCAGTATTATGGGGGTGCGGTGTGACCCTCTGTCCTGTCAGTGTTGGTGGTGCAGTGTGGCCCTGTCCTGTCAGTGTTCGGGGTTGGTGTAAAGGGGGTTGCCTTCTGTCAGTATTATGGGGGTGCAGTGTGGCCCCTGTCCTGTCAGTATTATGGGGGTGCAGTGTGGCCCCTGTCCTGTCAGTATTATGGGGGTGCAGTTGTGTGCCCCTGTCCTGTCAGTAGTATGGGGGTGCAGTGTGGCCCCTGTCCTGTCAGTGTTGGGGGTGCAGTGTGGCCCCTGTCCTGTCAGTATTATGGGGGTGCAGTGTGGCCCCTGTCCTGTCAGTGTTGGGGGTGCAGTGTGGCCCCTGTCCTTCAGTATTATGGGGGTGCAGTGTGGCCCCTGTACTGTCAGTGTTTGGGGGTGCAGTGTGGCCCCTGTCCTGTCAGTATTATGGGGGTGCAGTGTGGCCCCTGTCCTGTCAGTATTATGGGGGTGCAGTGTGGCCCCTGTCCTGTCAGTATTATGGGGGTGCAGTGTGGCCCTGTCTGTCAGTATTATGGGGGTGCAGTGTGGCCCCTGTCCTGTCAGTATTATGGGGGTGCAGTGTGGCCCCTGTCCTGTCAGTATTATGGGGGTGCAGTGTGGCCCTGTCCTGTCAGTATTATGGGGGTGCAGTGTGGCCCCTGTCCTGTCAGTATTATGGGGGTGCAGTGTGGCCCCTGTCCTGTCAGTATTATGGGGGTGCAGTGTGGCCCCTGTCCTGTCAGTGTTGGGGGTGCAGTGTGGCCCCTGTCCTGTCAGTATTATGGGGGTGCAGTGTGGCCCTGTACTGTCATGTACGTGTTTGGGGGTGCAGGTGATGGGCCCCTGTCCTCTCAGTATTATGGGGGTGCAGTGTGGCCCCTGTACTGTCAGTATTATGGGGGTGCAGTGGCCCCTGTCCTGTCAGTGTTGGGGGTGCAGTGTGGCCCCTGTACTGTCAGTATTATGGGGCTGCAGTGTGGCCCCTGTCCTGTCAGTATTATGGGGGTGCAGTGTGGCCCCTGTCCTGTCAGTATTATGGGGGTGCAGTGTGGCCCCTGTCCTGTGGTTCAGGCTGTTTGTACATTTCACCGTCACATTCTCTTCTCCTATAAACTCCCCCATGGTTGCGCCTGTTTCACTTGCTGCTTTATCAGCTGCTTCACGGAGTCCCTGTGAAAGCAGCCAATCAGCTGTCGCCTGCCTGCCTCATCGGCCAATGGCCGGCGCGCCTCTCTTGTTCCCGCTGTGCGCGCCAGCCAATCAGCGCGTTGTTGCTAAGGCGTTGGTGCGGCTCGGGGCAGCGCTGTGGCTCCTCCCCGCGGCCGCTGTCCCCGCCCCCTCCTTCCCTCCCGCAGTTGGACACGTCCGCCGAGCGCCTCAGAGACGGGCGGGTGACTCAGCAGAATCAAACATGTCTCTGTCAGTATAGAGGAGCCACCTCCTCCTCCTGCTCCGGCCGCCCACACAGCGGCTCAGCCAGGGGAAGGAAGGAAGCGGAGGCTGCCGACAATGCCTGCGACCCTGAGCGCCGGGGAGCCGGGCCCCTCACAGCCGCCCGCTTACACATAGAGGTGCGGGCGGGCGCAGCACACAGGCACGAGCGGGCGGGCGGGCTTTTTTTTTTTTTGTTTCCCGCCCGTTCTGAAGCGGAAGCGTCGTGCCCGCGCACGGCGGGAGCGCGCCCTCCTGACACAGATCTGCTTACGTTACTATACATGGTGTGAGGCGGCCGGGCGGGCGGACAGTCAGCCCGCTGCGGGGAGGCGGCGGCGGAGGAGGACAGGGCCGGGCCTGAGACCAGAAGAAGGAGAAGTCACCCATTATTGTGTCTGCCGCACCTCCTCCCAGCTTCCACCCCCACCCCCCTCTGCTGGCTGCAGTGGTACATCCCAGGGTGTGGAGCCTCAGACCTGGGCGAGCGCAAGAGTTTCCAGAGGAGCCGCCGGGGATTGTGCTGCAGCACCGCGGGGCCCCGGGCACCCCCCGGACGTGACCTTCCATGACCCCGGCAGGACGCCGCATGCTGCCCCGGAGATAGGGCCCACCAGGGTCAGCCATCCTCCATGACTGGATTACCACCCCCATCATCAGGCTGCAGGGCCCCTCTGAGCCCCTGGAGTGATTAGATGACCTGGATTGCTGACATTCACGGATCCTCTTGCCCCTTTTTGTTGGTCCCCCCTTTAATCTTTTTTTTTTAATACCTATAATTTGTGGCCCCTGCTCTGACTGCTGCCGCAGGGCCCCCTCACCCCGATGGTGATCACCAGTTCTGAAGAGGCGCCCCCCCAGAGGATGCTCACCGCGCTGCCCACCGAATGGGCCAGTAAGGATCCGGCGGGCCCCGGGGCCAAGAAGCCTTCCAGAAGTTGGTATACCTCTCTGCCAGTACTATCCGTGTCGTGGTGGAATATACGCTCATTCTTATGTGCAATGTGACCCCCCCCACAACCTATATGGGCGCTATATGAGGGGGGAATCGGGCCCGAGACGCAAATTGTACCCCAAAAAAGTTGTTTTGCGAGATGACGCCTTAGGGAAAAGCGTCAACATTTGGTGAAGTCTTGGGAGTAGACGTGAGTTGGTGGTTGTATGGTTTCTTTGGGAGGGGGCGATTGTCGGCCCTCTTGGATTTTGGATGAGGTATATTTATAGACTGTTGTGGGGGTAAATTTGTGTTTTGATACTTTGGTGTAGTGACCCCATGATATACGAGAGGACCAAGGCCCGAGACTCAAATTTTACCCCCCAAAAAAGTTGTCTTGTGAGATGATGCCTTGGGGAAAAGTTGTAACATTTGCTAAGTTTTTGGAGTAGGAAGTTCAGGTGATCATAGACGAGAGTTGGTGGTTCGATGGTGATTATTGGGCCTCCTTAGTTCTGGATGATGTATATTTTATAGGATGTCGTGGTGGGGGAAAGAATGCTTATTCTTCCTCCTATTTGCATGTTGTCATTTTGGTCCAGGAGGCTGCGTAATAACCCGATGACATGCGGCGGAATATGTGGGCACTATATGAGAGGGGTCGAGCTTGACAAACAAATTTTACCCTCCAAAAAGTTGTGTTTTGTGTGATTAAGGGAATAGTGGTAACATTCGCCTAAAGTTTTTGGACTAGACTTGTGGTGGTGGTTGGTTTTTTGAAGGATATTTATAGTGTTGTGGGAAAAAATGCTTCCTCTTTCCACCTATTTGCATCGTTACATTTTGGTGCAATGGTATACGGTGAGAGGGATCCGTCCCGAAATGCTAATTTTACCCCCCAAATAGTTTTGTGAGATAACTTTGGGACAAGTTGTAACTTTGGCTTAAAGTTTCTGGAGTTGGAAGTTCAGGTGATAATGAGTTGGAGGTAGAAAGACTGGACTAGTGTTTTTTGGAGGGGGTGATCGTCGTCCCTCCGGGATTCTGAATGACCTATATATTTTGTGTGTCATGGTGGAGGAAAAAAAAAGTTTACTCTTGCTCCTATTTGCAACTTGTTTCGGCTAGGTGACCCCACGACCTGTGTGGGGTCTTTATGAAAAGTATCAGGCCAGAGATGCAAATTTTACCAAAAAAAGTTGTTTTGTGAGATGATGCGATTGGGTCAACTTGTAACATTCTCTGAAAGTGTTTGGAGCTGGAATTTCAGGTGATAATAGACGTGAGTTTGTGGTAGAACAATGTTTTGGAGGGGGTGATTGTCGTCCTTCCAGGATTCTGGATGAAGTATATTTACAGGGTGCTGTGGTGGCAAAATAATGCTTAGTCTTCCTCCTATTTGCATCTTATTTTGGTCCCCCCTTCATAGTAACCTAATGACATGCGACTGAATATGTGGGTGCTATATGAGAAGGATCAGGTTTTACCCCAAAAATTGTTACAGGGTGTCGTCCTGGAAGAATAAATGCTTATTCTTCCTCCTATTTGCAATTTGATGTTTTGGTGCAGTGACCCCACGACATACAGCGCTATATGAGCAGACATGAGAGGGCTCTTGCCCGAGACACAAACTTTAGCCCCAAAAAGTTGTTTTGTCAGTTGATGCCTTAGGGTACCGTTACACGTCGCAACATCAACAAAAAGTCACGTGGTGTGGTCGTTGCAGTTGATATCTTTGGTGCGTTGTGTGGTGTAACAGGGCAATGCGACGGGAAAAAAAATCGCAGCTACGATATTGCACGAAGATTGTGCAAGCCCTTCAACCGTACAATGTTGCATATGCGATCTGGCATGATCGTGCTGGGTGACAGTGGAACTACGATCTTGTTTGCAACTTCCCCTATTCACTACAATGTTAATGCTCGGTCCCTGGGTTGCTCATACCCTGCACACACAAGTTGCGTACAACATCCTAGTAGTGTTACCTGCCGATATCTCCCTGTGTGACATCATCTATGCGATCTTGGACAATTGCCAAAAATGTGTGCGCTCCCGAGAAATCATATGCGATATCGGAACGATGTTGCGATGTGTAACGATGCCCTTAGGGAAAAGTTGCAATGTTCGCTTAACGTTTTTGAAGTAGGTAGTTCAGGTGATAATGGATGTAAGTTGGAGGGTGAATTGCTTTTTGGATGGAGGGGTGAGTGTTGACCCTTCTGGAATATGATGAAGTATATTTATAGGGTGTTGTGGTGGGAAAATAAATGCTTATTTTTCCTCCTATTTGCAGCTTGACATATGGGTGCAGTGACCCCACTACATACAATGGGCTATGTGGGTGCAAATGAGACGTGTCTGGACCAAGACACAAATTTTTATCTCCCCCCCCCAAAAAGTTATTTTATGAGATTACACAACTTCAATAAAGGTACCGTCACACAGGGACATATCGCCGGCGATGTTGCCGGCAACTGAGGGGCGTGGCCAGGTTGCGGCCACATCGCCGGCGAATTGCCGCGTGTGACATGGCGATAATCAGGCGATGAATCGCCTGAGTCACATCGCCAGGTTTCCCAACAATGTTGGGAAACCTGGCGATGTTGTTCAGGCGATTCTGCCTGATCGCCCTGTGTAACGCGGCAACCCGCAATGTTACGGGCGATTCCGCCTATCTACAACATTGCGGGTTATCGCTCGCTGGGTTGCTGGGCAACTCAGCGAGCGATAGCCGCGGCAACTAGCCGGCGACATCGCCGGTAAGTTGCTCAGTCTGACATCTCACCGGCGATGTTGTCAGGGATGCGCGCTCCCGCGATCCCCGGCAATATCGCCGGCGATATGTCCCTGTGTGACGGTACCTTAAGGGGGATCAATCCTAAAATGCAAATTTTACCCCTCACCCCCAAAAGTTGTATGTTTGTGTGATGAAGTACCGGTCAGTACATGTATAGGGTGTAGTGGTGGGAAAAATGCGTACTGTTGCTTCTGTTTGAGTTTTTTTTATGTTTTTTTTTTTTTTGCACAGTGACCCCACATCATACAGCTCCATATGAGAGGGATCAGGCCCAAGACACACATTTTACTAAAGTTCTTTTGTCATTGCTGCCTTAGGAAACACTGGTGATATTCGCCGAAAGTTTTTGGAGAAGATGTGATAGAAAGAACGAGCTAGTGTATTTTTGGAGGGGAAGATTGTTTTCCCTCCGGGATTCTTGATGAAGTACATATATAGGGTGACATGGTGGGGGAAAAGTATTTTTTCTATTTGGACCTTGTTTTGCAGCTGTGACCCCATGATATACGGTGCTATATAAGAGCCGTCTGGCCCGAGACACAAATTTTAACCACTCAAAAAGTTGTGTTATGACATTCAAAACTTCATTGAGAGGAATCATTTCCAAGGCACAAATTTTACCAAACAAAAAGTTGTGTTTTGCGAGATGATGCCTAAGGGAAAAGTAACATTCGCCGGTAGTTTTTGGGGTAACAAGTTCAGGTGACAATCGATGTGAGTTGGAGGTTGAAAGAGCGAGCTAGTGATTTTTTTATTTGGAGGGGGGTGATTGTTGATTCTCCAGGATAATGGATCATGTATATTTATAGGGTGTCGTGGTGGTTGGTAATGCCTATTCTTCCTCCTGTTTACATCTTGTTTTGTTGCAGTGACCCCACTACGTATGTGGGCAGTATATGAGGGGTTCGGGCCAAGATGCAGATTCTACCGCTCCCACAAACAAAAACATAAAGTTGTTTTGTGAGATTATGGAACTTTAATGATGCCTTAGGGAAAAGTGGTAACATTCGTTAAATATTTGGAGTAGGAAGTTCAGGTGACAATAGACGTGAGTTGGAGGTTGAAAGAATGACTGTTTTTTGGAGGGGGTGATTATTGGCCTTCTTAGATTCTGGGTGTTGTGGTGGAAAGAAAAAAAACGTATTTTTCCTCCTATCTGCATTTTGACATTTTTGGCGCAGTGACCCCACAACAAACGGCGGAATATGTGAGCACTATACAAGCAGGCATGAGAGGGGCCGGGCCCGAGGCACAAATTTTACCCCCAGAAAGTTGTGTTTTGTGAGATATGGTGCCTTAGGAAAAAGTTGTAACATTTGCAGAAAGTTTTGGAGTCAGAAGTTAAGACGACAATAGACTAGTTGGCTGAAAGAATGAGCAAGTGTGTTTGATGTTGGCCATTCTAGTCTCTGGGTAATGTATATTTATAGGTCATGTCTGCTAATATTTCCTGACCTGGTGACTCAGGTCTGCCCCTGGGGTTGAGTAGGCCTGAAAAGAGGTGCAGCTTAGTCAGCGGGTGACTTCAGATCTCTGAAACCAGATCAGGTCAAAATAATCATCTTGAATGCTGCATAAATTCAACTTGTGTATCATGTCACGTTGGCTGATCCGATTGGCACTGGGTAAAGATTACGGACTAGCATAGATTTCTGAATATAATTATATGCACTGTGAATTAAATTTGTTGTGTCACAGCACTTTGCTTTACTGCAGTGCTGCAAACTTGCCACCAGAACACTGCTCAGGGTGCTTTAGAGGTAGAAAAGTCACAATTGTGGCATAATTTGACTCAAAAGGACCCTGACCAGTGTTTTGGTGTTGAATTTGCAGCACTGCAGTAAAGTGAGGTGCTGTTACACAAGGTCAGGTGACTGGAATCTGTTGGTTTGTGGAGGAATGAGGACATAAGGTAAGGTGTATTTCTCAGTTTACCTTTCAGGTGCCGCATGTTATTTGATGATTGGATTTTGTGAGACTTGTATGTTAATTTTATACAGTGTTTTCCAAGGACAGAGACTTAGGATGTGGCCTAAGCAAGGCAGATGTTTGATCTTCGATAGACTGGACTGAAATAGTGTCAGATATTCACAGTCTTATGACAAGCACTCGTGTTGACGTTGATCTAGTGCTTTTAAATACCAATTCCAAAGTGGTGAAATCACTTGAGGTGAATGTGAAATGACCCATATACTCCCCTGGTCTTTGCCGTGGGAAGAGCCACAATGCCTAGACCAGCGATGTCAAACTCAGGCCCTGAAGCTGTTGTAATGCTACAACTCCCAGAATGCTCTAATAGTTGTTGGCTGTCCAAACACGCTGGGAGTTGTAGTTTTATAACAGCTGGAGGGCCACAATTTGATATCTCTGGCCTAGACCCACCCAACCTGGCTTGTTTGGACTGGCTGGACCACATCAGTAGTGCATGGCCACCGGATGGGAGCCCTTTTGCCATAATCCATTTTGGCTCGTGACCAGCTGATCGTGAGAGGATCCTGCCTGGCAGCAAATCCACTTTTCGGTTCCTAATTGTGTCTGCCTCTTGCAGTGATCAACTCCCATTATGATTTTGGTGTTGGGACTCTCTTGTTGCTTTGCCCCATCATAATGGTACATAGTGAGTTCACCAATGTTGTTGGTAAAATGTCTGGTCCCAGCGCCATTCAGATGTTCTTAAAAGGATCAGTAATTTACAAATGGATTTGTTCTGGGTTTCAATTATTTTGACGTTTTTAAAAATAAATGCAAACTGTTTAAAACGAGCTGAAAGATTGTGACGTCCGCCAACCTCTCCTTAATGTGTGCAGGGTTATCATGGCTGACCGCAGACTGTCTATAATGCCTCTTAGGCTGTGTTTACACCTCGGCAAGCGAGACTGGGTCTGATCTTTGATCTGCCTAACCTAGAAGCGGAGAGTTTAAAAACCCGAAAAAAAAGTGTTTTATCTTGAAAAGTTGAGCTGTCTGGGAGCGATAGAGATCAACCATAAAGTGTAAAAACAAACTGTGTAGTCTGAGGTGGTCAGTGTGTTGTAACAAGCGGCTGGAGGTTGCTCAATCTAGTCCTGAGTCTGAAGTGTAATACTGATCAGAGAGCATATAGTAAGTATAGCTCGACCACCGTTTAGGTGCACAAGGGAAAAATAGGCCACAAAGTCTTTAAATATATCCCCGGCACAATAAAAGAAGAGAGATGATTATCCTTTTTGTGTTTTTTATTTTTGAAGGTGAAAAAGAGGTTGTATCACACAACGTTTCGGCTCCAGTTGAGCCTTTCTCAAGTGAGTCTTCTGTGTATATAGAAAGGGGGTTTGTGGTTCAGTTCCCACATGAGCAACTGCTCAGGCCAGTACCTGCCTGTTTGAGGTACTCAGCATATGACTCCGTCCTTTGTGTCAGTGCAGCAGCATGGTGGCTGGTCTGGGTGGATGGACAGGGCTCCTGTCCATCCACCCAGACCAGCCACCATGCTGCTGCACTGACACAAAGGATGGAGTCATATGCTGAGTACCTCAAACAGGCAGGTACTGGCCTGAGCAGTTGCTCATGTGGGAACTGAACCACAAACCCCCTTTCTATATATACAGAAGACTCACTTGAGAAAGGCTCAACTGGAGCCGAAACGTTGTGTGATACAACCTCTTTTGCACCTTCAAAAATAAAAAACACAAAAAGGATAATCATCTCTTTTCTTTTATTGTGTGTCGGGGATATATTTAAAGACTTTGAAGTGTAATACTGGACCTTTAGGGTGATTGTCCCATGAGTGACTCTGATGTTGTGTTCATACCCCATCCCTTACCCAATGTTATGAGGTCCAAGACAGAGTACATTTGTCTGCATTTCATGGAATTGTAATACCAGAGTTTAGTTAGGCTACCTTCACATTTGCGGACCCCTCCACAGCATTCTACGGAGGGGATCCGCAAAGTGACCGCAGTACCGCAAGCCCCCATCTTTATAATGGGAGCGCACGGTGCTGCGCTTGACTGCGCATGACCGTGCGCACCCATTCACTGCCATATGTGATCTGTACGCAGGCGGATGCCTGCGCACAAATCACGCAGTCTCGTCCGCACCAGAAATGCAACATGTCGCGTTCGTGGTGCAGACGAGACTGGGTGATCTGTGCGCAGGCGTCCGCCTGCGTACAGATCACATATGGCAGTGAATGGGTGCGCACGGTCATGCGCAGTCAAGCGCAGCACCGTGCGCTCCCATTATAAAGATGGGGGCTTGCGGTGCTGCTGTCACATTGCGGAACCCCTTAGCAGAACGCTGCCGAGGGGTCTGCAAATGTGAAGGCAGCCTTATCCACATTAAGGCCTAAATTATGCAAGCGTAGGAGACCTAGACTGCTACGAAGAAAACGTCTTCGGGTTGGTGTCCCGCTATGGGTTTTAGTTGTCACAGTGACTCTCACAATAAGAAATGCTGTTAATCTGATGGCAATAGACACATTGGCTCCTGTCATAGAATAGCTTTTTGTAGAAAGCGGTTGTTTTTCATTGGCTCTAACTTGATATTTTCAATATTGTTTATGAAAGTTTGTACCTCCCTCGAATGGTTAAAATCCTCTTTAAAACTTGGTAAAAGTTTTCAGCAAGTTATATATTAATTTACTTCACTGATTAGTCTAAAGGCCCAGTTACACACACAGATAATTGTGCAGAGATTGTTTGCAGATCTCTGGTTGCAGTAAAATCATGGACACATTGTTACATTTTGTAGCCGTGTACAAATGTAACAATGTGTCCATGATTTCATTGCAACCAGAGATCTGCGAACAATCTCTGCACAATTATCTGTGTGTGTAACTGGGCCTTAACCTGAATGGGATCATTTACTAGAACCTACAGGATCTTCCCGTTAACATCAGGGAGGTCCCAGTCCTAGTTTTTGTGAGCTTTATGTGCGATGACCCCTTTTGACTTATTGCTTTTAGTTTGCTAGTGAGTGTGACCCCATAGCCAACCATCTATTATGACTGGTCTGTCTTAACACTGGAGCCACCGGTGTTTGTCCCTATGAACCATTGTCACGTCCATTATACCTCATGGCGATACAATTCCTATAAACCTTTAGGGGCTCGCTTTCGGCCCCTATTAATAAAATAACAGCAGGCGATAAGGAGGGGAAAGGAAGTGACGACCGACCTCTCTGCATATTTTTAGCATCTACAGTTGTCGAATTTTCAGCTGTTGAATCCTCAAAGTGAATATTGACATGATAAATGATTCTCACAAAAAGGTTTGGAGGCCCCGTACCTCTAAGGATCAAAATTTTAGATTTTCCTGGTTTATAAATGAATCCTGGATATCGTGTTATTTAAAATGGTGCCCATCCTTGTACTAGTTATCATCATATACAACTTCTGCTGGTACTGGCCGATCATTTTACTGTCGCTGCTGATACCAGAGTACTGATTGTTACATATGAGACATCCTCAATCAGGACTTGGCTTTTACTTCATCTTAACCAGACAGGTTTATTTCCCATCTGTTATGAGTTTTGATAAACCTGAAAAAGTTGAGTGGCGTGTAAGACAGTGTTCTTTATGATGGTGTTTGGACCACTCCTTGCATAATTATTTGTTTTTGAGTCCGGTTTGATATTGATTGATGTCAATGCTGACCTAATGACTCATAACTGTGTAAGATATACATATATGAGCTGATATGTGGGTGTCACGAAGTATAAAAAGGCATTTGAGAACTTTAAAGGTTTGAACCAGTCACCAGTTTTTTCCCCTATAAACTGTGGCCACCACCAGTAAGCCCTTATGTACAGCAGTCTAGGATACTGTATACAAGTCCCTAAGAAGAGCTTTATAACAAAAATCTAGCTTTTATTATACTCTCCTACAGGACTGTCTGGTCTGATGGGTGTCCAGTTTGATGGAGTAGGAGTCCGGTTCAGGGAAGCTGAGGTCTGGTTCAGGGAAGCTAAGGGTTAGGGGGTTTGGCTTATCGGCTCCACAGCATTGTGGGTGTTGCTGGTCTTGATTCGGCGTCTCCTCTCTGCTTGCAATCGTGCTACTCCTTCCCTCATCCTACATCATCTACACGCTGTCCGTCAGGGCTGAGGAGTCGGTAAGCCAAACCTCCGACTACTCAATTTCCCTGAATCTGACTCCACCAAAGTGGACACACACCACAGCCCTGCTGCCTGCAATTGCGTTCCTCTGCGTGCCCACATCTACCCTGCTGAGGGCAAAGCAAAGTACTTCAAGGCACAGAGAAAGGGCACAAAGTGTCTGCGCATGCACACTACAATAGTTTGCTCTGCCCTAGGCAGGTTAGATAGGTGTGGCGCACGTGCAGTAACGCAGTGCTGCCAGTCTGTGGATGACGCAGGACGCGTCATCTGCACAAAGCAAGAAGAGAGGAGGCGCTGGATCAAGACCAGAGGCACCAATCTGACTGGGGTAACCCCCCCATAGTTAAGTATGATAAAAGCTATTTTCTTTACGCTATGCAGAGCCGATTGGTGAACGAACTTTACAGTATTTCTAGAAAGCCGAATATAGGGGATTACTGGTGATGGCCACAGGTTATGGTGACAGGATCACTTTAAGGGTACCTTTACATGCCGCAATTTTTGGCGTCGATAGGAGGCAATCTAACGTACGCGTGCACGTTTTTCATGGTCGTCTCAGATCGCCGATGGCGCTTTCACACGCCACAATTTTGCCCTCAACCTAAGACGATGTGTCGCCCTGGAAATCGCCACACCAACAGCGGGGAACATCTGGTCGACTCCCCTCGCCGCTTTATACGCCGCAATCCCCAAAGGAATGTGGGTGTACATGTTCAGTGCAGCGAGAATATAGGCGTGACAGACTGGTTTACACCGCGCCCCAAACACACTCGTTGGACAATGCAATAGCGTTATGATTGGCCAGCCTGCGCTGGAAGGCTGGCTAATAATGACGCAATTGAAGATGTGTGTGTTGCTGAGCGGACAGCTCTTCAAATATGGTGCCCTGTCAACTGTCGGCCAATGGGAACACAGTAGCCACCACCAATCATCGCTGACGGGGCGCGGACTCCAGCATGCTGTGGCACGCAGACGGGAAATCAATAGGCGATGCAGATTCCATCACTATCGCCCGTTCACACGCCAAAAACAGGGAATCTCGCCTTCATGATTGCCTCTGATTTTGGAGCAGTGCTCTGAAATCGGAACCAGACGACAGGTTTTTTATCGCCACCAAATTCCCAAATTACACGCCGCAACTGGGAGGCAATATGACGGCAATGGTGCCAGGGTGACATATCGCCGGCAAGATTCCTTGCCGCGGTTGTGGCGTGTTAAGGTACCCTAATAGCAACTTTGCACCAAGAACTGCAGACGTTAATGAACTTGTTGCTTTCAGCCCGTGGCTTACAATTGGTGGCTCTGACTGTTGTAAAACTTCCCAGCGTGACACGGAGCTCTGCAGCCTTCATACCGTTCCTGTCCTAGATTCGTAGTTTGCAGTCACCTTTTTCACAAAAGGTGAGTTTAATTGCTAACATTGGAAACGCCCAGGCGGCATTTATTAAATTCTCCTGATAGGAAAGGTATCTGAAAATGTTTTACCAAGTGTTTCAGTAAGTTTGGAGCAGGAAGCCGGCCTGTTTTTCTTTCATCCCACCGATGGTTTTATTTTCGGCTATTCATAGCTTCAGACCTTGTGTGCAGTTCAGACCTTAAATGAACCCGGTGTATCACCAGGCAATTAAGGACCACTTGGCACAGTTTCTGTAATCTGTTACAGGGAAGAACAGAGTAACTTTAACAGACAGACTGTAAACTTAATACTTTCTGCACAAGCCATCGAGAATGTGAAAGTTGTGAAACCTACTAAGCCTAAAAGGCAAAATTAACACTCATTAGCGCAGGCACAAAGGCAAAAATACCTCTGTGCAGTTCATATTTCAGTTGTGTAGATTTATGGAGTGATTTTCTTTTCCTGTGGTTGAAATAATAAATTTTAAAGTGAATCTGTGACCAGGGTGTTGATGACTCGTGTGGACTTGGTCCCAGCAATGTGACTTAAGGTACCGTCACACAGCACGATATCGCCCGCAACATGGCTGAAAAGTCCCGGCTTCAGCAATGTTGCGGCGACATCGCAAGTGCATTGTGCTGTGTAACAGCACAATGCAACTGCGATAAATTGCTGGTTGTTAGGTTTACCAACATGTTGGAAAACCTGGCGATGTTGCCCCAGCGATTTGCCTGGTGTGACAGCGCGATCACGATGTTGCTGGCGATGCCGCCTATTCGCAACATTGCTGCTTATCGCTCGCTGGGTTGCACACAACCCAGCGAGCGATAACTGCTGCAACTTAGCGGCGGCGTCGCAGGCAACATTGCTGCGTGTGACAATTAGGCAGCGATGACGGAAGCGAGCGTGCACCCGCGGAATCGCTTCCGACATCGCTGCAATGTCGTACTGTGTAACGGCACCTTTACTGCGCTGCTTGCTTTCATTTTGATAAAATCCTTGTTTTCTCTTCCGACGAGCTCACAATTCGTTTAATGCTAAACCCTGTGTAATCCCAAACACACCACTGATTGTAGATTTATAGTGTACGTTGTGCATAGGCTGCAAATAGCTGCAAATGTGTGGAGGAGAGCTCATGATTGTGGAGGACTTAATGGCAGTAGGTTTACTAGATCTGTATTAAACAGCTTTCATAAAATCACGATAGCATATAGCCCACTAAGTGACACTTAGCTGAAATCAGGGTCTCTGTCTACATTATGCTGCTCTCAGATTAAGTGGAAAAAACCTGCTGACCGATTCCTTGTTGGTGATTTTCAGAGCTGTCAATCATCTATAAAAGAATATCAGGTTTAGAGATGAGTAGACCTGATGGAACTGGACTTTTAAAAAACTGACTTTTTGGGGCCAAAATTTGATCTGAACCTTCTGGCCCTCCGCCCACATACAGCCAGCCAAACACAAACAACTTCAGATGGCAGAGATTTGTATTTTTTATTTTTATTTTACAACCATACTGGCCGAAAGCTCTTTTACTCACAGTGCAATCCAATCAAACACGGCAAGTGACCCGCACTGATCCAAGCACTGAGTGTACCCGAGCACAGCGATGCTCACTTCAGTAATTTGGATACGTAAAGCACCCGAGCTGGTTCGCTCATCTCTAATCAGGTTATTAAAGTCCAGGACTGTTTGAGGCTTTGTTAGTAGTAGACAAAGACTGATCTTGTGTCTAATGGACCCATTTGACTTAAAATGCATGTGGCCCTGCAGCTGGTACACCTTTCCTGTCACTATTTCCGATTTATTTAGTTTTAGATTAAAGGGGAACTCCAGTGAGAGAGAACTTTTTAGTACAGTGACTGCCATGCTACATGATGAAGCAGAGCCGTACACTGCAGTTCTAGGAACTATATATCTCTTATAAATCGATAAGATCATATCTGCTCCTCAGCTCTGCCCCCCCCCTCCCCCTTTCCCTTCATGGGACAGAAATTTTTCAGCATGTCCGTTTCATGTAGGAACAAAAAGCAGGTGGTGTGCTGGGGGCGTGATGGGTGTGTTTTGGGTGTGGCACGTGTCAGGGGTGTAGATGCTGAGAGCTGCAGGATCATCCTCCATTCCTGCCCCCTTCAGCTCCCAGCAGCCATGCCCCTAACCCACCTGCCACACCCCTGACATGCCTTCTTTTTGCTCTTACATGAAGCTCTCAGGCTGAACATTTTCTGTCCCATGGAGGGCCAGAGCTGAGGAACAGATATGATTTTATTGATTTATAAGTGCAGTGGACAGCTCTGCTTCATCATGTAGGAGGGCAGGGACTGTACTAAAAAGTTTTCTTACCCTGGAGTTCCCCTTTAACTTTTGTTGAAACGTAATGGGAATTTTATAGTGCAATCCTACACTAATAAGGCTGCTTTCACATCAGCGCTAACTGCATTTTTTTGACTTGCCGAACCTGCCGGACCGTGGCAAAAACCGCACCTGCTGCAGGTCCCGTAGAATGTGTTGGGGCTTGCCGCAAGTCGGCCATTGCATGTCAGATGCGGTAAGTCTGACGGATCTGACGTGATTCAGTAAAAATGATGTGAAAGCAGCCTAAGCTGCTAGTTTGAGTAGTAATGCAATATCACATCACCACCTGATCCTGCTGGACCAGTGAACAGATGACATACAGAAATAACTGCAATAAACTGATGGCTGAATATACAAAAATACAATAGTAAAAAATATAGCCCAATGCATCATGCCACGGGGCGCTGGCTCAGACTGTCCAGGGCTGCCAAGTCTCATGGGACTGACTGTAATACTGAGATTTTCCCCGATTTTACTGGCCATATACATAGTCTAAAAATCCAGTGCACCTTAGACTAACGTTTGTCTGAACCCGCTGGTATTGACAGATGTGGCCGGCAGTCTGAGGTGTGTGGTGGTGAGAGAAGGATTTCAGACTGTCGGTCGTTTTGTTCATGGTTGGATAAGTTGTCTTCGTTGAACCCAGCGCTCACCTGAGCTGAACACTCCTGTTTTATAGAGGTCTCCTCAAAGTTAGTTGTTGGCTAAACCATTATTTGTCCCACACCTTTCTGTTATATATGGGGGGTGGCTTTAGGCTCAACCACATCCTAGAAACCATGCTCCTTTGCTCTTATAGTTCCTGTTATATGTAAGAGATCTGATCAATAGTATCGGCAGTAACAGGGCTGTGGAGTCAGAGTCTGTGTACATTTTGGTGGAGTTGGAGTCTGAAGTTTGGCTTAGTAACTCCACAGCTCTGGGCGGTAAGGCTACATGCGCACACTTCAGATTTGGTGTAGAAATTTTCTGCATCCTCTGACAGAAAAACACACCAAAAATACATTGCAGGTTTGTGCCATGCGTTTTTCTTAATGAAGTCAATAGCTGTAAGGGCTTGGAATCGCAATGAAATCTGCACCAAGAATTAACATGCTGCAGATTAAATCTGAATTCAGACAGTGTTTGGGCTCTGTTAATTGTTGTTCTGTTTGTGTAGTTTCTGCACCAAAACCAGATCCTTTTATTGCAAAAAAGCGTCTCAAATGCATCATCCGTTTGTGCTACTGTTTTGCACCATTTTCGGGGGACATACACACTTTCTTACCCTCCACAGCGATCCCAAAGTGAGCAGTGGCGATGTCCGTTTTCCGTGAACCGGCATGACCTGTGGGTAGTTGGTATTTACAGGACCTGTGCCCCATATGCCTGAGTCATATGGTGCAGGTCCTGGATGTACTGTACAGACTACCCACAGATACTGCAATGCCTGGAAGGAATAGATCACCAGGGCTCACTGGGATCACCTGTGAGGGTACCTTCATACGCGGCAATATTGCTAGGCAATTTCACTGGCAATTTGCTGGTTGCAGTGAAATCATGGACACCTTGTTCCATTTGTACACAGCAACAAAATAGAACAATGTGTCCATGATTTCACTGCAAACCAGTAAATTGCCAGTGAAATTGCCTAGCAATATTGCCACGTGTGAAGGTACCCTGAGGGTAATTAATTGGATGTCAGTGGTGCAGAAAGTGCAGCAGAAAAACAGCACTAATTAATGCTCACTATTTTCTGGATGCGCTTTCTGCACCACTAACAGGTTTCAGGATAGGTGTGCAAATTTTCACCCTCTTCCCACCCCCTCTATACCCCCCTCCCCCTCCCAAACACCAAAATGCATCAAATCAGCAGCATGTGTACATAGCTTAAAGGCCCAGTTACACACACAATTGTGCAGAGATTGTTCGCAGATCTCTGGTTGCAGTGAAATCATGGACGCAGTTCTATTTTGTGGCCGTGTACAAATGTAACAATGTGTCCATGATTTCACTGCAACCGGAGATCTACGAACAATGTCTGCAGAATTATCTGTGTAAGGGCACTTTCACATTGGCGTTTGGTACCGCAGCGTAGGTGTGCGTAATCTTTTTTTTTCTTTCTTTTTTTTTTTTTTTTTTCCATCTGCATGCGGATTGCGGACCTATATGTAACATTGCGTATGCATGTACATGCGTAGGCATTAGTTTGTATTCATATGCGTTTGTTCGTGGTGTTTTGAGGTGCCCGGCGAACGCAACATATTGCATTTTTTGAAGCTCCAAAAATATGCAGACGTGCAAATGCGGATGATTACGGACGAACCATGCATTGTTGTCTATGGGAACGCAGGAGCATGCGGATGGCTACGCTTGGTGCGCTTGCATATATCTCAATGCGCATGTCCAGGAGCTGACAAGAAGGCCCTCCCAATTCCACTGCCAATTCCCAGCTGTATAAAAAAGGGGTGTTGACATAGGTGTGCATGTGGATGTCAGAACCCTGGATGACAAGATGGAACGCATGCGCATTGCAAACGCATTCAAACGCATACTTGCGCTGCGTTTTTGTAATTTGCGTAACATCATGCGTATGAAAAACACAGCATCAGTATGCATTTGCAATGCGTTTGCGGATTGAACGCTGCACACTGAAACGCCAATGTTAAACTGGCCTAACTGGGCCTTTACGGTACTTTCAGATCTGCGTTTGTTTCCAGTTTAGGCAGATCAGGCAAACCTGCACTTTAAAACTTCTGGTTTTTTGTTTTCGTTCAAATCTGGTGGAATTTTGCTTTTTTTTTTTTTACTTGAGAAAACTGGACGTGTTACACTTGCGGCAACATTGCATTCTGTCTAATGCATTTCGTGTTGGAGTTCTGGAAATGTGCGGCAATTGTGTTTTCATTGCAACCTGGCACTTTTGGCACTGGTAAAATTAAGTTTTTAATTTTAAGACAAGCTGGAAGTGCCGGATTTGTCAGATCGCGATGAAAACACAAGTGCCGCACATGTCTGAAACTGCAATATAAAATGCATTAGACAGAATGTAATCCTGCGCAAGTGTGACGCATCCGGTTTTTGCAACAAAAAAAGGCGGAATTCTGCCGGATTTGCAAAAATGCAGATGTGAATGTACCCTAATCCTCCCAGTCCTCCTGGTCTCTGAGCAGTTTCATAACTTTGTTTTTCTAAACCACTTTGAGTCAGAAATCTGCCGCTAGTTCTTAATGGTTGATACTCATGGAGCTCTCAGATTGGCCTAACTTGGCTTGTAAAGGATCTGCCCATCCCTGGTGCAGAATGCAGTGTATCCAGACCCACTTAAAGAAATGGGCCAAGGTGGATCTTTTGCACCTTGACCCATTTCATCCAGCAGTCCTGGAATTCAGATTGTTTGTATATATCTAATTCGGGGCAGGAAGTTGGCACCATTGTCTGCCTTGACACAACTAGTCATTCCCACTCTCCTTTTGTCTATAACATCCAGTTACCTATGTTACTTTTAGTTTGGGAGAGACTATGAATAAAGAAAGTGCAATAGGGTCTTACCCAACAAACATGAACGTAAAAGACAGAGCCAGCCGCACCCCTTATGTAGTTGTGAGACACAACCAATATCAAAGCATATGACAGCTGCCCCATGATCCACGAGCTGAGGATATAGGAGCCAGGCTGGATAGTGGATAAAGTTGATTGAAGAGGTTCGGGTACAATTGTAATACAGAAACAGTGGTATATTCCAGGGCTGTGGAGTCTTGAGTTGGATTTAGTGAAATTGATGCGTCTGCGGTATGCCTTACAAAGTCCACAACCCTGGTTTATTCAACGCATTTCGAAACAAACATTGCTTTCTCGTTAGGTCGTCTTTCCTGAAGAAGCTAGATTAGCGTCAAAATGTGTCGCATAATCACTATTTCTGTGTTACAATTGTTTCTAGACATCTTCAATTGACAGTGGCGCGGACTTTACACTCTATCCTACCTGGTACCTATGTTCTTGACTCTTAAGGCCCAGTCACACACAACAATATTGTTAGAGAGATCGTTGTAACTGTGACGTTACAATGATCTCTCCAGCGATGATGTTATGTGTGACACTTAGCAGCGATCAGGCCCCTGCTGTGAGGTCGCTGATCGCTGCAAAGTACTCTGGGTCATTTTTTTGATCGTTGGTTTCCTGCTAGTCACACATCTCTGCGTGTGACAGTGAGAAACCAGCGATCAGTGACCTCACTGGCTAGTAACCATGGTGAACACCGGGTATCCAGGCAGCGCGCGCTGCCTGGATACCCGCTGTTTATCATAGTTACCAGCATCCTCCCTGCTTACAGGCAGCGCTAAGCAGGGAGGATGCTGGTATCAGCGATGTGGGAGGTGGCTCCCATGCCCTGATCGCTGCATGTTTGACAGCTCCCCAGCGACCAGGTAACGACGCTCCAGCGATCTCGGCAGGTCGTTATCGCTGTCGGGATCGCTGGAGCGGTCGTTGTGTGTGACAGGGCCTTTAAGCTGTGTGCACACATTGCTTTTTTGATGCATTTTTGAGTGCTGATTAGTCACATAACTGCAAGTGAATCCTGATGTCAGCCATGTCTGACAATCCTTAAAGAGGACCTGTCACCAAACCAGGCATGGTGATCTAATTACAGCACTGGAAACAAGCATGTCTGCAGCATGCAGGCAAGGGGTCACCCAGCACTTGAGCCCCCCTGTACCCCGAGATAATAGTTAGAAAACTTACATGCTCCAGCCACTAAGGAGGCAGATTCACACCCCCTGCATGTTTAATCTGCCCACCGCTGCCAATCATTCTCTCCCTCTCCAGCAGCATTTAAACTGAGGGGTTTTTTTTCTCTCTCTCCCATCTGTTTAGCCCGCCCCTCAGGGGTCGGGCTAAACAGACTTTCTGGGAGAGAAAAAAAAACTGTTTAAATGCTGCTGGAGAGGGAGAGAATGATTGGCAGCGGTGGGCAGATTAAACATGCAGGGGGTGTGAATCTGCCCTTGGCTGCAGCCCCTAGCCACCTCCTTAGTGGCTGGAGCATGTAAGTTTTCTAACTGTATTATCTCGGGGTACAGGGCTGCTCAAGTGCTGGGGGACCACTTGTCTTCATGCTACAGACATGCTGCATCCAGTGCTGTAATTAGATCACCATGCCTGGTTTGGTGACAGGTCCTCTTTAAGTCTCCTGCACAACTTGAGTATTTTCTCCTTGCAGATAATAATCTGCAGCATGTCCGTTCTTGCATTTTTTTTCACCCAGTGACTTCAAGTTGAAAAATATGCTTTTTTACCGCTGAGTATTTCCTACCAAGAGATGCAGAAATTTTCTGTAATTGAATATTCAATATGTGCACATACTCTTGGTCTCTGTCCTTGAATTTGTAATGGGTGGGAGAAACAACTTTATTGAGAAAGTAATGCAGACACAATCGAGATAGCAATGGGACACCCTTGAGATCACCCTTGAGATGGCAATGGAGGCTTCTCTAGGGGTTCTTATTTGTTTCAGAGACATGTATGATACCTTAAATGAGGAAAAAATATAAACATTGACACAATACTTATCAGGTAATAGTCAACATTGTCCTGGAAAGAGTTTTCCTTCATTTCTCCCCACTAGTCCTCACAAAGGGCTGAGTTTTACATGTCATATTTTTAGTTCTCTTGCTATAAATACCCGGTGGAGCGGCACTTGGATCCCTGCGCTTCAGTCCTTACTTGCCTTCTTTGGCATCGTAGTGAGTTGTGAACCCTGCGACTTCAGACTGCTAAACTCGCGGCTCTCCTCGCCAACCCAGGGTGTTAATTGGCAGTGCCGTATCGATGAAATGGCAGTGCAAAAATGGCTTTATTAAAATGTTACGGATCCCGGAGAACTTGTAGTAAAAAGTATGATCTTCCTCGTAGACACACGTGCATCTAAAAGTAGTCACCTGCACAGGATTCTGTGTAACTTGAGTTCTGTGATCAGTTTTGCTTTGTGTTGTGCTTAGCTTGTGACAATGTATTGATGTCTCTTCGGTGATTGCCATGAACTTCGGGGACTTAGACCAGACACAAAATAGATGTCTGTCCTGTCCTCTTCATGTCTTTTGTTAGCTAATCAAGCACTTCAAGGATCAATGTGTAAAGTTTCAGCACCTCTTCTGCTGGACCACGTCCTTCCAACCCCAACTCCCCTTTCCTCTAGAGCAAAGATGTCAAACTCGAATACTCAGAGGACCAAAATTAACAAGTTGGAAAAAGTCGTGGGCCAATCGGGTCGTAAGCTTCACATAGTCCTCCATATAGAATAATGGGTCCCACATAGTGCTCCATACAGAATTATGGGCCCGCCATGAAGAATCATGGGCCCCACATTGTCTTCCATACAGAATCATATGCCTCACATAGTCCTTCATACAGAACAATCGGTCCCACATAGGCCTCCTAACAGAATGGTGGGCCCCACCTTGCCCTCCGTACAGAATGGTGGGCCCCACCTTGCCCTCCGTACAGAATGGTGGGCCCCACCTTGCCCTCCGTACAGAATGGTGGGCCCCACCTTGCCCTCCGTACAGAATGGTGGGCCCCACCTTGCCCTCCGTACAGAATGGTGGGCCCCACCTTGCCCTCCGTACAGAATGGTGGGCCCCACCTTGCCCTCCGTACAGAATGGTGGGCCCCACCTTGCCCTCCGTACAGAATGGTGGGCCCCACCTTGCCCTCCGTACAGAATGGTGGGCCCCACCTTGCCCTCCGTACAGAATGGTGGGCCCCACCTTGCCCTCCGTACAGAATGGTGGGCCCCACCTTGCCCTCCGTACAGAATGGTGGGCCCCACCTTGCCCTCCGTACAGAATGGTGGGCCCCACCTTGCCCTCCGTACAGAATGGTGGGCCCCACCTTGCCCTCCGTACAGAATGGTGGGCAACCACCTTGCCCTCCGTACAGAATGGTGGGCCCCACCTTGCCCCCCGTACAGAATGGTGGGCCCCACCTTGCCCTCCGTACAGAATGGTGGGCCCCACCTTGCCCTCAGTACAGAATGGTGGGCCCCACCTTGCCCTCCGTACAGAATGGTGGGCCCCACCTTGCCCTCCGTACAGAATGGTGGGCCCCACCTTGCCCTCCGTACAGAATGGTGGGCCCCACCTTGCCCTCCGTACAGAATGGTGGGCCCCACCTTGCCCTCCGTACAGAATGGTGGGCCCCACCTTGCCCTCCGTACAGAATGGTGGGCCCCACCTTGCCCTCCGTACAGAATGGTGGGCCCCACCTTGCCCTCCGTACAGAATGGTGGGCCCCACCTTGCCCTCCGTACAGAATGGTGGGCCCCACCTTGCCCTCCGTACAGAATGGTGGGCCCCACCTTGCCCTCCGTACAGAATGGTGGGCCCCACCTTGCCCTCCGTACAGAATGGTGGGCCCCACCTTGCCCTCCGTACAGAATGGTGGGCCCCACCTTGCCCTCCGTACAGAATGGTGGGCCCCACCCTGCCCTCCGTACAGAATGGTGGGCCCCACCCTGCCCTCCGTACAGAATGGTGGGCCCCACCCTGCCCTGTGGAATCTGAGTTGGGGACCGTTTTGGTGGAGTCAGGGTTAGTCATTATGAAATGGACCGACTCAGACTCCTAAAATATATATTGGATACAGTAGTTCAATGCAGTGTGTGCTGAATATTATTACTATGTTCTAGCTAAATATCTTGATTAATGTCGGCAATGACTAAACAGTGACCGCAAATCAAACTGGCAATGTCCACCTGACATCCTACAAAGTACCGTATTTTGTGAATTGCAAACAAGCTTTTCCTAAAAAAGGTTATGTAGAAAATGGGGTTACGTTTTATAATCCATTTGCAGCTTATCGGGGGGAAGGGGTGCAGGAGTCAGGGTCGCCACTACCGGAAGGCGGTGGCAGAAGTGGGGCAATGCTGCAGATCCTTGGCTGATTGATTGGGGTGACCTAGCAGTGTGATGCAGGAGCCACTAAGTTCCCGATGTTTGTCTTCAGGAAAATGTCGTTGGAGGCAGCACATGCTCAGATTTAGATCTCGGCTCAGTGACTACGGCGCCATTGATCTCCCAGCAGCAGGCTTCAGAAAAATGGTGTCATAGGCGGCCTATGCGCAGATTAAGATCTCAGCTCGTCACTGAGCCAATGCCTAAGGGTACCATCACACTTGGCGACGCAGCAGCGATCCCGACAGCAATACGACCTGGTAGGGATCGCTGGTGAGATGTCAAACAGTCAGATCTCACCAGCGACGCAACAACGATCCGGAATGATAGAGGTCGTTGGGACCCTGTTTCTCAGACCTGTAGTATTGAGGTCAGTGTCCCTGTCAAACACACCGATGCATGCTGCCCAGCGGGACCCCAGCGATCAAAAAATGGTCCAGGCGACTCTGACACGACCAGCGATCTCACAGCAGGGGCCTGGTCGCTGCAAAGTGTCTAACGTAGCGAAGTCGCTGTTACGTCACCAAACTTGTGACTTAGCACTGATCTCGCTAGCATTCTCGCTTAGTGTGACGGGGGCTTAAGTCTGCGCATGCGCTGCCTCTGGCACCATATCCATGAAGACCACCCCCAGGGAATGAATGGCTCCTGCATCACATCACCAGGACACCCCATCCTCCCATTCGACTCACAGCATCGCCCTACTCCTGCCTCTTGTGACACCCGCTCCCCCAGTAACCTAAATTCACACTATAAGGGAATGTGCCCACAGGACGTTTGTACAGCGTTTTTGCTGCGGTTTCTGCATGCAGTTTACCATTGGTTTTATGGTAATTTATGCTAATTATTTTCTGTGGTTTGGATTCCCAGCAAAACCAATGTGTTTCACAGAAACGCTGTGCACACACATTGGTTTTGCAAGTGTCAAGAATTGTCAAATCCCTGCAGTTTTGCTGTGGATGGGAAAGAATTGACATGTTCTATTTTTTTTCTCCGGGTTTGCTGCAGATAATTGCAAAACCGCTGGAAAAACCCAGCATCAAAAACGCACAAAAAATGTGCAAAAAACGCAATACAACCGCAGGACTTGAATGCAGCAAAACTCCTGGCAAGGACTCTAGGATCCTTGAAACCAGGACCGATTTTGCTGCGTTTAGGACTACTGTAAAATCGTCCTGTGGGCACATACCCTTAAGGTGGACCCCAGTTTTTACAGTTTTTTTTCCTATTCGCTTTCTCTAAATTTATGGTGTATCTTCTGGTCCAGTGCGTCTTCTAATCGGCCAGATACAGTAATTGAAAAAGAAAAGTGCCACAATTGTGATTTTCATTGCTAATGAGTGTAGTGATATCAGAATGCACTGGAAAGTGAAGATGCACGGGAAGGGAAATTCTATAATTTCTCCAAAACTGCCTTTCTCTCTCCCCCCCAATCCCCCATAAAATTGTACGTTTGATCTCCTGGTTTTAGGACAAGAAAATTTATTAAAAGGAGGCTTTCAATACAAAATGACCACACACAGGAGCATAGTCCTGGCTTAGGCTGCCTTCACATTTGCGTATGGGAAGGCAGCGTATTGCTGCGTTCCCATACGCAGTCAAACGCATGCGCACTGCGTTCCTATGTTTAACATAGGAACGCATGGTGCCTGCGTTTGCTGCGTTCGGGTGCGGATGCGGACGATATCTGCTGCTTCCGGTGTCCAGCATCCGCACCCGGGACGCAGCATGTTGGGTTTTTTTGTGCGTTTGGGGAGCTTGGACAATCAGCAAGCGTCCCCAAGCGTACAAAAAATGCATTGGCTTCAATGGGTCCGCAGTGTCCTCTGCATGACACCGCAGGAGAACGCTGCGGACCCATTGAAAAATCTCCCAGTGGCCGCCGGTGATGTCACAGGAGCTCACCGACGGCCACCGGGAGATCAGCTCAGCCTCTGCTGTCCTCCTCCTCCCCGCCGCCGGTAATGTGCTAGCGATGTCGGCGGGGAGAACAGCTGATGTGAGAGCTGTTTGAATCTTCCCGCGCCGACATCTCCTCTCAGTGTCGGCGCGGGAAGATTCAAACAGCTCTCACATCAGCTGTTCTCCCCGCCGACAGTCCCGGAGCTTACCGGCGGCCGGGGGGGGCGGAGATCTCCGGCGCTGATCTCCGCCCCCGGACAGTGCCGATTGGCTGCCGGGCTCCATAGTGATGTGTCCGCAGGCGGACATTATCCGCTGCGGACACATCATTTGGACACTGCTTCTGACAGCGTTTGTGTCTGCATGCCATCAGCATGCAGACACAAACGCTAATGTGAAGCCAGCCTTAGTTGGCTGAGCGGTTCAGTGCACCTTCCTTCTTGTATTTCCTATTTATTTTTGGCCTCCTGGGTCCTTTTAAGTCAGAGATATCAATCAAGGCAGGAGGGGCGGAGATGAGCAGGAAAACAAGTGCCCAGATCTGTGTGACCTCTGCAAGGGTGCAGCAAGCGCCAGTCCTTGGCTTGGACAGTAGTTTAGTGCAGATAGACTCTCTTTAAAAAGCTGACTGCTCTGCTCCTTAAAGGATTGTTGCCATTGCAAAACTGAGCAGCAGCTGAAAGATGTCTGCACAATGGCCGGGGATCCTGTACACATTCATTCACTGGCCTGCAGATTTTATTTTCTTTCTCATGTGGACGGAGCATTGTGGGACAACCCCTTTAAGCAGGGCTGTAGAGTCGGTAAGCCAAGCATCCGACTCCTCAATTTCAATGAATCCAACTCCACCTAAATGCAAATTTGCACTTCAGTAAGGAAGTGGATGAACTCCAGCGCCACCTTTTAAGTAGCTCCTCAGTCATAATCGCTTTCCAACAAGCTTTTAAATATGACTAAGGCGGCCGTCAGACGCTTCAATATCTTGAACGATATTGTAAGCCAGAGGTCCCCAACTCCAGGCCTCAAGGCCCACCAACAGTGCAGGTTTTCAGGATCTCCTTAGTATTGCACAGGGGTTGGAATCATTACCTGTACAGATGATCACATTAGCACCTGTGCAATACTAAGGAAATCCTGAAAACCTGCACTGTTGGCGGGCCTTGAGGCCTGGAGTTGGGGACCTCTGTTGTAAGCGATCACATGCACGCGCGATCGCTTACAATATCGCTCACATCGCTGGTGAGATGTCACACAGACAGACTCACCAGCGATGTTGGCCAGCGAGATCGCTGGTAACTATAGTACACATCGGGTTACTAGGCGCCGCGCGGCGCTTAGTAACCCGACGTGTACCATAGTTACCATTCTCCCAGCATAGGCTCTGCCGCTGGGAGATCGTTCATCGTGGTGTTATACACCACGATGAAGCAGATTGTTAAATCGTTCATCGCTAGATATGAGCTCCTGCTCTCATATCTGCGATGTCACGATCAAGCGATTTTACATTGTAAAATCGCTTGATCGCACGTAGCGATGCACAAACGATATCGCTTAAGCGATCAAAAAGCAGAACGCTTAAACGATATCGTTAGCAATATTGCAGCGTGTGACGGCCGCCTAAGGGATTTGTGCCAGATCAGAACCCCCAACTACAAACACTGCATTTCAGGGTAACTGCCCCTCATCAGTGTAGTGTGTGGGATATTCTGATCTGGCTGTGTGAGTGGGCTAAGGCAACGTCTGGGAACTTGCTATCTACCTTATGGAGTGAAGTTTTCCTGCAACCATAATAAGACAGTTAAGTAGGTGAGGAGATTGTAGCCACATCCCCCTACAATTGCCTCACCTACTTAACTGTCTTATTATGGTTGCAGGAAAACGTCTCTATAAGGTAGATGGCAAGTTTCCCCTTCCACCTAAATGGACACTGACTTTCAACTCGGCAACCATGGCTGTGAAGTCAGTAAGCCAAAAATCCGACTCCTCAATTTCCATGAATCTGACTCCACCAAAATAGACACTGATTTCACAGCTCTGTCTTTAAGGTGGCTATACACCTTTAGATTAATCTGTGAAGATACAGTTTATGTATATGGGGGGGTCAGGGCACCCACTTATGATAGTTTGCATCTCCCCTTAGACTGGGTTCACACTGCCTTTTTTTTTTTTTTTTTTTTTTTAACCCAGCTGAATCCGTATGCAACCGCATGCGGTTTCTCCCCCACTTACTGTCAGTGGGGACGCAGGCTCTGTTGCATATGGTTCCAGCTGGATCCAGTTGAGAACAGTTATAAACGGAAACAAAAAAATGCAGTTAGTAATGTGTTTTTTTTTTTTTTTTTTTTTTTTTTAAACTAAGCAACTGTATCTGGAACCATGCGGCCTAAATTAAAATGGTGCTTCATGGAACCCGGATCTGATGGAAGCTGGATCTTAACAATGGATCCAGTTTTTTTGACTGAGCATGTCCAGAAGCCAGTTTCTCATGACACACCCACTAGGGGGCATGTCCTTTTCACCAGATCTATTTAAAAAAAAAAAAAAAAAAAATGTTCTCAACCTGATGCAACTGGATGCTACGGTGCCAGATTAGTAATAATACTGGTGCAGGAGCACCAGTTACATCAGGTTTTACGTTTCCAGGGGAGGATGCACGTTTTTGCTGTATTCCTGCCGGATTCAAAAACTGGTTGTGTGAAACCAGCCTAAGGGTATGTGCCCACTGGACGTTTTGTGGGCTGTTTTTTAGCGTTTTCCGTCGGCATTTTCCGCTGAGTTTTATGTTAATTTATGTTAATCCTAACCACCGGTTGGATTAACATGCTAGTCAATGGATTTTAGAAAACGCTGTGTACATTAGAACGTTTTTTTTTTGTCTCCTTTCCACTTTCTTCACCGGTTTTCCACCGGTTTTCAAAGATAGAGCAAGTGACTTCTTTTGAGCGTTTTTCCAGCGGTTCCAGCTTACAAGTGCACAAAAAACAGTCTTAAAAACGCTAAGAAAAACCGCCAGAAAACCGCCGATAAAACGCTGTATAAACGCTCAAAAACCGCTCAAAAAACGCTAAAAAAACGATGGGACACTGCTGAGGTCAGAAAACTCAGTTTCTGCAATTCTACACCGGTTTTCTGACGGTCTGCAAAGATGCAGAACCGTCCAGTGGGCACATATCCTAAGACTACGTTCACACATTGTGCTTTTGCTGCAGCCAAAAACTGCTCTATTAGTAGTAAAAAGCATGTTTTGCTGCATTTTGTTTTTTTGACAGAGCTGTTGGTGTGTCATTTGTCTACAGCACATGTAAATAAAGTTCTTTTTATTCAATACAAATGCAGTGGTAGTATTTTTGCACACTCTCATTGCTTTCAGTTGTATAAAAACGCTGAAAGAATTGACAAGCTGCTTCTTGCAAAAATTCAGCAATTTTCCGTTTCAATCAGGAAAGCGAAACAATCGTGTGCAGGAGATTTTCGAAATGTGAAATTTTTCTGTAGCCTTAAATCTTTTAAATCTACAATAATAAAAAAAAAAAAAACGGTGCAAAAACACAATGTGAACACTTGGGGCACACTGTATTTGGAGGCGGTATGTATCTTCCAGGTGGCAATTTATCAATACACTTGCTGGAGAGCATAGTAACTAACTGTTCTTAGTTATGTAAAAAAAAGTCATGTCACAATAGAATGTAGCTTATAACCTTTCGGGTACCTTTACACGCGGCAACTTTTCTAGGAATTTCACTGGCAACTTGCTGGTTGCAGTGAAATCATGGACTCATTGTTCTATCTTGTTGCTGTGTACAAATGGAACAATGTCTCCATGATTTCACTGCAACCAGTAAGTTGACAGTGAAATTCCTAGAAAAGTTGCCGCGTGTAAACGTACCTTCCGAGTCATGTCACAGTACTTGTGTGGTATATGTTTCTCCTGAGTTCTTGTGGATTTGCATTTGATTCATTCTATTGTGACATACACACAACATGCATACAAATATTCAGCTATGCATATTATATACGGAAGGATATGAGGCTACATTATGATATATGGAGGGCTATGAGGTTGCATTCTGCTATATGAAGGGCTATGAGGTTGCATTCTGCTATATGAAGGGCTATGAGGCAGCATTATAGTATATGAAGGGCTATAGGGCTGCATTATGCTATATGAAGGGCTATAGGGCTGCATTATGCTATATAAAGGGCTTTGCGGCTGCGTTATGCTATATGAAGGGCTGTGAGGCTACATTATACTATTTGGAGGGCTAGAAGGCTGCATTATGCTAATATGGAGGGCTAGAAGGCTGCATTATGCTAATATGGAGGGCTAGGAGGCTGCATTATGCCAATATGGAGGGCTAGGAGGCTGCATTATGCTATATGGAGGGCTAGGAGGCTGCATTATGCTATATGGAGGGCTAGGAGGCTGCATTATGCTATATGGAGAGCTAGGAGGCTGCATTATGCTATATGGAGGGCTAGGAGGCTGTATTATGCTATATGGAGGGCTAGGAGGCTGCATTATGCTATATGGAGGGCTAGGAGGCTGCATTATGCTATATGGAGGGCTAGGAGGCTGCATTATGCTATGTGGAGGGCTAGGAGGCTGCATTATGCTATATGGAGGGCTAGGAGGCTGCATTATGCTATATGGAGGGCTAGGAGGCTGCATTATGCTATGTGGAGGGCTAGGAGGCTGCATTATGCTATGTGGAGGGCTAGGAGGCTGCATCATGCTATGTGGAGGGCTAGGAGGCTGCATCATGCTATGTGGAGGGCTAGGAGGCTGCATCATGCTATGTGGAGGGCTAGGAGGCTGCATCATGCTATGTGAGGGCTAGGAGGCTGCATCATGCTATGTGGAGGGCTAGGAGGCTGCATCATGCTATGTGGAGGGCTAGGAGGCTGCATCATGCTATGTGGAGGGCTAGGAGGCTGCATCATGCTATATGGAGGGCTATAAGGCTGCGTTATGCTATATGTAGAAGTGTGCATTATACTATATGGAGTGGGTGGGGCTATGTGAAGTGGGTGGGTTTTGATACACACGGACCTCTTTATATATTGTATTTCTTGTTTGGAGGGTAAGACATGCCTCAGAATGATTGTGATAAATAAGAGTCTCCTGGACCTGATGTGTAAGGAGGAATGATGACTATTTTGCTTTTTATCTGCATGAAATCCTGGATATTGTGGCTGCACAATACAGGAGGTAAAAGCATCAGATCTGCGACGTCGTAAGGTTTTCTTGATTCCATCTGCAGCTGTTTCAGGGCGTCTGGGTTATTTTTCCCTTTCGTTTGGATCAGAGGCCATTTGCATTCACACAGCATTGTGGATCTGAACATTTTAACGCATAGCACAGCGGCATTTGTGGAGGTTTTGCTGCTGCAGATCCTCCATTCCCGTCCCTGACAGGGAGGAGTTCACTGGTTTCCTTGCCAACCGAGGACCGGCTGCTGGCAGCTGTGTTTAGTCAGCTGTGTGCATGGTGGTATTATGGGTACTGCCGCTGCTGAGACAGCACAGCTGACTTCTTTTTTTTTTTTTTTTTTTATTTTTAGCCTAACCCTGCCCATAGATACTAGTTCTTCATTGGATACCTGTATCGCTTAGTCGGACCAATTAGAGAAGGAAATTAGAAGTTCTTTCGGACTGGAGAGCAGCGTTGCTTGTTGGTCCCCAGCGAGAAGACACAAATTCATGTTTGCTAAGTGCGTTATGTAAGGATGAAGTTTGCTTTGCTGGAGACTTTCTTCTTTTCTCTTCAAACAGAGAAGCCGTGAATAGCACAGACGGATAGAAACAGATGACGTCCTCTACATGTCACAAATGCAGGAATTCAGGCTGCAATTGTAATTCTGTAGTTGGAAAATAAATAAAGCATTGTAGTGCATTATTTTTTGAGAGGGGATGTGATTCTTACGTTTAATTTTTTTTCCCCTTTTTGTCTGAGCTGTTGCTTGGCAACCTGTAGATGCGCCACGAGAGCTCGAATTAAATAGTGATATTGTCACTTTGTACAATTGTCCTTCTATCTGATTAATTCAATTTAAGGCTATGTAGATATAGGTGGTTCCTGCAAAACAGATCCAGATGCATTTGTGCAATACTGTGACCCTAAAATACAAAAATGTGCTGAAAAGAAAGAGATCTGTGAATGAAGTTTAAAGGGAAGCTGTCATGTCAATTTTTGGTTTGTAAACCGCCCCCAATGTTATTTAGATCATGCTCTGTTAATCACTAACCTGGTTTAAAAAAAAAAAATTCACATATCTAATTGCATAAAAGCCTTAGGGCCACGTCACACACACAGATATCTGTGCAGATATTGTTCGCAGATCTCTGGTTGCAGTGAAATCATGGACACAAAATGGAACAATGTGTCCATGATTTCACTGCAACCAGAGATCTGTGAACAATCTCTGCACAGATATCTGTGTGTGACGTGGCCCTAAGGCTTCATTCACACACAGCGTTTTGTAAGGATCCATTTTTGGTGCAGAAACTGCACCAAGAATGGATTCTCACAAAATGTAGCCGTGTGTGTGAATGCTGCTGCGCTATTTACTCACTTCCCCGCGCTCCAACGGTGATCTCTAATGATGTCCTCTCATCCCGGGAGCTCACAGTGATCGGTACCCCCAGGTGATGCCACTCAGTCACATGGTGCAGTGCCAGGTCCTTTCAGAGGTCCTACGGCCTCTCGGGATGAGAACATTGCTGGTGATCACTGTGGGAGCGCAGTGGATGAACGCAGAATAATTGACATTCTCATTCTTTTTACGGATCCGTTCTTGAGCCCAAGAACGGATCTGTAAAACGCAATCTCTGAATGCAAAATTATGAAATGCATTGACTTGGCTGGGAAAACAAGCATCACTGCAATAGCTCAACCGTAAGGAACGTATCGAAAACTGTGCAATAGTGCACCGTGTGAACGTAGGCTTTGTCTGTAAGTTTGCCCCTGAAATAGCGCCACCTGGAGGACACTGGCTGCAGCACAGCCAGACCCAGGTGTCTCCTGATATGCCAGATTATAGAAGGAAAAAAAAAAGTATTTCCCTGCTTATGCATGGTAACTTATATTGCCGCCATCTTTGTGCAAGGCTATAATGAAAACCCCCGTATTTCTATGCTTATGCGCAGTAACTGTCATGGCCGTCTGTCTTTGTACACCCGGTCCGCTACTCTGCATGACCGGGTGTACAAAGACAGGTGGCCGTGTCAATTACTAGTGGTCATATTGCTACCACCCGGTCATTACTTTTAAGGTGAGACATAACCGTGGACTTTATTGGAATTGTAGTGGGGGTCTGGGAGTAAGACCCACAGACGGGGAGTGGGGGTGCCAAGACATCCCCCTTGAATAGGCTACACCACTATGCCAACCAACTAGCATGGTCACACACACCTCGGAACTGCTGTTGCACAGTTTTACATGCACCTATTTTTGATTTGCACTTGGTAACTGAGCTGGCTATATGTGCCAACAGGTGGAATTATTATTATTTTTTTTTTTTTTAAGAAAACTGTTAGTGATGCACATTGCATCATTTAAAACACATTGGGGGCAATGTAATATCACAAAACGTCATGACAGGTTCTCTTTAAAATAAAAACTGGCAAAAATAAAGTTGAGCAAGCATAAAAACAAAATCTTTGCTAAACAGTTGCGCAGGAACTTCATCCAGTAGCAATGAGTATTTTATAAGCAGAAACATACAGATACGTTTACTCACTAATGGGAGACAAATCAAGTGTTTATATTTTTAATACAATCAGACATTTCTAATTGCAACACCAAAAAGGAAACGACGTGGAACCATAAAATCATAAGATGAATAGAAGTGGTTAAGTGGTATTGTTGAAAAGAGAAACAAAATTGTCAAAACCTCTTGAATTAGTCGCTATCCATTATGACAATCACATGTAATGTACATACTGAAACATCTGGAGACGCTGGAGGCTACAGGGGCACATGTGGGCCATGCAGGCTGCTCTTAGGCCTTGCCTTCAAAAGAGGCTCCTGGCACAGTTTGATTTTTATCTTGGGACCAGTTGTAAAGCCATTTCTCCAATGTACCGCTGAGCTGTGCACCTACAGCTGGAAGTCTTTCAGATGTTCCTGTCAGGTGGTTTATGCCCCTCCAGTTATCACTATCTGTACCTGCAGCTTCATAATACTATTCTAATCATCCCTGTCTGAGCTCATAGTGTAATGTTATAGGTGAAAGAAAAGCATTTATACACTTACATTTCCTTATGTAATGAGGCAGTCAGTCCCCAGCTTGGAGGACAGGGACTGTTTGGCAGGTTAATAGTTAACATTTCAGCCTTGTGCTAGACCATGTTGGGAGACCTAATGTGATGTCACAACCATGTGACTACAATAGGTGGAGCTAAGTTCACCTAGAACATAATACATTTGCTGGCCTAGCTCCACCCACTATGGTCACATATTCGTTACATCACACAGGTCCTTTAGCTATACAAGTTAAAAGTCAGTTAACTATTATCCTGCCAGACAGTCCCCCTCCTCCAAGGTGGGGACTGAAATGTAAGTGTATAAATGCTTTTTTTTTCACCTTTCACATTACACCATGAACTCAGACAGGGATGATTAGATTGGTATTATAAAGCTGCAGCTATAGACAGTGATAGCTGGGGGGGGCATAAACCACCTGACAGGTTCTCTTTAAATGCCTTGGGCTTGGTATGTGAAGTTCAATTTCACTTGCAGTACAGAAAGGAATAATGTCCGTACCACTGTTCCATGTTTGTGCCGTTGAGTCCCAGGTGACCTATTTTTAACACAAGCCAAAACCTCATGTTCCTTGCACTACTGAGGGAAGCCTGTGTAGCCTAATCGTGCTTTCGTGGCTGCGGAGTCTCCGGACTCCCGTGCCTGCGCTTGCCTCCGGGGCCTGACGGGTCTCCGTCCTTGCCTCCAGCAGCTGACAAGTGTCCATCGGGGGATATCCTTGATCAGTGATTACATAGGAGCTGCCAGCAGCGCATTTTGATTTTGTCCCAAGCAATTGCATTGGCAGAACTTTTCTCACACGGCCATACATAACCTCATTAGTAGCAGCCGAAGCTGGAAGTGCCGAGATTTCTACAGAGGATTTGGGAAATCTGACTGATAAATGGGTGTTTCTTACAGTTTACCCTATGCCAAAGTGTATTCAGATGTAGGTTTTCTTTCTGCAGAAGAAGTGCAGACTCTATCCAGAATACTGCAGCAGAGACTGCTCTGAGAGATTTTGGTGCAATATGTTTTTGTTGTGTTTTTTTTTTTTTTTGTTTTTTTGCTGTGTAGCCACTTTGATCTCAATAACTTGGTAGCATCCCTCCCCTGCAGTGTAATATATTGTCATCGATCACTGCAGGACCTGTGGTGATGTCACATCCATGTGACTGTAATGGGTGGAACCAAGCTTGAAGCAAAAAGCCCTTTGGGCTTAGCTCTGCCAATTACAGTCACATGTGCAAGACATCACCACAGGTCCTGCAGTGATGGCAATCAATTACAATGCAGGGGCGTGATGAAATGTCAAAAGTATCATGAAGTGTTGTGTGGTGCCCATTTGCAAGGTTCCCGTTGATAAGTTAAAGTTGCTCTTAATTCAAAGTGTGGGGGGGGGAGGTATCCTCCATAAGTCGATTTTTAGAGGAACGTCCACCAAGAATAATAGTGCCGTTACACGCTAGGATATTGTTAACGATATCCTTAGAACCATCATGTGACAGTGATCGTTCCGACATAGTTAGTGCGTTGTCACACACAAGGATACCGTTAACGATATCCCATTCGGCAACGCACCAGTTGAATAGGAGAGCAAGGACTGAACGATCTTTTAAAGCGGCAGGAATAGGAGATTTTTGAACAAACTCGTTCAAAAAGGTGTCACACTGAACGATGTAGCTTCTTCACCAGCGTTAATTGGACGACGAACGATAGATTTGATGTCAGGATCTCATTTTTTGGTTGAATGTTCCAACGATTTTTCCATCCTACATCGTTCGTTTCCACGCAAGGGCGCACTAACGATATTGTTAGAACGTTTACAAATCCGTGACATTTCAACGATATCGTTAACGATATCGTTAACGATATCCTAGTATGTGAAGCAGCCGTAACATTGGAAAACCCCTTTAAATATGGTTTCTGATAAATGTAATTAGCTTGGTCTGCACTTGTAAAAAATGCTAAGCAAGTCCTGGTCACCCCGTCGCACTTTGCACAGGCCCCGTGTATTCCTGTTTTCTCATCTACATGGTTATTACATAACATGTGACTGACCCTGACCCCCACAGCATGTGCTGCCATGGAAAAAGGAAATCCTAAGAGCAGGTTGTAAACATGCTGAGTCTTAATGGTGTCATTTGGGCACATTTCCCTTCCAATATTCGCATGTCTGCAGTGTAGCTAAATTGTTCATCACTGTGTCTTATCAAGCATCCAAGATGTGATTGTAAATTCTAAGCATATTTTACCTATTTGTTACCTGTATGCTGCAGGTTTTGTCGTTTAGCAATAAGATTTTCTAATATGTAATTTTTTTGTTATTTAGGTGGCAGCAGTACAGGATGCAAGTCCTCGTCTTCTTTCTGTCTGGCTGCCCCTTTTGCCTTTGTCCCCACTGAGGCAAGCATGTCGAGCCAGCACAGCCACGCTCCGTTCTCCAGCCTCCAATCAATGGCTGATCATCAGCAGGTAACTGTCATACGGCTTTACTTACTCTGAGACAAAGGTTTCTTAACTGACCATACAGCTAACGATCTAAACGATTCTCCTGTCATAAAGCAGTCTTTAATAAATATATATATTATGACTTAACCCCTGTATTTGCCTGTGCCCACACACAGCCCCCTGTATTACACGAGGAGCTCACACACAGCCCCCTGTATTACACACGAGGAGCCCACACACACAGCCCCTGTATTACACACGAGGAGCCCACACACATAGCCCCCTGTATTACACGAGGAGCCCACACACACAGCCCCCTGTATTACACGAGGCGCCCACACACACACACACAGCCCCCTGTATTACACGAGGCGCCCACACACACACAGCCCCCTGTATTACACGAGGCGCCCACACACACACAGCCCCCTGTATTACACGAGGCGCCCACACACACACAGCCCCCTGTATTACACGAGGCGCCCACACACACAGCCCCCTGTATTACACGAGGCGCCCACACACACACTCCCCTGTATTATCCTTGTAGCCTGTGTATCTCAGAGAGAAGTAAGACTTTGATTTTCTTGTGGCTAAGAACAGTTAGTTACTATCCCGGACATTGTTGGGGACTATATCTAATGTATAATATAAAATAAATCTGGTTTATTGGTTTCAACACTTTTCATTCAGACTTATAAATATATCTTGGTCAGTAGAGATTTTAAAAAAGACCTGAAAACTTGCAGTACAAATGTAAAGCCCCAGTTGAGTGTTTTCTCTGTTCTCCAAATTCTACAAAATTGTGCACATGTGCAAAAGGAACAATATTTTATATTTTTGTCATGTTTTTTTTTACACTCGCCTGTTTATAGCACATGTTCCACTGAAATATTGCAAAAATATCAGACTTGCATAAAACAACTCCCAAGGACTTGGGGACCGGCGGACAGACACCTGTGCAAAACTTAGTCCAATTCAGAAATTACGTTTGATTTATCAGCAAAGAAAAAAAACAAAAAGCAATGTTGAATATTTGAAAGGGTTGTCCACTTTCAGACACTGTTATTTCTCTCCTACAGTTTGTTTTAAATAAAAAGAGCTGTACTTGCCTTTCCTGGGTCCAATGCCGAGTCTATGCCACTGCTCCTTGTGTCTGACATTGGCCCATCAGCTCGGCAGCCAATTGGTGTTGTGTCTACACAGAAAAGCCACTGATTGGCTAAAGTGAAGTCACATTAACAGACAATGACAGGCATCGGGAGCAGCGGCGGATACTCACCGGTGGACTCGTGGAAGGTGAGTACAGTGCCTGTTAACACATTGCAGACAGGGCAGAACATTGCCTGACAGAGGAAAATACTTCAAATCACCACTCCAGCGTATTTTTTTTTTTTTTTTTTTTAGTGGTGCTTTGCATCTAAGTTAATTTTCCCAAATCTTAAACTCACTCGCCTCTATCTCCACCGTTCGGGTCGATCCTCAGCAATTTGTAACCTGCCAGATCACTCAAGCATTTGCTGGAGAAAGTCGTAGGTCACATTTCAATGAAAATCTATGAGAACCTCATTCTGTGAGCCATAGAGTTGCATTGAGACCATGTGAACATTCCCTCTGTCTTCCATCCATTCAGAAATTGCGGTGACAAAATGGCACCATGGGACCATAGCAGTGCCAATTATAGGTGAAGACGCAGGTGGTTAAGTATAAGACTAAAACTTAGAAGCATCACTCCAGTCCTTAAGAAATGCACAAAAACCATGGAGTGGTGCTTAAAAGAAAAGAAAAACACAACAAGCAGCATACATATAACATAGACTTCAAAAAAGGCAAAAAGTAAAAGAAAAATGAGTGCAAATGCCAAAAAACCCAAAACAACCAAAATGCAGTAATGGATCGGATCAAAAGTTTGTCTAAAAACTTTACATGCGAGGAAATACAAGAAAGGGAACAAAATAATTTATGATTGGTAATAACTGATTCATTCTAGAAACATTCAGAAAATGTTGCATTTTTCAGTTTTTTTTTTAGTTTATTTGATTATAGCAGTGTAAATGATTAGTTTCCTCAGATAATTAACACCAGGTGGACATTATTTTCCTTCACTCCGCAGGTCCTGCCGGATATGACAATTCTACAACGGCGGATTCCATTAACCTTCCGAGACTCGGCAGCTGCTCCGCTACGGAAGCTTTCAGTGGACTTGATAAAGACTTACAAGCACATAAATGAGGTTAGTGCACAATAACTGATAATGTGGTTGTGACCATTATTACGCTCGTTCACATAATGTTTGTTTTTTTAAACTGTTTATGGTTCTTAAGGCCACTTTACACACACACACAGATATCTGTGTCCAACATCTGAACAGATCTCTGGTTGCAGTGAAATCATGGACACATTGCTCCATTTTGTACACAGCCACAAAATGGAACAATGTGTCCATGATTTCACTGCAAGCAGAGATCTGTTCAGAAGTTGGTCAAAGATATGTGTGTGTGTAAAGCGGCCTTAACACTTGCTGCAATTTGTCTGAGTCATGAAACAAATTAAGAAAAAGTAATAGTTGGGTTGTGCTTTGTAATGTAAAGTTATACCGACCCATGAAGGATTTTTCCCACACTGGCGAATGTCAGCCGGATGTACATGACCCTTCTCTAAACTGCTCTCGCTTGCCAAGTGCACATTCGTGCTCCTCCCTGGGCGGGAGACATGAAGAAATCCTGTTTGTAAATACATTGTGACCTATATAGGAATAGATTGACTTGCATTTAACAATATTTAGTTACTTAATTTTCCCAAAATCTGTCAAAACTAAAGGATTCGTCTCCCCACAACACAACGATAACTTGTGTGATGATCTTTTTTATTTTTTTTTATTTTTTAATATCTTTGCTTCTACTCGGGAATTGATGATCAATAAGGTGTTTGCAACTTTCAGGTGTATTATGCTAAAAAGAAGCGCCGTGCCCAGCAAGTGCCACCTGAAGACTCCAGCACGAAGAAGGAAAGGAAAGTGTTCAACGATGGATTTGATGATGATAACTACGATTATATAGTTAAAAACGGGGAGAAGTGGATGGACCGATATGAAATAGATTCACTGATTGGAAAAGGATCATTTGGACAGGTAGGCGGACTTTAAAAGCATCCTGTAAAAGCCCAATTCCTGCTCCACCTGTGGCTTTGTGTATATGTATGTATCATATATATAAAACATTACATGGATGGATATCCATGTGTGCATATCTAGCTATCTATATATTTATTTTTAAATCCGTGTGTATATATAGTTTAAATTTATACATATTAATAAAGAAAATATATGTAATTAAATACATATAAAAAGATATATGAAATGTGGACACAGGCATATACATACAGTGGTTTTAGAACTGTATGTAAATAGATTTTACAGGTTAAAATAATTAACATTTTAAATTTTAGATTATTAGTTTGATGATTTTTTTTCACTAAATCTCTTAACATTTTCTTGCTGAGAATTCAACATTAGTAAATGTCAGTTGTGGAGTGGTCCATACTATATACTGGTGTAGCTCTTCACCTTACTAGTATAACTTCTAACCTTATTTACGTTTGTATACCTCTATGTATTTGTATTTTTCAGGTGGTGAAGGCATATGATCACCACGATCAAGAATGGGTAGCTATCAAAATCATTAAAAATAAGAAGGCTTTTTTGAACCAGGCCCAGATAGAGCTGAGACTACTTGAGCTTATGAACAAACATGACACCGAAATGAAGTATTACATTGGTAAGTAATGACACCATCTCTAAAAGCCTTTTAAAAAGTTATGGCTTCATCCAGCAATAGGACGCAAATAAAAGAAAACTGCAATTCCTTGTGACTGAGATTATTTCTGCAGCTAAAATTTGATGGGATGTGAGGAATTCGTCTTGCTTTTCGTTGACGTGATTCAAGATGAATGAAACAGATTTTGTTGTAGGAATTTCTGCATAAGAGAATTTATCCCGAGGTTCCAATATCTCTGATAAAGACTGGTCTGACCGGAGCATCCTGCAGCTGCATTTACTAGGAAACGTTCACTTTGCTTTTTTCTCTAACCCCATTTATTTTTCATTCACTTTTTAGAAAAGTAAAAAATGTATTGTGAAAGTGCAATTTTATCACTGCTGTAGAAATATGCTGACACTGTCTGCGGTCTGAAGAGTCACCATTGTTCTCTTTCTTTGCAGTGCATCTAAAGCGGCACTTTATGTTTCGGAACCATCTTTGTCTGGTGTTCGAGCTTCTGTCCTACAACTTATACGACCTTTTAAGAAACACAAACTTCCGTGGCGTTTCACTAAACTTAACCCGAAAGTTTGCTCAGCAACTCTGCACCGCTCTGCTCTTCTTGGCCACTCCTGAACTCAGTATCATCCATTGTGACCTGAAACCCGAGAACATTCTACTATGTAACCCAAAACGCAGTGCCATCAAAATTGTGGACTTTGGTAGCTCCTGTCAGCTTGGACAAAGGGTACGTGTCTAGGTGTTCCTTGTGGGTCATGTGGAAGCATTTTCCTCAGTCTGTCAGTACGAACTACCTCAATTTCAAGATAAAGCATGATATGTCAGGAAGATGACAAGATTTGTGATATCGCTATTACTCGTGGAGATGCTAAATTTTTGATTTGTTGTCATTTTTAAGCTTTTGGTTTTTAACCCACCCATGATGACTATAACCAGCCAGTTTTATTCAATTTTGAATCTATACTTTTTTTTATTGTTCCCTATTCCATTTATTCCATGGCGCTTGACATATGAAAAGGGCATACACAGACCAGAACAATATTCATGATCAATACAAAACACAGGCAGGTACAGGAGGAGAGATAACCCTGCCCATGAGGGCTCAGTCTACAAGAGATGGGTGAGGATACGGTAGGTGAGGAGAGAGGTCTGTGCCCATGAGGGCTCAGTTTACAAGGGATAGCTGAGGATACAGTATATGTGGTGAGAGGACCCTGCCAATAAGGGCTTATAGTCTATAGGAGATGGGTGACGATACACTAGGAGGGAGTAGAGTTGGTGGTGCAGTGGTTTAGCGGACGTGCGGCGGTTTGGTTGACTGAGGCTCACTGTAGATTTTAGGCTTGTCGGAAGAGGTGGATCTTCAGGTTACTTTCGAAAGTTTCCACAGTAGGCGACAGTCTGTGTTAAGGCAGAAAGTTGCAAAGTATGGAGGAAACACATGAGAAATCTTGTATGCGATTGTGGGAAGAAAATATAAGTGGGGAAGAGAGAAAGAGATCTTGAGAGGATCGCAGGTTGCGTGAGGGTAGGTACCTGAAGACCAAGTTGCAAATGCATAGAAGAGACAGGTTGTGGATGGCTTTGTATGTCATGATTAGGGTTTTGAACCGGGGCCTCTGAGAAATGAGGAGCCAGCAAAGGGCTTGGCTGAGGTGAGAGGCCGGGGAATAGTGGGGAGACAGGTGGATTAGTCAGGCAGCATAGTTTAGGATAGATTGAAGGGGGTGCAAGAGTGCTAGAAGGGATGACCGAAAGTAGGAGGTTGCAGTAGGCAAGCAGGAGATGATGAGGGCACGCAGAAGTGTTTTTTGCAGTTTCTTGGACAAGGAATGTACAGATCCAGGAAATATTTTTGAGTTGGAGTTGGCAGGAGGTGGCAAGGGCTTGTATATGTGGTTTGAAGGAGAGGGAGAGTTGATGATCACCCCAAAGCACTCAGTATGGGGGACTGGGGAAAGTGAGCAGCCGTTGACTTTGATGGATAGGTCTGATGGAGGGGTAGAATGAGATAGGCGAGAGATGATGAATTCTGTTTTGTCCATGTTCAGCTTTAGAAAGGGAGCAGAAAAGAAAGATGAAATAGTGGACAGACATTGTGGGATTGTGGTAAGGAGGTGATGTCAGGTCCAGAGAGGTCGACCTGCGTGTCATCAGCGTAGAGATGATACTGAAAGCCGTGAGACTCCATGAGCTGTCCCAGGTCGAGGGTGTGGATGGAGATGAATAGGGTTCCTAGAACTGAACCCTGAGGACACTGAAAGATAGGGGGCGAGATGAGGAGGTGATGTGAGATAGGGAGACGCTGAATGTCAGGTCTGTTAGATATGACAAGATCCATGAAAGGCCAAGTCTGTGATACCAAGTGGTGAGAGAATCTGTAACGAGGGAATAGTTCAGTGTCAAAGTCAGAAGACCGGTCTAGGAGGAGGACGACAGAGTAATGTAGATGGCAGAGGACAGGTCCAGGAGAAGGAGGACAGAGTAATGTAGATGGCAGAGGACAGGTTACCAGGAGAAGGAGGACAGAGTAATGTAGATGGAAGAGGACAGGTCCAGGAGAAGGAGGACAGAGTAATGTAGATGGCAGAGGACAGATCCAGGAGGAGGAGGACAGAGTAATGTAGATGGCAGAGGACAGGTCTAGGAGAAAGAGGACAGGTCCCGGATGAGGACAACAGAGTTAATGTAGGAGGAGGACGACGGGTCCAGGGGGAGGAGGAGGACAGTAATGTAGAAGGCAGAAGACTGGTCTAGGAGGATTCTTAACAGATTTAAGAATCTATTACAGAAAGTCAGTTGATTATCTAGCTATCTATTCTATCTATAAAGTGTGTGTGTGTGTATGTATATACAGTCATGGCCAAAAATATTGACACCCCTTGCAATTCTGTCAGATAATACTCAGTTTCTTCCTGAAAATGATTGCAATCACAAATTCTTTGGTATTATTATCTTCATTTAATTTGTCTTAAATGAAAAAACACAAAAGAGAATGAAGCAAAAAGCAAAACATTGATCATTTCACACAAAACTCCAAAAGTGGGCCGGACAAAAGTATTGGCACCCTCAGCGTAATACTTGGTTGCACAAACTTTAGCCAAAATAACTACGATCAACCGCTTCCGGTAACCATCAATGAGTTTCTTACAATGCTCTACTGGAATTTTAGACCATTCTTCTTTGGCAAACTGCTCCAGGTCCCTGATATGTGAAGGGTGCGTTCTCCAAACTGCCATTTTTAGATCTCTCCACAGGTGTTCTATGGGATTCAAGTCTGGACTCATTGCTGCCACCTTAGAAGTCTTCAGTGCTTTCTCTCAAACCATTTTCTAGTGCTTTTTGAAGTGTGTTTTGGGTCATTGTCCTGCTGGAAGACCCATGACCTCTGAGGGAGACCCAGCTTTCTCACACTGGGCCCTACATTTTGCTGCAAAATTTGTTGGTAGTCTTCAGACTTCATAATGTCATGCACACGGTCAAGCAGTCCAGTGCCAGAGGCAGCCAAGCAACCACAAAACATCAGGGAACCTCCGCTATGTTTGACTGTAGGGAGCGTGTTCTTTTCTTTGAATGCCTCTTTTTTTTCTCCTGTAAACTCTATGTTGATCCTTTGCCCATAAAGCTCTACTTTTGTCTCATCTGACCAGAGAACATTCTTCCAAAATGTTTTAGGGTTTCTCAGGGAAGTTTTGGCAAACTCCAGCCTGGCTTTTTTATGTCTCAGGGTAAGAAGTGGGGTGTTCCTGGGTCTCCTACCATACAGTCCCTTTTCATTCAGATGCCGACAGATAGTACGGGTTGACACTGTTGTACCCTCAGACTGCAGGGCAGCTTGAGCTTGTTTGGATGTTAGTCGAGGTTCTTTATCCACCATCCGCACAATCTTGTGTTGAAATCTCTCGTCAATTTTTCTTTTCCGTCCACATCTAGGGAGGTTAAGCCACAGTGTCATGGGCTTTAAACTTCTTGATGACACTGCGCACGGTAGACACAGGAACATTCAGGTCTTTGGAGATGGACTTGTAGTCTTGAGATTGCTCATGCTTCCTCACAATTTGGTTTCTCAAGTCCTCAGACAGTTCTTTAGTCGTCTTTCTTTTCTCTATGCTCAATGTGGTACACACAAGGACACAGGACAGCGGTTGAGTCAACTTTAATCCATGTCAACTGGCTGCAAGTGTGATTTAGTTATTGCAAAGACCTGTTAGGTGCCACAGGTAAGTTACAGGTGCTGTTAATTACACAAATTAGAGAAGCATCACATGATTTTTCTGAGGGTGCCAATATTTTTGTCCACCCCCATTTTTATGTTTGGTGTGGAATTAATATCCGATTTGGCTTTAAGATCATTTTCAGGAATAAACTGAGTATTATCTGACAGAATTGCAGGGGTGTCAATACTTTTGGCCATGATATATATATACATATATATATAAATGTGTATATATAGATATATATAGATAGATAGATAGATGACCAAGTGATTGCCAGGTCCTGCAGAAGCATGGGCGTCTGTAAATTTACTATAGCTTGTGGCTACAGCTCAAAACCCAGTTCTGTAAATGTGTAAACGTGAGATAAATGCGCATAGGGTCTTATCCTTTTAACAAAGGTTTGTAGCGGTGTATATTAGGAGCTGCTCAGTTGTGTCACCCACAACCGGTATAATCGCCTGTAAGATGGCTTGTAGAGAATGGCTGCTGCAGGGCCGCACCTTCACGATGACCGTGGAAACAGGAATGCTGTAATGGGACAAAATGCCGAGTTGCCCGCGCTGCCACCAGGAATCACCAGGAAACAAGGAGTTAACTGGGCAGATGTTTCTTTATTTTATCCTACGCGTTTCAGAGCCTCTATCCGAGCTCCTTCCCTGAGGAAGGAGCTCGGATAGAGGCTCTGAAACGCGTAGGATAAAATAAAGAAACATCTGCCCAGTTAACTCCTTGTTTCCTGGTGATTCCTGGTGGCAGCGCGGGCAACTCGGCATTTTGTCCCATTACAGCAGTTCTGTAAATGTGACATTTTAAGGGGTTAATACTGAGTATATTTTGTGATTGCCTAATGTAAAACCGAGCCACTTCAGATGTATGCTCAGCCCTTTAGTCTCTTACAATTTGATGTGTAATGTGATGGGTTATGTCGGGGTGGCGGAGGATCGCTCATGTTGATCTTCAGATCCCCAGCCATTTTTTCACTAGCGGTGATTGAATTTCAGCATCTACCTGCGACTCTTCTCCCCCTACATCTGCCCCCATCGTTTAGTGATTTAGGTATTTACAATCTGTATGAATCAGTCTATTTCTTGTCTGCTGTGCCAATATGACCATATTTTTCAGACTATACGTCACACTTCACTATAAGTCGCACCTCAGGTTTAGGCAGCATAAAATAGGAAAACTTTTATCTTAAAACTTCCCCGGTGGTGTAAAGTGGAGGGATGATTATCATTAATATTAATTTATTAGAGTAGAATGGAGAGGTTTTTTTTCTGCATTTACATACGTGCACAGCTCTGCTACATGTACATTTGCAGACATGCACAGCTTTGCTGCTTGCACATTTACATACACGTACAGCTTTGCTACTTGCACATTTAGGGTATGGACACACATCCGAGTGAAAAAACTGTCCGATTCACGAATCCGAATGTGGAACGACTTTTGTCATAGTTTTGGTCAGTTTTGCATCCAACAGTGAAGCTACTGTTCAACATTATCTGAGATCACATTCGAGAGCTTTCCAACAGTAATCAGAGTGTGGTCCGAGTGCAATCTGAGAGTTGCATGCGATTTTTGAATGAAATCCGCTTGGCAATTGTTTCAGCTGTAAAAACTGATCGGAGTTGGAAGGTCCGAGTGTGGTCCGACAGTGATCCAACTGTGGTCCGTGATTTTTGTCGGACCCATAGACTTGCATTGGCGAGTCTCGTCCGTGACTCGCATAGAATCGCAGCATGTTGCGACTGACTTGCATTCTGAGAATCTGATGCGGAAAATGCGTGGGAGACTCGGAAATGTGCTCTCTGACATTAGTTAACATTGGTCTGAGAGCAATGCAATTTTTTCCGCACAGTGAACTCGGACGAGTTTCACTGATGTGTGTCCGAGCCCTAACGTACACGTACAGCTCAGCTACATGCTTATTTACAGACCTGCACTGCTTCATTACATGCACATTTAATCCACAACCCTCTGAAACAATCACATTTGCAGTTGCACATCCACACACCTCTTCTAAATACTGTTGTGTGGGCTCACGTACACGCACTACACATTGCCATATTTTGCAGTTTCTGATGGGACCTGAACGGAGGGAGGCTGCAGAAGTTGGATCAGCTGAAGGACCTTCTATCCAATTAACTTAAGAAACTTTCAGATCATGTGATCGGTAACATGACCTGAAAGGTCCTTGAGTTAATTGTTTGAAAGTTTCTGTTGTGCCCCGCATCGTTCAGTGTTGGACAGGAGGACAGAGCAGCTCAATGACTGGTGAGGATGCTGTCAGCCTTCTCCATCACAGAACACCACCTCCAGAGTAGAACACACACACTTTTTAGCAGGACTTTTCCTTGTTAATAAGTGCTGCTTGTAATCCGAAAAATATGGTTGTTAAATGAAAATGATAATTTTTTATATGTCCAAATGAGTGCTAGTGTTGGATATGATATTCAGAATGTCTTCAGCTCCCCAGGCAGCTGTCTGGGTTGTTCTTGTGGACGGAAACAAGTCTTTTACCTTTCTAGTAACCACAAATATTATTATTTTAAAGATCTACCAGTATATTCAAAGCCGCTTTTATCGGTCGCCTGAGGTGTTACTGGGGATGCCGTACGACCTGGCAATAGACATGTGGTCTCTAGGGTGTATTTTGGTGGAAATGCACACAGGAGAGCCTTTATTCAGCGGATCCAATGAGGTAAGAAATGGTGATGGGAAATATCTGCAGCCCTATACAATTATTTTTGTGATTTATGTCGAATTTGTATAATAAATGACTTGCATGCCCTAATGGTGTCCTGGTGGAAGGCGGCGATTTCACAAACGCTTTTCTGCATTTGTAAAGTAATAAAACTAACAAATCTGCTTGTGACACAAAAGGTGGACCAGATGAACAAAATAGTGGAAGTCCTGGGAACTCCCCCGAACCACATGTTGGATCAGGCCCCAAAGGCACGGAAATACTTTGACAAACTTCCCGAAGGAACGTGGACTGTAAAGAAAAATAAAGATATCAAGAAGGTAAGCCTTAAAATAAGTTGCACAAGACGGTGAAGTCTCCTCTGATCGTTCGACTTAACACAGGCCTTGAAATTGTTTGCATCCGTTTCTAAATAGCATTTTTACATATTATTTATGCGTAATCTTTTAATTCATCTATTTCTTTTAGGACTATAAAGTGCCAGGAACTCGTAGGCTTCATGAAGTTCTGGGTGTAGAAACCGGTGGTCCCGGTGGACGCAGAGCAGGAGAACAGGGACATTCGCCATCCGATTATCTCAAATTTAAAGATTTAATTTTACGGATGTTGGATTATGACCCTAAAACTAGGATTACCCCTTTTTATGCGCTCCAGCACAATTTCTTCAAGAAAACGACAGATGAAGGGACAAACACAAGTAACAGTAACTCTACAAGCCCTGCGATGGACCATAGTCACTCTACCAGTACAACTAGTTCTGTGTCCAGCTCAGGTGAGGAATTGCCATCGCCAGCAGAAAGTATGACGGACAAAATCTGGATTGGTTACAAGCCGAATAAATGTCTGAACATTCCAACAAGTAACTGTGATCAGAAACTAGTTGGAAATTAGTACAGGCGGTTATGCACACATAACATAAGTATAGAACCCGGGCTGTGGAGCCGGTAAGCCAAACCTCTGGCTCCTCAATTTCCCTGAATCCGACTCCACCAAAATGGACTCCTACTCCACAGCCCTGTACTGAACATATTTGTATCATATTATTATGCAGTGACCGTCAATTTAATTTGTTTTTCCATAAATTAACAGTACACATGGGAATAAGAGACTTTATAAGAAACTTTGTACTGTATCTCATCAGGGAAATCTGCTTCCTTCTTTCCCTGGAGTTCATCTTTCATTGTCAAAATTTTCAATTCAGGGCAAGATAGGAATGTGAAGATGGATAAATCACGGTTGGTGCTAATCTTCTATGGAGAAGTGTCACTGTCCTTTCATAGAACTTTAAAGCACCAACTGTCATCTGTCTTGGTAATGGGGACTGTTTTATCACTGAATACAGATTTACCCGTTGATCAGGATGGCAGAGAAAAAGAGCAGATTTTTATGAGATGTTACAAATTTTAACTTTTTGTTTACTATTGATTTATGTGATAAGTAAACAAAACAGCATTTTTTTTTTTTTGGTAAGGCTAGTTTTTTTTTTTTGGTTTTGGTTTCACAACTGAGTTTTTTTTTTTTTCAAATCAGGCATGATCAGGTTTTTCAGCAACAACCTGATCCTTATTTAAGAATCCATTTTTCTTTTGCCCATTCGCTATAATGGTGTCTGGAAGGAACCTGAAGCAACAGGATTCTACATGACACCATTAAAGTGAATGGGCAAAAAACTGGATCCTGAAAGGATCAGGTTTCTGCTGAAAAACTTGATCTTGCCTAATTTGAAAAAAACTCAAATGTGAAACCAGCCTTAGGGCCCTTTCACATCAGCGTTTTTTTCAAATCGCGGCAGATGCGGTGAAAAAAACGCATCTGCCGCGATTACCGCATACCGGCTGCACTTGCGGCGCGGTTGCGGTTTTTTCCATGCAAAGTATAGGTGGACTTGCGGCAGGTGCGGCAAGTGCGGTTTTGCACTTGCGGCAGGTGCGGCCGCGAAAAAAACCGCGGTCAGCCGGTCACGGCATCTGCCGCGATTTGAAAAAAAAAACGCTGATGTGAAAGGGCCCTTAGGCGCTTTTCACATCTGCGTTTAGTGCCATTCGTGGGAGATCCGACAGCTTTGCCGTATAATGGCTCACATGCGGCAAGCCAGATTGATTCCCTATGGGACTAGCGGTCAGGTGTGGCAAGTAAAGTTTTGCTGGATTCGGCACTTGCAGCACCTAAAAATAAAAAAAAAAAACGCTTTCAGCAGTTTTTTTTTTTTTTTCTGTTGCACGGCCGCAAGTGCCAGATCTGCCGTATCTGGCAAATCTGCATTTGCTGCACCTGACTGCAAGTCCCATAGGGAATGAATGGGGCTTGCTGCATACTTGCCACAAGTGAGCTGTTACACGGCAGCTGCTGGATTTTCTGCAAATGGCAAAAAACGCAGGTGTGAAAGCAGCCTTTGGGTACAAACTCACACGCTGCGTATTTGCTGCATTTATTTTTTACGTGCGAGCTGCTCACAAACCAGCAGTGGGTGATTAAATCCAGAAGAAAAGAACTTTTCTATTATACTTTTCCTCTGACTGTTTCACTCCTGGTTTTGTGATGAGCTTGTGCATAAAAAAAATGTAGCAAATATGCAGGGTGTGAAAGCACCCTAAAACCTCGTTCACACGTCACATATTTTTCACACTTTTTTTTACGTGTGCTTTTTCTCCCAAAGTGCACCTGCGTCTGCATTTGACAGCAAAGTTAATGGACTTTCACTTTTGCCGTTCACACGCAGCGCTATTTTCAGCCGTGCTTTTATGGGAGAAAGCGCACGTAAAAAGAATGAACATGTCAATTCTTTCCACTTTTTAGCGCATACTTTTTTCCATAGGCCCCATTATAACTGCTGGAATTACGCATCACCGTACAGACAATGTGTAATTCCAGCGTGAATACGCCGACGCTGATGTCACATAGGGGTTGAAGAATCCTGTTCCTCCTCCCCTCTGTGACATCTGTCACAGCCCCATTTGATTTCACAGTGCATTATACACTGCAAAATCAAATGTAAGAGTGTCAAATTTTTATACTTACCAGTCCGCCGTGTGTTCGGGAGCCGAGAGATCTTCTGCAGGTATCGACCTGCAAGGGCCTGTGAACGCTGATTGGCCCACTTGTGGTCATGTGATATGTGATGTCCTATGATGTACATATCACATGACCACGAGCGGCCAATCTCAGCTCCCGATGACATCACGCAAGGTCCTCACAGGTGGATGCCTACTGCTGCTCCCGGCTCCAGAACACCTGGCGGAGGGTAAGTAAAAAAATCTTTATTTTTAACACATTTGACATTCTTTTACCTTTTGATTTTGCAGTGTATAATGCACTGCGAAATCAAATGGGGCTGTGACAGATGTCACATAGGGGAGGAGGAACAGGTTCTTACTCCCCTCTGAGACATCACTGAAGAAGTTGCACCATAAAAACATGCGGTGTGAACGCACCACATGTTTTTTACGAGGCTTTTTTGCGTGGGTGTAAAACGCTGAAAAAAAGCGCAATGTGTGAACACAGCCTAAGGCTCTTTTAACATCAGCGGTTTGCTGATGTTTCCAGCCGATCCGGCAGATGGCGCCGGATCGGCCGCCTTACGGCCGACTTGTTGCACCGATCCAGCAAGCCCCATGCATTCTCTATGGCGCTTGCGGTTGGTGCGGTTTGCCGAATCTGGTACTTGTGACGCGGGGAAAAAAAACATGCTGCTAGCTGCGGTTTTTTGACCCGCTGCAACTGCTGGATTGCGGCAAAAAAAGCATTTGCCGTACCTGCCGCAGGCCCCATAGTTGTGAATGGGGGCTTTGCCGCAGGTTGGCCGTTAGGCGGCAGATGTGGTAAATCTGCCAGATCTGCCGAATTCAGTGAAAAAAAACCGCTGATGTGACAGCAGCCTTAAAAGAGGAAAATCAGTATGAATTATAAAATAAAACCAAAAGAAGTTTTATTTTATATGTGGATGCACCCTTATCTTCAATTTTTTTTTTTCTGTTTTGGATCAATTTTTATGTTTGAGCATAGTACATCTTCTGCATGTACTGCTACTGTGAACAGAAAAAAAAATTCCTAACTATCGACCATAGGTTATTTCAAGGTTTCCCATCAGTCTAAAACAAAATGATTTTTTAATTTTTTTTTTTTTTGTCTCTCATGGTGAAACACTTGTGTAATGATTTGATCCTAGGGGCATTAAACTTACCGGGGGACCCCCATCTCGGCCATTGATAGCGCTGCCTGTCTACATGCAGTTGTCTGAGATTACAGAAACAGCTGACCAGACTGTGCTACCAGCTCCGTGAAAGCGAACATAGAAAAACCGGCACAACATTTCGTAATCCCGGCCCCCTTTTATCACTGCAAATGAAAGACTAAAACCAGATTAATTTTTTTCTGATTGAGACTAGGGATGATTCTTCTGTTGTAATTATTTGGTAATATTTTATGTAGTGTATATACCGAAGTTCTACAAAATTCACTTTAGTCCCAGTGAATTCGCAATCTTGTCATTGTAGAGATTATTTCATTGGAAGCCTTTTATAACAAATGCTGTGGGCGGAAAGCAGAGAACACAAACACAACCCACCCAAATTCTATGCCAGCGTTGTCCTTGGTGGTGAAAAGGAAAGGGCCCAAGTGCAAGGCAACTGCGATGACCGTGGCTAAGTGTTTTATAGCAGCTTCTTGTTGTGGTTTCCTCTGCAATAATGCACAAGTGCACACCATATAGACCAGGGATGGCAAACTGCAGGCCTCAAGGACATTTTCAGAATTTGCTTAGCATTGTACACTGATTGGAATCCTCACCAGTGCAATGTTGTGGAAATCCTGAAAACATGCACAGTTGGAGGCCTGAAGTTTGAGATCCCTGGTTATAGACCCATCAACTCATTTGAGTTTATTCCATCCCTCCTTTTTAGTGTAAGGGCTTCAAATGTTGTGTTACTGTACCTGCGTGCACTTTGTTTTTTCTGTGCTATTTTCTCACGCATGTTTTCTTTATCCACAGGGGGATCAAGTGGCTCTTCTAATGATAACCGCAATTACCGGTACAGCAACAGATACTATAACAGTGCCGTTGCTCACACAGATTATGAGATGCAGAGTCCACAGGTGAGCTATTATTTTGTCTTCTGCATAGTTCTAACATTGTTTTGAGGAAAGACTATTTTCACTGCAAATCACTCTATAGCCCCACAATAAATGGATTTTTTTTTTTAACCTGTATATGGAAGAGTTTCCATATTGGTGCTGATATCTTGGGAAGATGGCTGGCACATCGGTGTAGAATAAGCAGCTGATGACACGATTACTATAGGAAATTGTACTGTCTCCTGGTTGTATACAATGTAATGCTATATGTATGGTGCCCCCTGGTGGTGGCTAGCACATCGGTGTAGAATAACCAGGCAATGACCCTATTACTTGGGGATTGTACTGTCTCCTGGTTGTATACACTGTAATACAAGATGTATGGTGCCCCCTGGTGGTTTGTGTACAGTAATGTGCATCTCCACCAGATGAGCCAAGTGCTGACAGCCATTTACCCTCTACGCAGCCAGATGTCGTCTGCACAGTGACCATCTACTCACTGCGGAGACCCTCTGCAGTACATGGGTGTATAGAGAAGACTCCTACAGAGTACAAAGGAGATTATGTTGCCATCAGGGGAGGGTGAAGATTGTCATAATAGCACTGAAGGGGACATGAAGTAAAACTTCCATATAATAAGCTTTTTATCTTAAACGTGCTGGCGGTTATACCAAAAGTCCTGAGGAGCTGATGAGAGTAATGATTCATGGGACAACCTCTTCAGGAGAGCATTTTTTTGAAAAGCGCCAAGGCTTTTTAAATTATAAAATAAGGCCAACGTCTTGTTTTGGTTCAAAAATTGTATCTTATTTTTGCAAAAAAAAAATTAAATGTGAGAAACTGCCCTTAAGGAAATATTTTTGTGTGTAAGCAACTGTCCTGGGCTGGTGAAGAATGTAGACTTAAGTGACTGTATCTGCTCGTGCAGTCACTGCTTTTTTTGCAGACTGCATGGAAGTGATCGGTGATGTATGGCAAATGTTCAGTTCTGTCTCTGCGGTACTCCAACTCTTATTCACATCCATATGTGTTGGATTACTTGCTGCAGATTGGATGTGGGCTCTTTTATCTGCACACTGTATGGAAGTGATCGGGATATATGGCGAATTTTCATTGCTGTGTTGCTCTGCTTGCACCTTTCTTATTTTATGTGGGTCCTTTTCCTTTTTGGGTGGCTTTTGTCATTTTCACACCTATGTCTGGCGATTACTTGCTGTAGATGTGATGCGGTCTCGTTTAACTGCAGACTGGAAGTGATTGGGATGTATGGGTTTATTGTAGTCACTACTTTGTGTGTCTGCAGCACTCGGGATTACTTGCTGTGGATGAGATGCGGTCTCGTTTATATGCAGACTTTATTAAAATCATTGGGATGTATAGCGAATCTTCAGTTCGATGTTGCTCTGCCTGCACCTATGATGCTTGTTTAATGTGTCCTGTTTCTTGGTGTGGCTTTTGTCATATTCACACATGTGTGATGATTACCCGTTGCAGATGAGATACGGGCTCTTTTGTTTGCAGACTGTATGGAAGTGATTGAGATGTGTGGTCACTACTTTGTTTGTCTGCAGCACTCGGGATTACTTGCTGCGGATAGGATGCGGGCTCGTTTACCTGCAGACCTTATGGAAGTGATCAAAATGTATGGCAAATCTTCAGTGCTGTGTTTCTCTGCTTGCACCTTTTATTTCTTCTTTAATGTGGGTCCTGTTTCTTTGTGTGATTACTTGCTGCGGTTGCAGTGCGGCTCATTTATCTACAGACTGTATGGAACTGATCAGGCTGTATGCGGAATCTTCAGTTTAGTGTTGCTCTGTCTACACCTGTATTTCTTCTAAAACATGGTTTTCTGTTTCTTGTGTCTCCCCAGACTCATTCTCAGCAGCAGATAAGACTGTGGGCCGGCGGAGAAGTTCCCATCACAAACAGCGATTCCTACCCTCAGATCTTACCTCACAAGCCTACTCCCAGTCAGCCGCAGCATTTTCATGGAAATGAACCACATCACCCTCACCCCCTGTATCATCATGTTAACCGGCCACACTACCATCGGCAGCTCATCACCTCCTCTTCTCCGCAAATCCCCGAGTCTATGGAGCTCAGCTTGGGACACAGACACCCCCAGTCTTCCTCTTCATTGCACCCACACCACCCTAGCTTAGACTGCACTCCGTTTGGCTCCTCAAACTTACACTTAGGGGTTTCTGCTTTTCGGACTAGAACAGTCAGCGGGCATAACGATTCTGGCGTGCCTCTGAATTATCCCTACTCTAGCAACACATCCAGCATGGTTGGACCACCTCATATCCGAAACAGGACGGAAACTGAAGAGAGTGCGATGTTAGGCGTTTGTGTCCCTCAGAGTACAGCAGCAAGCTCTTGATGATTCTTTCATGTAAAATTAAAGCCATACCAATAATAGAAAAAAATGAATTCGGAGGAGGGCTGACAGGCTGCAGGGTGGGGTTGTGGAAAAAGGGTGAGCTGGCTTTTATCACAACCATCAAACAAACAAAAAAAAATGTCAAGGTGTAGCTGTTAATGTGAATTGTTTATTTATTAAAAAAAAAGAAAAAAAAATCACTACGAGAGGAGTGTGAAGTGTGTGTTGACCCATGAGAAGCCGTTTTAAACAGACTTCAATTGGACTGCTCTTTTTTTTTTTTTTATTTTATTTTATTTTTTATTTTTTATTGCTTTTTTTGACACACTGGTAGAAGTTTAACCTGTGCAAAGACTTCAAGACATTTCCAATGCTTCCATTTCTATCATAAAAGCTCCTCTTCAGAAGAAGCAGGATGATCCAGACTTACTTTGCACGTCAGTGAACTCGTTTACAGGCCAAAACGTCACTCTGCAAAACGCTGTCTGTGCCAGTTGCCCGACGCTGCCATCTTTAACCATTCATCCAGATCTCCTGTGTTGCCCCTTCCCCCCCTCCTGCCCACCGTATACCCACCTCGCTAGGGTGCAGATTTACGCACTTCACTGGAATAACCTTGGCTGCTAACTCCACTCTCTCAACTGGAATTGCTGCTAAAACTCTTTAACAGTTTTGCTTTCTAAGAAACCTAAAGGTTCCCCCGTGTCTTTTATTTATGACTTCGTACTCAGTCGGTTTTAGCTGTTTCAGGAAAGATTTTTAGGAGCCATTTTTTTTTTTTTTTTTCTAACCAATTAATACAGAATTTCAGTGTCTTTTATTCTCCCATCATCAATTGTTTTCATTATTAATTTTTTTTTTCCTTTAATGAATTTTATTTTATATTTTTTAATTAGATTTTTCATTTTTGTTCTTATTTTTAATTTATTTTATTTTTAATTTATTTTAAAATTAATTAAAAATAAATTATAACATTAAAGAACAAATATATGAAATGAAAATAAATTTAATAAAAAATCTTTTAGATTTTTTTATTGTTATATTTTCTCTTTTTAATTATTTTTTTCAGTCCGTTTTTAATTTTATTTTTAATTTATTTTAAAATTAATTGAATATAAAATTAAAGAACAAATAAAATAAAAATAAGAAACTGGAAGAAATATAAAATAAAAAAATCTAAGATTTTTATTTTAATTTAATTTTATATTTTTTTCAAACGTTTTTCTTATTTTTAATTATCTTTTGAATTTTTATTTTAAAATTACTGCAATTAAAAAATAAAGTAAAATTAAAAATAAGAAACTAACAAAAATATGGAAATTAAAAATAAAAAATCTTAAAATAAGATTTTTTATTTTAAATGTTATTTCTTTTTATTTTTTCTTAATTTCAGTTTTGTTTCTTATTTTTAATTTTATTTACTTTTTTTTTTCCATATCTTTCGGTCATTCTTTTAACACTACATTTTATCATTTTATTTTTCACTTTTTTTCATTTCTCTCGGCCTCTTAAGTTCCGTGTGACCAGTGATGGCGCATCTTCATGGGTTATTGTAAGACGCTAAGCCCTTGCTTCAGTATTAAAACTTTTACGGCACTATGTGCTGTAACAGTAGGGTTTTTCTAATTTTTTTTATTTTTTTCCAAAGCTTTCAAAAAAAGTTAAAACTAACCTGTCCTTTTTTTTTCATTATTTTTTCTTTCATATCTCTGTGGATAGTAACGTACTTTAATTTTTTTTTTTAATTTTTTTTTTTTTTAATTTTCGTTTTTCCTTTTTTTATTTATTGTACCAAAGAATGGTATTGAGGCATCACTTTTTAAAAAGAGAAGAAAAAAACAAAAAATTATCAGACATGTAAAATGATTGTCTTTTTAAATGTTTCCTTTTTCTGTTCTTGCGTGTTTTAATTGGGCTTAAAATTCTGAATCATGTGTAGTTGCTGTTGGACTCCAAGGCCTTTCACATTCATGTTTGTTTCGAGTATTGTGGGTGATTTTGGAGGATCCTAAAAATAAAGTAATAGACAGCTACAGAAGATCGAGAGGATTGGTGTCGATTGTGTCTTTAAAAAACAAAAAACTCATTAAGAGCATCACATTAGCCGCGCTGTAATGTATCTCTGCAATGTGCTTTGGTGAATTAAAAGAAAACGGAAATGGACACAAAATGATTTTACTTTGCTGCCAGAAATGCTTTCAAGTATAATGTGCCGGAAGGGTTGATGGCAGCAAAGCATCTTCGGGTGTATGTATACGAGCAGATCATGACGTCTCCAAATCTGTGGATGCTGGAAGAAATCTCTGTACCGCCTGGCATGCCTGTCGCCCATACCTCCTGCTATAGTATGATTAATTTTTATTTTCAATGCTTTTTTATATCCAGCTACTAATGTTATATGCACAAATATCATTCTAGCAAAAAAAAAAAAAAAAAGTCTTTAAAACCTCTAAATGTATAACTGTGGGCTTTCTTTTTGGCTTTAAGTTTCGGCTTCATTCATCCACCTCCCTGGAGAGTTAACTGCAGTGATATATAGATTTCCTCCTTTTACCTATTCTTCCTCCTTCCTTCCTCCATCCTCTTCTTTCACCTCCGCTTTCCATACTCTTCTTTTACCTCCCCCACCTCACTCTTCTTTCGCCTTATCTCCCTCTTCTTCTTTTGCCTTCCTTCTCTCCCTCCTCTTTCGCCTTCCCTCTCCCCCTCCTCTTCTTTTGACTCCCTCATCGTCCCTCCTCATCCCTCCCTCATTGTCGTCTTCCTCATCCCCCCTCCTTTTACCTCCTCCTCGTCCCCCTCTCTCTTCCCTCGTCCCCCTCCTCTTCCTCGTCCCCCTCCTCCTCCCCGTCCCCCTCCTCCTCCCCCGTCCCCCTCCTCCTCCCCGTCCCCCTCCTCCTCCCCGTCCCCCTCCTCCTCCCCCGTCCCCCTCCTCCTCCCCGTCCCCCTCCTCCTCCCCGTCCCCTTCCTCCTCCCCGTCCCACTCCTCCTCCCCGTCCCACTCCTCCTCCCCGTCCCACTCCTCCTCCCCGTCCCACTCCTCCTCCCCGTCCCACTCCTCCTCCCCGTCCCACTCCTCCTCCCCGTCCCACTCCTCCTCCCCGTCCCACTCCTCCTCCCCGTCCCACTCCTCCTCCCCGTCCCACTCCTCCTCCCCGTCCCACTCCTCCTCCCCGTCCCACTCCTCCTCCCCGTCCCACTCCTCCTCCCCGTCCCACTCCTCCTCCCCGTCCCACTCCTCCTCCCCGTCCCACTCCTCCTCCCCGTCCCACTCCTCCTCCCCGTCCCACTCCTCCTCCCCGTCCCACTCCTCCTCCCCGTCCCACTCCTCCTCCCCGTCCCACTCCTCCTCCCCGTCCCACTCCTCCTCCCCGTCCCACTCCTCCTCCCCGTCCCACTCCTCCTCCCCGTCCCACTCCTCCTCCCCGTCCCACTCCTCCTCCCCGTCCCACTCCCCCTCCCACTCCCCCTCCCCCTCCCACTTTTCCTCCCACTCCTCCTCCCACTCCTCCTCCCCCTCCCACTCCTCCTCCACTCCTCCTCCCACTCCTCCTCCCCTCCTCCTCCCCCTCCTCCCCCTCCCACTCCTCCTCCCCCTCCCACTTTTCCTCCCCTCCCACTCCTCCTCCCCCTCCTCCTCCCGTCCCCCTGCTCCTCCCCTGCCCCTGCTCCTCCCCCTCATCCCTCCTTCTAGGTTTTTTTTCTATTGGATGAACACTTAGCTCTTCCAAGAATTTTGCTCTTTACAGTTTTCTTCGTTTCTCCAAAAATTGCTATATGGAAAAAACAAATCAAATCTCACCAGAAGGCTGCATTTGTAGCCCCATGTTTATTTTATTTTTTTAATCTTCTTTTTCGGACCTATTATGTGAATTTTAGTCCGTACTGGTAAAGTACAGAGCAGGTTTGTACTGCACAAGAGATCAATAAACGAGGCTCTTACTTAGGACTTCTGCACTTTTGTTGCTTGTGGGAAAAAAATGGACATTTGGGAAGAGGGATTGGGGGGAGGGGGGGTTGCCGGAAGCTTTGACCCTGTCTGACGAGCAACACACGGGATGTATCTGTTTTCTGGTACGTGTAGTGTGAAGATCTTGTGTACCTGTACTCATAACTGGACAGCGTTAGACAAGTGTCGATCGCCTCTGATCACATGAGGATCTGTCTACATGATTGTGATCAGGAACATTGTGGTCAGATTTGTACATACTGTATATTTATCCAGCCATTTTAAAGATTATAGTTATCTTTTCTATTGAAGAATGCTTTGTACAATGTTTTTTTTTTACATAGATGCAATCCTTTTTCAGGTGACCCATATATATTAGCTTATACATCAGGTAGGTTTTTCTTGGCTTCGATGAGGACAAGGAAGATCAGGTAAGACGTGAACTTAAAGATCCATATATTGGTTTGGGAATATAGCACTTTGGCTGTACACACGTATCGAAATTGGACTACTAGTCTGGCGCTTGTTAGCAGCGTTTGCTCTCAGGCCTCCACCAATCAAGCATATATTGCCTGAATATTCTGTACACCTCTTTCTGACATCTGCTGGGCATGTGTCCTAGGTATTTCCTGTATTAGGCTGCGTTCACACGCTGCGTATTTGTCGCGTTTTTTTACGCGCGTCTTTTCAAGGGGAAAACCGCGTAAAAAAAGGCGCGAGAGAACTTCAATTGCGCTTTTTTACGCGCGTTTTTTCCAGTGCTTATAATGGGGCCTATGGAAAAACGCGCGTAAAAAACTGGAAAGAATTGACATGTTCATTCTTTTTACGCACGCGTTTTTTGCTCCAAAAACGCTGCGTAAAATTACGCGACGTCTGAATGACACAAAGTGAATGTCCATTTACTTTGCTGGGAAACACAGACGCACATGCGTTTTTGGGGCAAATACGCGCGCAAAAAACGCGACATACGCAGCGTGTGAACGAAGCCTAACTCCATTTCATCTTCCCATCAACTTTGATATATTATAACCACTACAAGGACTACTCTAAAGGCCACGTTACACACACAGATATCTGTGACCAACATCTGAACAGATCTTTGGTTGCAGTGAAATCATGGACACATTGTTCCATTTTGTGGCTGTGTACATAATGTGTCCATGATTTCACTGCAACCAGAGATCTGTTCAGATGTTGGTCACAGATATGTGTGTGTAACGTGGCCTTAAGATAATCTTTATTGAATAAATAGTTAAAAACAACCAATGTGGCTTTGTGACATGTGCATAACACAGACCCTTCCCCTCACACGGTTACACAGCATACAATATTTACATGATCCCAATGGATCTCCCTAATAATCTAGGTACGAATATGGTGGTCTGACCTAGCGTCAAATTTGGTCAAGCGTCAACCGTCCGTTATCGTCAACTTAGTATCCTTATCATAGCTGATTAGAGGAAGAACCCTTGAAATATAGACCATATAAAGTACAGTTTTGCAACCCGATGCGTTTCACCAGCAGTTCTGCCAGCTCATCAGGGGTACACAGTTTACATAATATTATACATGGTTTTTTTGCAACCACACACAGGTGGTTGGTACAGTAAATATTGGTCCTCATTTACTGTTATATTATCACTGAAGTATCAGACGTTCATCTGTTGGTCCGATCCACCAAAGAGGCAAGATGGTGTAAGCCCTCTCACAGGCAGATAGCTTGAATAAAATAAAACCTCCCACAGATTTATTCAAAACTTGTTTTGTAGTGCCTCCATCAGACTGCAGTGATGCAATCCTGTATACACTAGAGGTGGTTACTACCCGTGAACATCTCACATGAATTAAAGGCGTCACTGATATTGGATCTACTGTCCACTACTCAGAGAGCAAGATCCCTTACTGGATTGATCATAGTAAGGTCCTGGTTCAAGTGTCACCTCTCCTAATCCATAAGGGGTGCCAGGTACCTTTTAGATCCTTGCCTCCTCCTGCACACCACAGGTCCAGTTATTCTGTGGGAGGTTTTAGTCAAGCTATCTGCCTGTGAGAGGGCGTATACCATCTTGCCTCTTTGGTGGATCGGACCAACAGATGAACGTCTGATACTTCAGTGATGATATAACAGTAAATGAGGACCAATATTTACTGTACCAACCACCTGCGTGTGGTTGCAAAAAACCATGTATAATCACCTGCGTGTGGTTGCAAAAAACCATGTATAATGTGAAAAGTGTGTACCCCTGATGAGCTGGCAGAACTGCTGGTGAAACGCGTCGGGTTGCAAAATTGTACTTTGAGATATTATATGGTCTAGATTTCAAGGGTTCTTCCTATAATCAGCTTTGATAAGGATACGAAGTCGACGATGCTTGACCGAATTTGACGCTAGGTCAGACCACCATATTCGTACCTAGGTTATTAGGGAGATCCATTGGGATCATGTAAATATTGTATGCTGTGTAACTGTGTGAGGGAAGGGTCTGTGTTATGCACGTCACCAAGCCACATTGGTTGTTTTTAACTATTAATTCAATAAAGATTATCCTAGAGTAGTCCTTGTAGTGGTTATAGTATAATATAGGAATACAACATTTACCACAACCTAGTGTAAAAATTCCCATCAACTTTGACCAGCTTCCCTGCCCCTGCTGAAGAAAAACCCACCCACAGCAGCATGATGCCACCACCATGTGTGACGGTGGGGATGGGATTTTCAGTGCGCTGTGCAGGGTTAGTTTTTGTAAAGATCTAAATTTGTTGTAATAATCATCAAGACAGGTTAGTGATGCAACCAATTGTATTTGTAGCCATACTGGGTATTTCAGCAACTCAGGGTAGATGAACACAATGCTTTGCTCCCAGTCCTCAAGATCAGAAACCAGCCGGCAAAATAATCCATTGGATAGTTAGATATGATGACTGTATCATGTGAATTGGGCACGAGTTTTTATAGACCATCCATGGGTTTCAGGACCAGCCTCGGCATCGGATTCCCTGGCTTCCAAGTCTCCGCATCAACTGACCAACCATCAAAACATGTCGGCTTCTGTTCTTGGAATCAGCCCCTTAGTTGGGCAAAGACGAGCACACTCTACCTCTAACCATATGTACATTAAATTCAAAAGCAAAAAGAGCTCAATGATGTCTACGGCCAGTCTGCAAAAATGTGTATCTAGGAGCTCCCTCCAAATTCAGGACATTGAATAGTAATGTAGCCTGATTGCATTGAATAATGGTCTATCATAAAGGGCAGGTTTGTGGCGTCTATGACTAATAGTCGTCCTGTGGACAGATTCTCAGCTCCTCCATGAGTCTCTCGGCTCTTGTCCTTGCGACGTCAGTCTCTCTGGACGGCTATGTGTTGTAGGGTTGCAGTTGTGCCATACGCCTTCCATTTTTGGATGATGCATTAAGCATTCCTTACTGAGATGTTCAGAGCTTGGGCTATTTTTTTTAATTTTTATTACCCCACCTGGCTTTACTCCTCTCCATAACTGTATCCCTGATGTGCCTGGTGTGTTCCTTGGTTTCCATGATACTATTTGATCTCTCACAAACCTCTGTGGCTTTCACAGAATAGCTGCTGTTATACTGAAAAGAAATAACACAGGAGGAGAACAAAAAAATTTGGCCGTGTGACAGATCCTCAATGCTGCACCAAGGAGTCAGATACAAAATATGCAACTAGTGCAAATCCTGTTCAGAGGTCAGAAATGTCACTGCTATACATGAATGCTCCATACATGTATTGAAGACATGGAGCCGTTCTTCAAGAAATATATAAAATTAAAGCTTGTTCCAGACATTTTGGATATTAACTGAGTGTCCGGATGGGAGGGAAACGGCTCTAAACACAGAACTATGAGAGTGTATGGCAGCGAGTGCAGGTTTATACAGTTCATATAGCACAGGCTCTGTTCACACTACTGTTTGAGGTTAGGTTTTCAGTTTTTTTTCCCCCCTTTACTGCATAGTGCAACATACAATGTGCTAACAAAATATAAATTGCATTTCCAACTTGGCTTGTGTGACCTTCATGGCTGGTGATAACAGAACCGATGTCATGTATGAGGTGATTTACACTGAACAATTGTTTAGCCATCGTCATTCAATAAAAGCCCAGTTAAAACGTTTGAAATGCATTACATTACTAATCCCGAGTCACCTCCTGTATTATACTCCAGAGCTGCACTCACTATTCTCCTGGTGCAGTCACTGTGTACATACATTACATTACTGATCCTGAGTTACCTCCTGTATTATCCTCCCAGAGCTGCACTCATTATTCTGCTGGTGCAGTCACTGTGTACATACATTACATTACTAATCCTGAGTCACCTCCTGTATTATACTCCAGAGCTGCACTCACTATTCTCCTGGTGCAGTCACTGTGTACATACATTACATTACTGATCCTGAGTTACCTCCTGTATTATCCTCCCAGAGCTGCACTCATTATTCTGCTGGTGCAGTCACTGTGTACATACATTACATTACTGATCCTGAGTTACCTCCTGTATTATACTCCAGAGCTGCACTCACTATTCTGCTGGTGCAGTCACTGTGTACATACATTACATTACTGATCCTGAGTTACCTCCTGTATTATACTCCAGAGCTGCACTCACTATTCTGCTGGTGTAGTCACTGTGTACATAATAATAATAAAGCTTTATTTATATAGCGCCAACATATTCCGCAGCGCTTTACAATGTAGGGTTAGAGTAATGCAATGACTGGCACGGAGCAGAGGCATCTGAGTAACGATTGGCCAGATGGGTGATCCTGGCTGCTGCATTAAGGATGGACTGGATAGGAGAAAGTCTGGTGAGGGGGAGGCCGCTTAATAGAGAATTGCAATAGTCAAGGCGGGAATGGATTAGGGCCACGGTGAGGGTTTTTGTTTCCAGGGTGAGAAAGGGGCGGACTCTAGAGATATTCTTCAGGTGTAAGCGACAGGAGCGGACGAGACATTGTGTGTGGGAGGAGAAGGAGAGATCGGTGTCAAACATAACACCCAGACAACGAGCCTGCTGCCTAGGCATTATCGTGGTGCCACAAACTGAGAGAGATGTCCGATTTAGGGAGGTTAGTGGATGGGGGGAGCAGAAGAAGTTCAGTTTTGGAAAGGTTTAGTTTCAAATAGAGAGTGGACATGGTATTGGAAACTGCAGCTAGACAGTCATTGGTGTTCTTTACTACCGCAGGGGTAAGGTCAGGGGCTGAAGTGTATAATTGTGTGTCATCAGCATAAAAATGGTACTGAAAGCCAAATCTGCTGACGGTCTGTCCAATCGGGGCCGTGTAAGAGAGAGCAGAGGAGAGGGCCAAGGACTGAACCCTGAGGGACCCCAATAGTGAGGGGAAGAAGTGGAGCCAGCAAAAGATACACTGAAAGAGCGGTCAGAAAGATAGGAGGAGAGCCAGGAGAGAGCCGTGTCCTATATGCCAATGGAGTGCAGCATAGAGAGTAGGAGCTGATGGTCGACAGTGTCAAAAGCTGCAGAGAGATCAAGGAGAATAAGCATACATTACTGATCCTGAGTTACCTCCTGTATTATACTCCAGAGCTGCACTCACTATTCTGCTGGTGCAGTCACTGTGTACATACATTACATTACTGATCCTGAGTCACCTCCTGTATTATACTCCAGAGCTGCACTCACTATTCTGCTGGTGCAGTCACTGTGTACATACATTACATTACTGATCCTGAGTTAACTCCTGTATTATTCTCCAGAGCTGCACTCACTATTCTGCTGGTGCAGTCACTGTGTACATACATTACATTACTGATCCTGAGTTACCTCCTGTATTATACTCCAGAGCTGCACTCACTATTCTGCTGGTGCAGTCACTGTGTACATACATTACATTACTGATCCTGAGTTACCTCCTGTATTATACTCCAGAGCTGCACTCACTATTCTGCTGGTGCAGTCACTGTGTACATTCATTACATTACTGATCCTGAGTTACCTCCTGTATTAAACTCCAGCAGAATAGTGAGTGCAGCTCTGGAGTATAATACAGGAGGTAACCCAGGATAATTCTAGCTTGAGCTTTCAATGTGATATATAAATCACATGATGTGGTAGCACAACATGTTTTAATCAGTGATCACATTGATACTGCTCCAGTCACCCCTGTATTATTTTTCATTTTGCTCCCCCTCGTGGTCGCCTTTTCCTACTATGATGGTTTGCTTTTGGCATAAATGTTTCTTGGCACACTGGTGACACTCCGCTGGTTACAGACATAAGAGGTTTGTCTCTGGATTTATCGTTTGTAAATATTTCTCTGTCTGGTATAACAATTGCTGGTAATCAGCTGTAGAAATTTCCCCTATTAGTGTTTTTTGTTGCTGAAGTTTCTGCACACAGCGCCTTACATTGACCCTAAACCTGTGGAGAAGGAGCAAATTGTGAATATTTACAAACAATCCAAGAAAATGAACTTTTTGTTCTATTTTGCTGACTCTAGTATAAAATGCAGTGCAAACCGGAGGAAGCTGCTCCACCTGCTGGGCAGAAAGGGAAGCACAGCACATTCTCTAAGGGTAATGTGTTGTCAGTGAATGGTGAAATGGTGCTCTGTATGGAGTGAGAAATTATATCAGCTGGTTCAACTGATGGGCTATAATGAGGAGTCTCAATACCAAGGTGCCACACAAGAAACATCTCATGGTTAAAACCAGTGAGCCGGCTCAAGACCTTCACACCCTTATTGTTACAAAGCATACTGATGGCATTGCTTACAGAATTTCTAAACTACTGAAGGATATATAGTGAGATCTTTTGGGCCCATAATTTGGGATGGAAAGAAAATCATTTCACCCTAAACTGGCCACACCAGGTGCATCTGTAGAGATCTTCAGAAAGATCTGGAATCATCAGGACAATTGTTTCACTGAAAACAATAGGTAATGCACTCCCCCCTCCATGGCCTGTATGCATGCTCCTATATGCATGCTCACCCTACAAGACTCTTGCTGAACAAATAGCTGGTTCTGGAGCCTTTAAAGTTTGCTCAACAACATTTAGGCAATTTCTGTGAAATACTTGAGAATATAGTCTGGTCAAAGGAGAAGCAACACTGATGGAGTTCACCAACAGTGAAGTGCGGAGATGGGAACATCATGGTGTATGTCTGTTTTTCAGCATATGACACTGGCAAATTTCATGCGATTGCCGGGAGGCTGAATGGACAATTGTCCCGAGACATTCCTGATAAATCTGCTGCATCTACAGGATGATGATAAAACGAAGGCGACATTTCACTAGACTGATCCCAAACAGAGAGAAAATATATCTGCTTGAATGGCCGAGCCGATCACCAGAGCTGAACCCAATAGAAAATGTCTGGAAGGATCTAAAGCTTCATGATTATAGAAGGAACCACAGGAGGTGACGAGTGTTTGTGTGGAAGAATGGGCCAAAATTCACCTGAGCAATGCGGGGACCGGCGTCTCCATACAGGAGCAATGCGGGAACCGGCGTCTCCATACAGGAGCAATGCGGGAACCGGCGTCTCCATACAGGAGCAATGCGGGAACCGGCGTCTCCATACAGGAGCAATGCGGGAACCGGCGTCTCCATACAGGAGCAATGCGGGATCCGGCGTCTCCATACAGGAGCAATGCGGGAACCGGCGTCTCCATACAGGAGCAATGCGGGGCCCGGCGTCTCCATACAGGAGCAATGCGGGGCCCGGCGTCTCCATACAGGAGCAATGCGGGGCCCGGCGTCTCCATACAGGAGCAATGCGGGGCCCGGCGTCTCCATACAGGAGCAATGCGGGGACCCGCGTCTCCATACACTGCGGAGACTAGTGTCTCCATACAGGAGCAATGCAGGGGCTGGTGTCTCCATACAATGCAGGGGCTGGTGTCTCCATACAGGAGCAATGCAGGGACCAGTGTCTCCATACAATGCAGGGACCAGTGTCTCCATACAATGCAGGGACCGGTGTCTCCATACAGGAGCAATGCAGGGACCAGTGTCTCCATACAGGAGCAATGCAGGGACCAGTGTCTCCATACTGAAGCAATGCAGGGATCGGTGTCTCCATACAGGAACAATGCAGGGAGCGGTGTCTCCATACTGAAGCAATGCAGGGACCAGAGTCTCCATACAATGCAGGGACCAGAGTCTCCATACAATGCAGGGACCAGAGTCTCCATACAGGAGCAATGCGGGGACCCGCGTCTCCATACAGGAGCAATGCGGGGACCCGCGTCTCCATACAATGCGGAGACTAGTGTCTCCATACAGGAGCAATGCAGGGGCTGGTGTCTCCATACAGGAGCAATGCAGGGGACCAGTGTCTCCATACAATGCAGGGACCGGTGTCTCCATACAGGAGCAATGCAGGGACCAGTGTCTCCATACAATGCAGGGACCAGTGTCTCCATACAGGAGCAATGCAGGGACTGGTGTCTCCATACAGGAGCAATGCAGGGACCAGTGTCTCCATACAGGAGCAATGCAGGGACCGGTGTCTCCATACAGGAGCAATGCAGGGACCAGTGTCTCCATACAGGAGCATGCAGGGACCAGTGTCTCCATACTGAAGCAATGCAGGGATCGGTGTCTCCATACAGGAACAATGCAGGGAGCGGTGTCTCATACTGAAGCAATGCAGGGACCAGAGTCTCCATACAATGCAGGGACCAGAGTCTCCATACAATGCAGGGACCGGTGTCTCCATACAATGCAGGGACCGGTGTCTCCATACAATGCAGGGAGCGGTGTCTCCATACAATGCAGGGACCAGAGTCTCCATACAATGCAGGGACCGGTGTCTCCATACAATGCAGGGACCAGAGTCTCCATACAATGCAGGGATTGGTGTCTCCATACAGGAGCAATGCAGGGACCAGTGTCTCCATACAATGCAGGGACCAGTGTCTTCATACAGGAGCAATGCAGGGACCGGTGTCTCCATACAATGCAGGGACCGGTGTCTCCATACAATGCAGGGATTGGTGTCTCCATACAGGAGCAATGCAGGGACCAGTGTCTCCATACAATGCAGGGACCAGTGTCTCCATACAGGAGCAATGCAGGGACCGGTGTCTCCATACAATGCAGGGACCAGTGTCTCCATACAATGCAGGGACCAGTGTCTTCATACAGGAGCAATGCAGGGACCGGTGTCTCCATACAATGCAGGGACTGGTGTCTTCATACAGGAGGCGCCTGGAGCTTCATCACCAACAAAGAACCAAGGATTAATAAATACATCTCAATAATGTGTTCAATACTTTAATCATTTCTCATTATTATACAGTTTATGGACATGTACGGTGATTTTGTTTCCTGTGTCGATTGGATGAACTGTTATTGACATCCGGGGAGAAATTTATGGCCATAGCGCCTTTGGAAATATATTTACTTAAATTGGTGATGTGTTTTATGTATACACACACATTTACATTCACGCAAGCGCATACATACATGTACATATGTTTATGTATCTGTGCATATGTGTATCTGAGTTTAAAGGGAACCAACCACCTCAGATGACGTGTATAAGCTGTTAATACATGTCCCTGGACCCTATGTACACCATTGCAGCTATGTTTTTGCTAAGAATATTGATAACAGCAAACCGAAATAAACAGTTTATAAACTTACATGATTTAGTACTTGAGGGCGTCTCCCTCGGGCTTTAGTACGAGAGGGCTGTGTCTTATGCAGCCTGAGTGGCTTTCCTCCCCCTCCCTCTCTGTTTGCAGGACGTCACATTAGGGCGTGATATTATCTTGGTGTGGGCGGGCACCCAAGGCAGCTCCCGTCCGTGCACGTCTTCTCAGTGACGTCCTGCAAACAGAGAGGGAGGGGGAGGAAAGCCACTCAGGCTGCATAAGACACAGCCCTCTCGTACTAAAGCCCGAGGGAGACGCCCTCAAGTACTAAATCATGTAAGTTTATAAACTGTTTATTTCGGTTTGCTGTTATCAATATTCTTAGCAAAAACATAGCTGCAATGGTGTACATAGGGTCCAGGGACATGTATTAACAGCTTATACACGTCATCTGAGGTGGTTGGTTCCCTTTAATGAATGGGTGTATATATCTACTTACAGAAAAGCTTTAGTCTCTGAAATAGCACCACCTAGAGGACACTGGCCACAGCACAGGCAGACCCAGGCATCATCATCAGAATAAAAAGCATTTCCATGCTTATGCGCAGTAACTGACACAGCCGCCATCTTTGTTCAGTCATGTGCAGTGGTGGCCATATTGCTAACCCAGGTCATTACTTTAGCAAGAGATGCGGCCATGGACTTTATTAGAATTGTAGAGGGGGTCTGGGAATAAGACCCACAGGGGGAAGGTGGCAAGAGGGCCAACCCCCCTTTGCAGAGGCTACACCACTATACCCACCTCAAAGCACACCATACATTAAGTAGGCATGACCACCTTCATTGGCGATCTTGGCGACACTTAATCTGCCTATAGGGTGGCTCAGTGGTTAGCATTACAGTCTTGCAGCGCTGGGGTCCTGGATTCAAACCCATCAAGGATGACATCTGCAATCAGTTTTTATGTTCTCACTAGATGGCAGCCCGATTCTAAAGAATCGGGTAGTCTAGAATCCATATATAGTTTATTTACGAATAGTTAGGGTAGTGCGGTGAAATTAATTGTGTGTATACAGGCGGCTCTGTGGGTAGCAGAGTATATGGTGGCTCAATGGCTAGCACTGTGCGCAGTGGCTCAGTGGTTAGCAGTGAGTGCGGTGGCTCAGTGGTTAGCAGTGAGTGCGGTGAGATTGGTCAGCGCAGCGGCGTGGGCAGAGTGGTGAGCGCAGCGGCGTAGGCAGAGTGGTCAGCGCAGCGCCGTGGGCAGAGTGGCACATACATACAACACACACACACGCACACACAACACACACACACACACATACCGCTATACTTACCACCGACCCTGCGTCTTCTCCGGCGCCTGGATCCTGAGTCAACATGTGGCCACCCCCGGACGACTGGAGAGGGCAGGGGACGGCTGGAGGGGGCAGGGGACGGCTGGAGGGGGCAGAGGACGGCTGGAGGCTGGAGAGGGCAGAGGACGGCTGGAGGCTGGAGAGGGCAGAGGACGGCTGGAGGCTGGAGAGGGCAGAGGACGGCTGGAGGCTGGAGAGGGCAGAGGACGGCTGGAGGCTGGAGAGGGCAGAGGACGGCTGGAGGGGGCAGGGGACGGCTGGAGGGGGCAGGGGACGGCTGGAGGGGGCAGGGGACGGCTGGAGGGGGCAGGGACGGCTGGAGGGGGCAGAGGACGGCTGGAGGGGGCAGAGGACGGCTGGAGGCTGGAGAGGGCAGAGGACGGCTGGAGGCTGGAGAGGGCAGAGGACGGCTGGAGGCTGGAGAGGGCAGAGGACGGCTGGAGGCTGGAGAGGGCAGAGGACGGCTGGAGGCTGGAGGGGGCAGAGGACGGCTGGAGGCTGGAGGGGGCAGAGGACGGCTGGAGGCTGGAGGGGGCAGAGGACGGCTGGAGGCTGGAGGGGGCAGAGGACGGCTGGAGGCTGGAGGGGGCAGAGGACGGCTGGAGGCTGGAGGGGGCAGAGGACGGCTGGAGGCTGGAGGGGGCAGAGGACGGCTGGAGGGGGCAGAGGACGGCTGGAGGCTGGAGGGGTCAGAGGACGGCTGGAGGCTGGAGGGGTCAGAGGACGGCTGGAGACTGGAGGGGTCAGAGGACGGCTGGAGGGGTCAGAGGACGGCTGGAGGCTGGAGGGGGCAGAGGACGGCTGGAGGCTGGAGGGGGCAGAGGACGGCTGGAGGCTGGAGGGGGCAGAGGACGGCTGGAGGCTGGAGGGGGCAGAGGACGGCTGGAGGCTGGAGGGGGCAGAGGACGGCTGGAAGCTGGAGGGGGCAGAGGACGGCTGGAAGCTGGAGGGGGCAGAGGACGGCTGGAAGCTGGAGGGGGCAGAGGACGGCTGGAAGCTGGAGGGGTCAGAGGACGGCTGGAGGGGTCAGAGGACGGCTGGAGGGGTCAGAGGACGGCTGGAGGGGTCAGAGGACGGCTGGAGGGGTCAGAGGACGGCTGGAGGGGTCAGAGGACGGCTGGAGGGGTCAGAGGACGGCTGGAGGGGGCAGAGGACGGCTGGAGGGGGCAGAGGACGGCTGGAGGGGGCAGAGGACGGCTGGAGGGGACACAGGCTGGAGGGGGCACAGGCTGGAGGGGGCACAGGCTGGAGGGGGCACAGGCTGGAGGGGGCACAGGGCACAGGCTGGAGGGGGCAGAGGCTAAAGGGAGGACAGGCTGGAGGGGGCACAGGCTGGAGGGGGCACAGGCTGAAGGGGGCACAGGCTGAAGGGGGCACAGGGCACAGGCTGGAGGGAGCACAGGGCACAGGCTGGAGGGGGCACAGGCTGGAGGGGGCACAGGACACAGGCTGGAGGGGGCACAGGCTGGAGGGGGCACAGGCTGGAAGGGGCACAGGCTGGAGGGGGCACAGGCTGGAGGGGGCACAGGCTGGAAGGGGCACAGGCTGGAGGGGGCACAGGGCACAGGCTGGAGGGGGCAGAGGCTAAAGGGAGGACAGGCTGGAGGGGGCACAGGCTGAAGGGGGCACAGGCTGAAGGGGGCACAGGCTGAAGGGGGCAGAGGGCACAGGCTGGAGGGAGCACAGGCTGGAGGGGGCAGAGGCTAAAGGGAGGACAGGCTGGAGGGGGCACAGGCTGGAGGAGGCACAGGCTGGAGGGGGCACAGGCTGAGGCGGAGGCTGGAGGGCAGACTCACCGCGCCACGCGTCGGGTGTAGGAGGAGAGGAGGGGCGGGCCGAGCTGCAGGACAGAAAGTCCCACCCTCCCTCCTCTCCAGGCGCGCGGGTACCCCCAGAGGTTGTGTGGCCCCCCGAGGTGGCGGGGGAGCGTTGCCGGCGGAGGCCGCACACCGGAGTGTGGGCCGGTCCGGGCCGGTTTCCTCATGTTGATGGGCGCACACCAGGCTGTGTGCGGACCCAGTGGCGGCATGGCGGTCCCTGATGGAGAGTGGGCGGTGAGCTGCAGGGCTGTGGGCCGGATGTGGGTGGGCGCAGACGGGGCTCTGTGCAAGGCCGGTGGCTGGGGCTCTGTGGGTCTGGTGCTTCCGGTTCCGGTGTTTGACACAGGACGGAGGCCATCACGGAAGTTGAGCGGATTTTGGCGGAAGTGGCCTTCGGGTTTTATGTATAAGATGGGTTTCCTCCCACACTCTCAAGTCCAGAGATCCATTATGGGAGATGAATGCAACATACTCGCACAAGTCTCACATGACAACCCAGAACGGCTGCTGCCCCTCTGAACGGGAGCTAGTCAGCTGCTTGTGTTTCTATGCAGCTCCGTGCCTCTGTCCACAGAGCCAGGACTGTTCTCAAACCCCTGGTAAGAGACACAACTGACCTATTGAATCAACTATCAGCAATAGGTCCTCTACCAGAAGGAACCATCCTCACCACCATGGATGTGGAGTCTCTGTATAGCAACATCCCACACCAGGATGGATTAAATGCCTGCAAAACCTTCCTGGAAAACACAGGGATTGATGCTGACTCTGTGGTGAAGCTCACAAAATTCATCCTCACGCACAATTACTTTATATTTGATGACCACATATATCTACAGGAGACTGGCACAGCAAAGAGGAGCAGAATGACACCAGAGTATGCAAATCTTTTCATGGCCAAGCTTGAAGGTGACGTTTTATCCTCTTGTCCTATCAGGCCTCTGGTATTACCGGTATATTGATGACATTTTGATCATCTGGACGGAGTCGGAGCAACAGCTGAAGACGTTCCATGATCACTTTAATCAGTTTCATCCACCATCAACTTAACACTCAACTACTCCTGCACTGAAATCAGCTTTCTGGACACCATCAGTAAGCTACAGAACAATGAAATAGAGACATCCCTGTACCGAAAACCAATTGACCGTCCAACATATCTCCGATGGAACAGTTTTCATCCAAAACTCTATTGTGTACAGCCAGGCCATCAGATACAATCAGATATGTTCCAACCCTACAGATAGAGACAATCACCTTGAGGACCTCAGAAAGACCTTTTGAACCAGGGCTACCATCCAAGAACAATCGAGAACCAGATTACAAGAGGCACCAGAATATCAAGGAATCATCTCCTACATTACAAGACTAGAGAAGAAAACAGCAGAGTTCCTCTCGTAGTCACCTACAATCTGAGTCTGGAGGTGCTAAGACGAGCTGCACGGAAAATGCAACCACTCCTACAAAAAGATGCCCGACTACAATCAATATTTCCTGATCCCCCACTCTTGTGTTTTAGATAACCTCCGAATCTAAGCGTCCTGTCCTATCCAGCAGCTACAGGAACCTTTCCCTGCAACCAGAACAGGTGCAAAACCTCCATCTATAATGACAACCGACAAGATAAGGATTCCTGGGACAGATCAGGACTACAAGATCCCAGGTAACTTCAGCTGCAGCACAAGCAATGTGGTGTATTTAATCATATGTACCAAATGTCCAACAGGGGGCCTTTACATAGGGGAGACCGGATTACAATTCAGAACAAGAATTAATTATCATCGCCACTCAAAGAAAGAAAAAGCATATGGATCTACAGTACAGACCAAAGTTTGGACACACCTTCTTATTCAAATAGTTTTCTGTATTTTCATGACTGAAAATTGTAGATTCACAATGAAGGCATCAAATCTATGAATGAACACATGTGGAATTATATATTTAACAAAAAGTGTGAAACAACTGAAAATATGTCTTATATTCTAGGTTCTTCCTTTTGCTTTGATTACTGCTTTGCACACTCTTGGCATTCTCTTGAAGAGCTTCAAGAGGTAGTCACCGGAAATGGTTTCACTTCACAGGTGTCCCTGTCAGGGTTAATAAGTGGGATTTCTTGCCTTATAAATGGGGTTGGGACCATCAGTTGTGTTGCACAGAAGTCTGGTGGATACACAGCTGATCGTCCTACTGAATAGACTGTTAGAATTTGTATTATGGCAAGAAAAAAGCAGCTAAGTAAAGAAAAACCAGTGGCCATCATTACTTTAAGAAATGAAGGTCAGTCAGTCCGAAAAAAATCGGGAAAACTTTGAAAGTGTCCCCAAAGTGCAAAAACCATCAAGTACTACAAAGAAGCTGGCTCACATAAGGACCGCCCCAGGAAAGGAAGACCAAGAGTCACCTCTGCTGCAGAGGATAAGTTCATCCGAGTCACCAGCCTCAGAAATCGCAGGTTAACAGCAGCTCAGATTAGAGACCAGGTCAATGTCACACAGAGTTCTAGCAGCAGACACATCTCTACAACAACTGTTAAGAGGAGACTTTGTGCAGCAGGCCTTCATGGTAAAATAGCTGCTAGGAAACCACTGCTAAGGACAGGCAACAAGCAGAAGAGACTTGTGTGGGGTAAAGAACACAAGGAATGGACATTAGACCAGTGGAAATCTGTGCTTTGGTCTATGAGTCCAAATTTGAGATCTGTGGTTCCAACCATCGTGTCTTTGTGCGACGCAGAAAAGGTGAACGGATGGACTCTACATGCCTGGTGCCCACCGTGAAGCATGGAGGAGGTGTGATGGGGTGGGGGTGTGGAGGAGGTGTGATGGTGTGGGGGGCTTTGCTGGTGACACTGTTGGGGATTTATTAAAAATTGAAAGTATACTGAACCAGCATGGCTACCACAGCGTCTTGCAGTGGTATGCTATTCCATCCGGATCCCGTTTAGTTGGACCATCGTTTACTTTTCAACAATACAATGACCCCAAACACACCTCCAGGCTGTGTAAGGGCTATTTGCCCAAGAGAGTGATGGGGCGCTACACCAGATGACCTGGCCTCCACAGTCACCAGATCTGACCCCAATCGAGATGGTTTGGGGTGAGCTGGACTGCAGAGTGAAGGCAAAAGGGCCAACAAGTGCTAAGCATCTCTGGGAACTCCTTCAAGACTGTTGGAAGACCAATTCCGATGACTACCTCTTGAAGCTCATCAAGAGAATGCCAAGAGTGTGCAAAGCAGTAATCACAGCAAAAGGTGGCTACTTTGAAGAACCTAGAATATAAGACATATTTCCAGTTGTTTCACACATTTTTGGTCAGTATATAATTCCACATGTGTTAATTCATGGTTTTGATGCCTTCAGTGTGAATCTACAATTTTCATAGTCATGAAAATAAAGAAAACTCTGAATGAGAAGGTGTGTCCAAACTTTTGGTCTATACTGTACCTACAGACAACCATTTTTGCAGCTCTGACCACAGGTAACAGACATGAAGCTGCTTATTTTAAAAAGTAACTTCAAATCTCAGAGAGAAGAATTTGGGAATACTAATTGATAACGACCTTTGACACATTCAAAACGGGATTAAATGTCTCACATGGATTCATGCGTTTTTACATCAAGCATTTGGGGATATCACATCTTTGAACAGACCCCAGTTAGAGGGCTATGAACTTTTGACACTACTTACGTGAACTGTCTCACATGGATTTATTGCTTTCTACACTCACTGAGGACTCTTCAGGTCTCCACAGACCACTAATCATAGAACAATAATACAATCTGTTCCTCTTATCTCAGAATTTTGATTTTACCTCCCCTCCCAAGCCTGACTCGGCTTTATGTCACCTGTCGTATGTACTGTATTATCCTACCCTGTATATGTATATAGGTGTGTGTCTTCAGAATTTGTCATTATCAGCCTGATGAAGGGGCCTTAGTGTCCTGAAAGCTTGCTTTGCTCACCATCTTTTCAGTTCGCCATTAAAAGATATCAACCACTGAGGACTCTTCAGATTCTAATACTTTTTCACACATACAAGCACTTAGAATTACATTGAATTTATGTGTAAACATAGGCATCGGTATATGTACAGTATGTTTATGTACATGTATGTATAGGTGAATGTACATATGCTCAGCACGGCTAAAGACAGATAGACAGACACTGGAAGAGATTGAAAATTGTGGGTAGAAGAAAAAAAGCCAAACAATGTTCACGGGGCTCGTGTGTGTTTGATGATCATTAACTTTGATATAGATGACACCGTCCCCCCCCCCCCCTTCCTTCCCCAATCAATACAGCAGGTGCAGGGGTAAAGATAAAACCTTTATATCATTTCTCAAAAAAAAAAAAAAAAAACTGTATCCAATACAAAAACAACAAAGGTACCCCCCCCCCAAAAATCAGAGAAATGCACTGAGCATGGACAGCGCCCCTGGGGCCACTACAGGGAAAAGATGGACGAATTAATAAGGTATTGACAAAACCTTGTGTGGAGCCCCCAATATTGGCAGCTTTGCCCTACAGGACTGAACAACAGCGCCCCTGGCAGATCGTCACAGCACCATGCACCCGTGTCAATGCCCTATTAAATGGGCCTCACTAATCCCCGGGGCCGTCCGCAAGAGGCAGAGCCGAGGTCCCAGCAGATTCATCACAAGCAGGAGGCGGGAGGCTGTGCACCTCGGTGGGATTCTTTATGTATAAAAATAAAGTCTTAAAGAAGGAAAGTTTTAAAGTAGGAGAATCATTTCTTCTGCTTTGGTGGAGGCCTAGAAGAGAAGACGAAGATTATTGTACGGGGTCAGGAGGTTCGGCACAATTATTACACCCCTCCCCCAACATAAAGGGGTAAAACGCACCTGTACACCCCGACCACCACCGCGTGATCCCTCTCATACGGCTCCAGTGTCAACTGCTCCTGAGGTTTCATGTTTTCTTGCTGCATCTTCTTTACTTCTGAAGCAAAAACGGCCTCAGGAGCCGCCGTGGAGTCAATGCAATTAGCCTGAAGATTAGAGTATTATAGTAGTTATATTCTTGTATATAGGAGCAGTATTATAGTAGTTATATTCTTGTACATAGGGGCAGTAGTATAGTAGTTATATTCTTGTATATAAGGGGCAGTATTATAGTAGTTATATTCTTGTATATAGGACCAGTATTATAGTAGTTATAATCTTGTACATAGGGGCAGTAGTATAGTAGTTATATTCTTGTACATAGGGGCAGTATTATAGTAGTTATATTCCTGTATATAGGAGCAGTATTATAGTAGTTATATTCCTGTATATAGGAGCAGTATTATAGTAGTTATATATATTCTTGTACATAGGAGCAGTATTATAGTAGTTATATTCTTGTACATAGGAGCAGTATTATAGTAGTTATATTCTTGTACATAGGAGCAGTATTATAGTAGTTATATTCTTGTACATAGGGGCAGTATTATAGTAGTTATATTCTTGTACATAGGGGCAGTATTATAGTAGTTATATTCTTGTACATAGGTGCAGTATTATAGTAGTTATATTCTTGTACATAGGTGCAGTATTATAGTAGTTATATTCTTGTACATAGGAGCAGTGTTATAGTAGTTATATTCTTGTATATAGGGGCAGTGTTATAGTAGTTATATTCTTGTATATAGGGGCAGTATTATAGTAGTTATATTCTTGTATATAGGGGCAGTATTATAGTAGTTATATTCTTGTTCATAGGAGCAGTATTATAGTAGTTATATTCTTGTATATAGGGGCAGTATTATAGTAGTTATATTCTTGTATATAGGGGCAGTATTATAGTAGTTATATTCTTGTACATAGGAGCAGTATTATAGTAGTTATATTCTTGTACATAGGGGCAGTATTATAGTAGTTATATTCTTGTATATAGGGAGCAGTATTATAGTAGTTATATTCTTGTATATAGGGGCAGTATTATAGTAGTTATATTCTTGTATATAGGAGCAGTATTATAGTAGTTATATTCTTGTATATAGGGGCAGTATTATAGTAGTTATATTCTTGTATATAGGGGCAGTATTATAGTAGTTATATTCTTGTACATAGGGGCAGTATTATAGTAGTTATATTCTTGTATATAGGGGCAGTATTATAGTAGTTATATTCTTGTATATAGGGCAGTATTATAGTAGTTATATTCTTATACATAGGAGCAGTATTATAGTAGTTATATTCTTGTATATAGGAGCAGTATTATAGTAGTTATATTCTTGTATATAGGGGCAGTATTATAGTAGTTATATTCTTGTATATAGGGCAGTATTATAGTAGTTATATTCTTGTACATAGGGCAGTATTATAGTAGTTATATTCTTGTATATAGGGGCAGTATTATAGTAGTTATATTCTTGTATATAGGAGCAGTATTATAGTAGTTATATTCTTGTATATAGGGGGGCAGTATTATAGTAGTTATATTCTTGTATATAGGGGGCAGTATTATAGTAGTTATATTCTAGTACATAGGAGCAGTATTATAGTAGTTATATTCTTGTACATAGGAGCAGTATTATAGTAGTTATATTCTTGTACATAGGAGCAGTATTATAGTAGTTATATTCTTGTATATAGGAGCAGTATTATAGTAGTTCTATTCTTGTATATAGGGGGCAGTATTATAGTAGTTATATTCTTGTACATAGGGGCAGTATTATAGTAGTTATATTCTTGTATATAGGGGCAGTATTATAGTAGTTATATTCTTGTACATAGGGGCAGTATTATAGTAGTTATATTCTTGTATATAGGGGCAGTATTATAGTAGTTATATTCTAGTACATAGGAGCTGTATTGTAGCAGTATTTCTCATACCTTTATGGAGATGACGAAGTGGCCTCCGTTCTTCAGGAAGTTGTGGGCGTTCAGAGCGACGATTCTTGTCTGATCAGGTTGAGCGACATCAGCGAAAATGACGTCGACCATCCCTGGAAGGAGAAGGACACATGAGTCTGGATGATGCGGTGGGGTTATGTGATGTGGCCCCTTATGACAATGTATCCCCTTCAGACATGAGCCCTGTGGGGCCCCATTATTACCCAGCAGCATGCGGTACTTGTGCGGGTGTCTGGCGTCCTCGATCACTGGGATGATGTTTGTCCGTTTCTTGGCGACATTGATGAGATCTCGCCCGGAGCGGTGGGAGAATTCTACCGCGTAGACGAGTCCTTCCTGCAGGAGGAAACAAGCGACGTTCAGCGAGTCTCAGCTACACGTTTACCAGTTTTGCCACATCTTGTAGTCACATCTGTGTCTTCACTTACTGGGCCGACCAAGTCAGAGACGTGGGATACGGTGGTGCCGGACGCGGCTCCCAGATACAGGACTTTGGATCCAGGCTTTATATGAATCTGGTCACTCCACCGAGTATGGCCGCTGCCAGCTTCGACCTGAAGGGGTTCCAGGCTCTGTATTCAGTTTTTAATTCTCCTTCCTGAAGAAATGAGAAGATATTTAGTGATTGAGCAGAGAGCCTGGGGCAGCATAGCAGCGGGGCCCTGACTACCTGCAGGGGCCACTAGGGGGCGCAACAAAATTTAACTCCCCCACACTACAAACCTCCACAGAGATCCTCTTCTCTCCATACACAGACTCTCCGGGCACCAGGTTCTTGGTCACCAGAGCGTCCTCCTTCCCTCTGCAGATGAAGACGCCTGGAAGAGGAAACGGCCAAGACTGAGCACAAAACCAACACATCGGCACCCGTCTTCTGCAACCCAACTCTCCAGACCAGAAGCCCCCCTCACTCCCAATAGACCAGACCTCCCCCCAGTCCCCAATAGACCAGACCCCCCCCAAACCACCCCCCCATAATATCCCCAGCCAAGACCGCTTCCCTCCCCATTTGCAATAGACCAGACACCCCCCCCTCACTCCCAATAGACCAGACCTCCCCCCAGTCTCCAATAGACCAGGCCTCCCCCCCATCCCAATAGACCAGACCTCCCCCCAGTCCCCAATAGACCAGACCCCTCCCCACTAGAATAGACCAGACCTCCCCCAGTCTCCAATAGACCAGGCCCCCCCCCCATCGCAAGAGACAAGACACCACCCATTCCCAAACAACAGCCCCCCCCCCCCCCCACTGTACTGCAGACCCCCCCATCATTCTCACCTTCATGTCTGTGCGGCTCCACAACCACCTTCCTGCCCGGCTCCGAACCCCCCTCTCCCACCCGTCCATCCTCTGCCCCCCCGAGGGCCCCTCGAAATCCACCTGCACCAAAAGAAAAAAAATATATAAATGAGTCTCCGGCATCTTCTGGCTGCATCTGCAGCACCTCCACCTGGAGCTCGCACTCACCTCGTCCTCCGCGGTCTCCGAATCCTCCTCTCCCCCGGCCGCCGAAGCCTCCTCTGCCTCCACGGTCACCACTTCCTCCTCTACCACCAAAACCTCCTCTGAAGCCACCACGGTCACCGAATCCTCCTCTACCCGCCACCTCGACCGCGGTCACCAAAGCCTCTGCCGCCTCCTCGGGGACTGAATCCTGCAAGAGAAAGATATGAAAGGGCCGTGCGGACAGATGGGACAAAGGAGGGATGGTGGTCTGACACCCGGCCCCCAGTAATCAGCGAGCTGCTTCCCCACCCCCTTCCGTCGGTCGTCCGAACCTCCCACCCCGTCCCTTCACGACAGCCTCCACCCCTTCCCGTAACTACACCTCCTCTACCACCCAACCTCCTCTAGAAGCCGACGCGGCTCCACCAATCCTCCCTCTACGCCACCTCCGACCCCGCTCCCAAAGCCTCTGCCCCTCCTCCGGGGACGAATCCTCCAACGTAAGTTGAAGCGACCGCTGCGCACCTTCCGTAATAGGGAGCGATGGTTCTACACCCGCTCCCCAGTAATAGGAGCGACTGCCCCCGCCCCCTTCCCGTAATCAGGATCGACCTCCTCCCACCCCCTTCCCGTAATCGGGAGCGACGTCCTCCCACCCCCTTCCCGTAATGGGAGCGACTGCCTCCCACCTCTTCCGTAATCAGGAGCGACGCCTTCCCATCCCCTAGTGTAAGCAGAGCAGTGCAGTACAGCTGGTCACGATGGAGCACAGGGGGCAGGAGCCACCTGATAATGCTGGGTACAGACCCCTGTATTCTGCAGCACCGGCACGGGGGCAGTGATCACATCCTGAAGTACCAGAGACAAACACCAGGGGGCACAAGTGTATGATCAGATCTCTGCCTTATAAGAAGGCCCATAAGTCTATAAATGTTGGATATTTGCAAATGTTTAAAGTAAAATAAAAACACAAAACGTATAAGAGACGCAGGATGTGAACAAGACTCCGGAGGGAGCAGTGCATGATGGGAGTTACTGCAGATAATGAGGAGGAACGGGCAGAGTGATGAGAAGAGGCCGGTCTGTTGCGCTGATCCCTCCCCGGTCCCGGCCTCCCTCTCTCCCCGGTCCCGGCCTCTCTCTCCCCGTGGTCTTCCCCGTCCTCCTCTCTTACCTGGTCCCGGCCTCTCCTCCCCTGGCCTTTCCTCTCCCTCTTCCTGCCGTCCCTGCCTCTCTTCCCTTCGGTCCTTCCTCTCTCTTCCCGTCCCCCTCTCTCCCTTCGGTCTCCCTCTCTCTTCCCCGTTCCCACTCCTCTCTCCCTCGGTCCTTGCCCTCTCTCTCCCGTTCCCGCCTCTCTCTCCCTCGGTCTCCCCTCTCTCTCCCCGGCCGCTTCTCTCCCCAGTCTCCCTTCCTCTCTCTTTCCGTCTCCTGGCCTCTCTCCCCCCGGCTTTCCCTCCCCCGGTCCCCACTCTCCTCTCTCCTCCGGTCTTCCTGCTCTTCCCCGGTCCCGGCCCTCTCTCCCCGGTCCTCCCTCTCTCTTCCTGGTCCCGGCCTCTCTCTCCCCTGGTCTTCCCTCTCCCCGGTCCTGCTTCTCTCCCCTCGTCTTCCCCGTCCTCTCTCTTCCCGTCCCAGCCTCCTCTCCCCTGTCTTCCCCTCTCTCTTCCGTTCCCAGCCTGCTCCTTCCCCGGTCTCCCGGCTCTCCTCCTCTCTTCCCCGGTCTCCGGCCTCTCTCTTCCCCTGCTTCCCACCCTCTCCCTCGTCTTCCCTCTCTCTTCCCGTTCCCGGCTCTCTCCCCTCAATCTTCCCTCTCTGTCCCCCGGTCCCGGCCTCTCTCCCCTCAGTCTTCCCTCTCTCTCCCGGTCCCGGCCTCTCCCCTCAGTCTTCCCTCTCTCTTCCCATCCCGCCTCCTCCTCCTTCCGTCCTTTCCCTCCTGCTTCCCTCCCCTTCTCTTCCCCCTCTCTTTCCCGTTCCCGCCTCTCTCCCCGTTCTCTTCCGTCCCCTCTCTCCCTGTCTCCTCCTCTCTCCCTCCTCTCTGTCTTCCCTCGCTCTTCCCGGTCCCGCCTCTCTCCCTCATCTCTCCTCTCTCTTCCCGCCTCTCTCCCTCTGTCTTCCCTCTCTCTTCCCGGTCCCGCCTCTCTCCCCTCGGTCTCCCTCTCCTCCTCCTTTCCCCTCTCTCTCTTCCCTCTCTTCCCTTCCCAGCCTCTCTCCCCTCAGTCTTCCCTCTCTCTTCCCGTTCCCGCCTCTCTCCCTCATCTTCCCTCTCTTCCCGTTCCCACCTCTCTCCCCTCGTCTTCCCTTTCTCTCTTCCCGGTCTCTCCCCTCAGTCTTCCCTCTCTCTTCCCGTCCTCTCTCCCCTCAGTCTTCCCCTCTCTTCCGTTCCCAGCCTCTCCCCCCTCTTCCCCCTTCCCGTCTCTCCCCTCAGTCTTCCTCCCTTCCGTCTCTCCCCTCAGTCTTCCCCTCTCTTCCCGGTCCCTCTCCCCTCAGTCTTCCTCTCTCTTCCGTCCCGCCTCTCTCCCCTCAGTCTTCCCTCTCTCTTCCCTTCCCCTCTCTCCCCGTCTTCCCTCTCTCTTCTTCTCCCGCCCTCTCTCTCCCTCAGTCTTCCCTCTCTCTCTCTCCGTCCCCTCTCTCTCCCTCTCTCCCTCCTCTCCTTCCCGTCTCTCTCCCCTCATCTTCCCTCTCTCTTCCCTTCCGCCTCTCCCCTCTCTGTCTCCCCTCTCTTCCCTCTTTCCCGCCTCTCTCCCTCAGTCTTCCCTCTCTCTTCCCTCGTCTTCCCTCAGTCTTCCCTCTCTTCCCGTCTCTCCCCTCAGTCTTCCCTCTCTCTTCCCGTTCCCGCCTCTCTCCCCTCAGTCTTCCCTCTCTCTTCCCGTCTCTCCCTCAGTCTCCCTCTCTTTCCCGTCCCCCCTCGTCTTCCCTCTCTCCCGTCCGCCTCTCCCCTCGTCTTCCCTCTCCCGTCCCGCCCTCTCCCCTCAGTCTTCCCTCTCTCTTCCCGTCTCTCCCCTCAGTCTTCCCTCTCTTCCCGGTCTCTCGCCCTCTCGTCTTCCCTCTCTCTTCCCGTCCTCTCCCCTCAGTCTTCCTCTCTCTTCCGTCCCAGCCTCTCTCCCCTCATCTTCCCTCTCTCTTCCCGTTCCCAGCTCTCTCCCTCATCTTCCCTCTCTCCCCGTTCCCCTCCTCCCCTCCGTCTTCCCTCCTCCCCTCTCCTCCTCCCCTCTCTCCCCTCTCTCCCCTCGTCTTCCCTCCCTCTCTCCCCTCTCTTCCCTCTCTCTTCCTCTCCTTCCCAGCTCCCTCCCCTCATCTTCCTCTCTCTTCCCTCCGCCTCCCCCTCATCTCCCTCCTCTTCCGGTCTCTCCCTCTCTTCCCTCTCTCTTCCCGGTCCCCTCTCTCCCTCAGTCTTCCCTCTCTCTTCCCGTCCCGCCTCTCTCCCCTCAGTCTTCCCTCTCTCTTCCGTTCCTCGTCTCCTCCCCCAGTCTCCCTCTCCTCTCTTCCCGTCTCTCTCTTCTTCCTCCGGTCTCTCCCTCAGTTCCTCTTCTCCTCCCCTCAGTCTTCTCCTCCGTTCCCTCTCTTCCCCTCCTTTCCCGTCTCTCCCACCTCTCTCCCTCTCTCTTCCCTCTCTCCCCTAGTCTTCCCTCTCTCTCCCGTCGTCTTCCCTCCCTCTCTTCCCCTCTCTTCCCCTTCTCCCCTCCTCTCTCCTCTCTCTTCCCGTTCCCGCTTCTCCCCTCAGTCTTCCCCTCTCTCCCGTTCTCCCCTCGTCTCTTCCCTCTCCTCCTCTTCCCTCCGGCCTCTCTCCCTCAGTCTTCCCTCTCTCTTCCCGCTCTCCCCCTCTCTCTCCCTTCAGTCTCCCTCCCTCCTCTTCCCTCCGCCCGTCTTCCCCTCAGTCTTCCCTCTTCTCCTTCCGGCTCTCTCCCCTCAGTCTTCCCTCTCTCTCCCGCCGTCTCTCCCCTCAGTCTTCCCTCTCTCTCTTCCCGCTCCTCCCTCTCTTCCTCCAGTCTCCCCTCTCTTCCTCTTCCTCCACCTCTCTCCCCTCAGTCTTCCCTCTCTCTTCCCGTCTCTCCCCTCAGTCTTCCCTCTCTCTTCCCGGTCTCTCCCCTCAGTCTTCCCTCTCTCTTCCGGCTCTCTCCCCTCAGTCTTCCCTCTCTCTCCCGTCTCTCCCCCTCATCTCCCTCTCTCTTCAGCTTCCCCTCATCTTCCCTCTTCCCCGGTCTCTCCCCTCAGTCTTCCCTCTCTCTTCCCGGTCCCTCTCTCCCCTCAGTCTTCCCTCTCTCTTCCCGTGTCCCGCCTCTCTCCCCTCAGTCTTCCCTCTCTCTTCCCGTCTCTCCTCCTCTCTCCCTCTCTCTTCCCGGCTCTCTCCCTCAGTCTTCCCTCTCCTTCCCTCTCTTCCCGTCCCGCCTCTCTTCCCGTCCTCTCTCCCCTCTCTCCCTTTTCCGCCTCTCTCCCCTCTCTCCCCGCTCTTCCCGTCCCCTCTCTCCCCTCCACTGTCTTCCCTCTCTCTTCCCCGGTCTCTCCCCTAGTCTTCCCTCTCTCTTCCCGGTCCCGCCTCTCTCCCCTCAGCTTCCTCTCTCTCTTCCCGTCCCTTCCCCCAGTCTTCCCCTCTCTTCCCTTTCCCTCCCCGCCTCTCTCCCCTCAGTCTTCCCTCTCTCTTTCCCGTTCCACCTCTCTCTCGCCCTCCTCTTCCCCTCCCGTCTCTCCCCTCATCTTCCCCTCTTCCCTCTCTCCCCGTCTTCCCTCTCTCTTCCCCGTCTCTCCCCTCAGTCTTCCCTCTCTCTTCCCGTCCCGGCCTCTCTCCCCTCAGTCTTCCCTCTCTCTTCCCGGTCTCTCCCATCAGTCTTCCCTCTCTCTTCCCGGTCCCGGCCTCTCTCCCCTCAGTCTTCCCTCTCTCTTCCCGTTCCCAGCCTCTCTCCCCTCAGTCTTCCCTCTCTCTTCCCGGTCTCTCCCCTCAGTCTTCCCTCTCTCTTCCCGGTCTCTCCCCTCAGTCTTCCCTCTCTCTTCCCGGTCTCTCCCCTCAGTCTTCCCTCTCTCTTCCCGGTCTCTCCCCTCAGTCTTCCCTCTCTCTTCCCGGTCTCTCCCCTCAGTCTTCCCTCTCTCTTCCCGGTCTCTCCCCTCAGTCTTCCCTCTCTCTTCCCGGTCCCGGCCTCTCTCCCTTCGGTCTTCCCTCTCTCTTCCCGTTCCCAGCCTCTCTCCCCTCAGTCTTCCCTCTCTCTTCCCGGTCCCGGCCTCTCTCCCCTCAGTCTTCCCTCCTCTTCCCGGTCTCTCCCCTCAGTCTTCCCTCTCTCTTCCCGGTCTCTCCCCTCAGTCTTCCCTCTCTCTTCCCGGTCTCTCCCCTCAGTCTTCCCTCTCTCTTCCCGGTCTCTCCCCTCAGTCTTCCCTCTCTCTTCCCGTTCCCAGCCTCTCTCCCCTCAGTATTCCCGGTTTTCCCTCCCCCAGTCCCTGTCTTCTCTCTCTCTTCCCGGTCCTGGCCTCTCTCCTCCGGTCTTCCCGGTCTCTCCCTCCCGGTTTTCCCTCCCCCGGTCCCGGCCTCTCACCTGGCCTCATGTCCGCTCCTCGATGTCTGCACAACACGTGTCCAGCCGCCGCGCTGTGATTCCGATCTCCCAGCAGCCTCCGCGTCAACAGGAAAAGACAGAGCCGCGCATGCGCCGTTCAATACTACTGCTGCCGGAAGTAAACAGCCGCCATCTTTGTTGTGGGCAGCTCCCGCTCAGGGTCTCCCTCCCTTTACGGTTATCATGTGAATTTACAGCTTCTGAGTAGAAATATGGGATCAGTGATGACGATGTAACATTTCTGCAGGGAATAAATCCGATTGTGTCCATACGTGTCCTGGCTTCCATGTCTCCGGTCTCCGGGTGAAGGCCGATGTGTGGCAGCACCAGCTGTCAGGACGATGGGAGGAGTAGACAGGCCTCCATCACATGCCGGAGACACGGACAGACGGACACTATGGCTCCTGTGCACGGACAGACGGACACATTCAGGTCAATGGGTTCGTGCTAATAACGTCCTGCACACGGATATTATCCGTGTGTCGTCATCCGTGTATCATCCGTGTGTCATCATCCGTGTCATCCGTGTGCCATCATCCGTGTGTCATCATCCGTGTGTCATCATCCGTGTCATCATCTGTGTGTCATCCGTGTGTCATCATCCATGTATCATCATCCGTGTGCCATCATCCGTGTGTCATCATCCGTGTGTCATCATCCGTGTCATCATCTGTGTGTCATCCGTGTGCCATCATCCGTGTGTCATCATCCGTGTGTCATCATCCGTGTCATCATCTGTGTGTCATCCGTGTGTCATCATCCATGTATCATCATCCGTGTGTCATCATCCGTGTGTCATCATCCGTGTGTCATCCGTGTGTCATCATCCATGTATCATCATCCGTGTGTCATCATCCGTGTGTCATCATCCGTGTGTCATCCGTGTGTCATCATCCGTGTGTCATCATCCGTGTATCATCCGTGTGTCATCCGTGTGTCATCATCCATGTGTCATCCGTGTATCATCCGTGTGTCATCATCCGTGTGTCGTCATCCGTGTATCATCCGTGTGTCGTCATCCGTGTGCCATCATCCGTGTGTCATCATCCGTGTCATCATCTGTGTGTCATCCGTGTGTCATCATCCATGTATCATCATCCGTGTGTCATCATCCGTGTGTCATCATCCGTGTGTCATCCGTGTGTCATCATCCGTGTGTCATCATCCGTGTATCATCATCCATGTGTCATCCGTGTATCATCCGTGTGTCATCATCCGTGTATCATCCGTGTGTCATCATCCATGTGTCATCCGTGTATCATCCGTGTGTCATCATCCGTGTGTCGTCATCCGTGTATCATCCGTGTGTCATCATCCGCGTCATCCGTGTGCCATCATCCGTGTGTCATCATCCGTGTCATCATCTGTGTGTCATCCGTGTGTCATCATCCATGTATCATCATCCGTGTGTCATCATCCGTGTGTCATCATCCGTGTGTCATCCGTGTGTCATCATCCGTGTGTCATCATCCGTGTATCATCCGTGTGTCATCCGTGTGTCATCAACCGTGTGTCATCATCCGTGTGTCATCCGTGTATCATCCGTGTGTCATCATCCGTGTGTCATCATCCGTGTGTCATCATCCGTGTGTCATCCGTGTATCATCCGTGTGTCATCCGTGTGTCATCATCCGTGTGTCATCCGTGTATCATCCGTGTGTCATCATCCGTGTGTCATCATCCGTGTGTCATCCGTGTATCATCCGTGTATCATCCGTGTGTCGTCATCCGTGTGTCATCATCCGTGTGTCATCCGTGTCATCATCCGTGTCATCCGTGTGTCATCTGTGTGTCGTCATCCGTGTGTCATCATCCGTGTGTCATCATCCGTGTCATCATCCGTGTGTCATCATCCGTGTGTCATCATCCGTGTATCATCCGTGTGTCATCCGTGTGTCATCCGTGTGTCATCCGTGTGTCATCATCCGTGTGTCATCATCCGTGTATCACCCGTGTGTCATCCGTGTATCATCCGTGTGTCATCATCCGTGTGTCATCATCCGTGTGTCATCCGTGTCATCATCCGTGTATCATCCATGTGTCATCCGTGTGTCATCCGTGTGTCGTCATCCGTGTGTCATCATCCGTGTGTCATCATCCGTGTGTCATCATCCGTGTGCCATCATCCGTGTGTCATCATCCGTGTGCCATCATCCGTGTGTCATCCGTGTGTCATCATCCATGTATCATCATCCGTGTGTCATCCGTGTGTCATCATCCGTGTGTCATCATCCATGTATCATCATCCGTGTGTCATCCGTGTGTCGTCATCCGTGTATCATCATCCGTGTATCATCCGTGTGTCATCCGTGTGTCATCATCCGTGTGTCATCATCCGTGTATCATCCGTGTGTCATCATCCGTGTGTCATCATCCGTGTGTCATCATCCGTGTATCATCCATGTGTCATCCGTGTGTCATCATCCGTGTGTCATCCGTGTGTCATCATCCGTGTATCATCCGTGTGTCATCCGTGTGTCATCCGTGTGCACAAAGCAAAGAGTTTCTAGCCTTTTCCTCTCATTTCCGGGGCTCAATAGTCTCATGAATATTCACTGAGATCTGCAGCCCCGGAGACAGGGGAGTATACAGTGACACAAGGTTACACGGAGAGCACATAGATAGCACACGTATGACGCACACACAGTGCTGGACAAACAAAAAACAGCCCCTCACACGCATGTTTCATTGCACAGATGTGTGAAAGAGGCCTTAAAGGGATTGTCCGGGCTTCATATAAAATCTGTGTGTATGTAGGCAGCAGAATGCTGACAGTCTGTAATTTACACCCTGGTAACATTGTGCATTGTTACCTAGATATCAGCATTCTGCATGTGGAGGAGCATCTCAGCCCCTGACCAGAGGCGTGTTTGTTTTGAAACCTGGCCATAACGTCACAACTCGTTGTTTACACCCAGACTCCAACAAGCCAGCCCCCCCAGACTCCAGCATACCCAGCCCCCCAGTCTCCAGCATGCCCAGCCACCCCTGACTCCCACAAGCCATCCCCCCAGTCTACAGCATGCCCAGCCACCCAGACTCCAACAAACTAGCCCCCCTCCCCAGTGTTCAGCATGCCCGGTCACTCCAGACTCCAACAAGCCAGGCCCCCCCCCCCCCAGCCTCCAGCATGCCCAGCCGCCCCAGACTCCAACAAGCCAGCTGCCCAGTCTCCAGCATACCCAGCCCCCCAGTCTCCAGCATGCCCAGCCACCCCTGACTCCCACAAGCCAGCCCCCCAGTCTACAGCATGCCCAGCCACCCAGACTCCAACAAACTAGCCCCCCTCCCCAGTGTTCAGCATGCCCGGTCACTCCAGACTCCAACAAGCCAGGCCCCCCCCCCAGCCTCCAGCATGCCCAGCCGCCCCAGACTCCAACAAGCCAGCTGCCCAGTCTCCAGCATACCCAGCCCCCCAGTCTCCAGCATGCCCAGCCACCCCTGACTCCCACAAGCCATCCCCCAGTCTACAGCATGCCCAGCCACCCAGACTCCAACAAACTAGCCCCCCTCCCCAGTGTTCAGCATGCCCGGTCACTCCAGACTCCAACAAGCCAGGCCCCCCCCCCCAGCCTCCAGCATGCCCAGCCGCCCCAGACTCCAACAAGCCAGCCCCCCTCAGACTCCGGCATACCCAGCCCCCCAGTTTCCAGCATGTCCAGCCACCCCTGACTCCCACAAGCCAGCCCCCCAGTCTACAGCATGCCCAGCCACCCAGACTCCAACAAACTAGCCCCCCTCCCCAGTGTTCAGCATGCCCGGTCACTCCAGACTCCAACAAGCCAGGCCCCCCCCCCCCCAGCCTCCAGCATGCCCAGCCGCCCCAGACTCCAACAAACTAGCCCCCCTCCCCAGTGTTCAGCATGCCCGGTCACTCCAGACTCCAACAAGCCAGGCCCCCCCCCAGCCTCCAGCATGCCCAGCCACCCCAGACTCCTACAAGCCAGCCATCCCCCCCAGTCTCCAGCATGCCCAACCATCCCAGACTCCAACAAACCAGTCCCCCTCCCCAGTGTTCAGCATGCCCGGCCACCCCAGACTACTACAAGCCTGCCCCAGTCTATATTATGACCACCCACACCCAGTTTCCAACAAGCTCAGCCTCTGAAGTCTCAAGCATGCCCAGCCGCCCCAGACTCCTTACAAGCCCGGACCCTCCCCCAAGTCTCCACCGTGCCTGGTCACCCCAGACTCCTACAAGCTCGCACCCCTAGTCTTCAGCATGCCTACCTCTCCCAGTCTCCAATTAGCGCATCTCCTCAGTCTCCAATATGACCACACCCATTCAGCTATGTAAACTCTGAACCACATTGCACTGAGCGGTGATCTCCGGCAAGCTTGTTGCAGACTGGGGAGGTCGGCTTGATGGAGACTGGGGGGCAGGTATATTGGGAGACTGGTGGCAGGCTTATTGGAGAATGGGGGCAGGATTGAAAAATGGAGGGTGGAATTGGATAGTGGAGGGCGGGCTTGTGAAGACTGGGGGGCTGGCTTGTTGGAGACAGAGGTGAGCATGTTGAGACTGGGGCAGGCTTGCTGGAGACTGGCTAGGAAGGCTTGTTGGAGACTGAGAGGTCGGGCTTGTGGGGGAGCAGGCTTGTTGAAGTCTGGTAGTGAGTGGTCATATTGGAGACTGGGGGTGGGCCTTCTAGAGACTGGGGGGTCTTGTTGGAGACTGAGGGAGGCAGGCTTGTTGGAGACTGGTGATGGGTGGTCATATTGGAGACTGGGGGCAGGCTTGTGTGGGGGCAGGTTTGTGTGGGAGCAGGCTTGTTGAAGTCTGGTAGTGAGTGGTCATATTGGAGACTGGGGGTGGGCATTCTAGAGACTGGGGGGTCTTGGAGATGGGGGTGGGCTTGTTGGAGACTGGGGGCAGGCTTGTGTGGGGGCAGGTTTGTGTGGGAGCAGGCTTGTTGAAGTCTGGTAGTGAGTGGTCATATTGGAGACTGGGGTGGGCCTTCTAGAGACTGGGGGGTCTTGGAGATGGGGGTGGGCTTGTTGGAGACTGGGGGCGGGCTTGTTGGAGACTGGGGGTAGGCTTGTTCGAGACGGGCGCAGGCTTGTTGGAGACTGGGGGGAGGCTTGTTGGAGACTGGGAGGCAGGCTTGTTGGGGACTGGGGCTGGGCTTGTTGGAGGCTGGGGTGGGCAGGCTTGTTGGAGACTGGGGGCAGGTTTGTGTGGGAGCAGGCTTGTAGGAGACTGGTAGTGGGTGGTCATATTGGAGACTGGGGGACGGCTTGTTGGAGACTGGGGTGGTTGTCCTGCTGGAGACCGGGGGGAGAGCTTGTAGGAATGTAGGTGTAAATATCCGGATGTGACGTCACACCCAGGCTCCAAAACAAGAAACCTCTGGTTGGTTGCTGAGTTGCTCCTCCACACAGAATGGTGATATCTAGGTAACAATGCAAAATGCTGACAGGGCGTAAATTACAAATTGTCAGCATTCTGCAGCCTAGATACACGCAGATTTTATAAAAAGCCAGGACAACCCCTTTAATGTGTCATCTCCAAAAACTGGCTAAGTGCTGTGGAGCAGAGGGCCGAAAAGTCCCCACCACTGTGCTAACCCCAAACCTGCAGAGTCCAGACCTCCTCTGGTAACATCAGTACAAACACTGTGCCTACTAGGAGCATTTTTGCCGAGCAGCTTCAGCCTTTCATCACCAAACCCAATGCCGAGCGTCGGATGAAGTGATGTAAAGCCGTTACCACTGAACTCTGCAGGAAACATGTTCTGTACAGACGTACAACACCAACCAAAATACTGAGCAGCTGCAGCTGTACATTGCTGAGTTTCAGATGGAGCAGTGTAAAGGTACCTTTACACACAGAGATATATTGCTTGCAATTCACTGGTTGCAGTGAAATCATGGACACATTGTTCCACTTGTACATGGCAACAAAATGCCCTGGACTCTGCAGGAGATATGTTCTGTGCAGACGTAGATCACCAAGTAAAATGGCATGAGCATCGAAAAAAGCTGTGTAAAGCCCGCCACCACTGGACTGCGGAGGAGAAGTGTTATGTGCAGTGACGAATCACACTGCTGTATCTGCGTCCAACACCACAGAGCCCGGACCTCAGCCTCATCCACCACCACAGAGCCCGGACCTCAGCCCCATCCAACACCACAGAGCCCGGACCTCAGCCCCATCCAACACCACAGAGCCCAGACCTCAGCCCCATCCAACACCACAGAGCCCGGACCTCAGCCCCATCCAACACCACAGAGCCCAGACCTCAGCCCCATCCAACACCACAGAGCCCAGACCTCAGCTCCATCCAACACCACAGAGCCCAGACCTCAGCTCCATCCAACACCACAGAGCCCAGACCTCAGCCCCATCCAACACCACAGAGCCCGGACCTCAGCCCCATTCAACACCACAGAGCCCAGACCTCAGCTCCATCAAACACCATAGAGCCCGGACCTCAGCTCCATCCAACACCACAGAGCCCGGACCTCAGCTCCATCCAAAAACCACAGAGCCCGGACCTCAGCCACATCCAACACCACAGAGCCCGGACCTCAGCCCCATCCAACATCACAGAGCCCGGACCTCAGCCCCATCCAACACCACAGAGCCTGGACCTCAGCCCCATCCAACACCACAGAGCCCGGACCTCAGCCCCATCCAACACCACAGAGCCTGGACCTCAGCCCCATCCATCACCACAGAGCCCAGACCTCAGCCCCATCCAACACCACAGAGCCCGGACCTCAGCCCCATCCAACACCACAGAGCCCGGACCTCAGCCCCATCCAACACCACAGAGCCCAGACCTCAGCCCCATCCAACACCACAGAGCCCAGACCTCAGCCCCATCCAACACCACAGAGCCCAGACCTCAGCCCCATCCAACACCACAGAGCCTGGACCTCAGCCCCATCCAACACCACAGAGCCCGGACCTCAGCCCCATCCAACATCACAGAGCCCGGACCTCAGCCCCATCCAACACCACAGAGCCCAGACCTCAGCCCCATCCAACACCACAGAGCCCAGACCTCAGCCCCATCCAACACCACAGAGCCTGGACCTCAGCCCCATCCAACACCATAGAGCCCAGACCTCAGCCCCATCCAACACCACAGAGCCCAGACCTCAGCTCCATCCAACACCACAGAGCCCAGACCTCAGCCCCATCCAACACCACAGAGCCCAGACCTCAGCCCCATCCAACACCACAGAGCCCGGTCCCCAGCTCCATCCAATACCACAGAGCCCGGACCTCAGCTCCATCCAACACCACAGAGCCCAGACCTCAGCCCCATCCAACACCACAGAGCCCGGACCTCAGCCCCATCCATCACCACAGAGCCCAGACCTCAGCCCATCCAACACCGCAGAGCCCAGACCCATCCTATAATGGAGATTGTGAATGTAGCCTAAAGGCCCCGTTACACGGTACGAGATCGTGAACGATATCGCTCAAACGTCATGGGTTTGGAGTCGTTGAAATGACATCGTTAGGACGTCGTTGCGTGTGACACTGATACGACTATGATAAATCGTTGGATCGTTGATTGCAGGTTTGAGAACATGTTCTCAAATCAGACGATCCTCGATCAGCCAACCTGCTGCATCGTTGTGTGCGACACCACGATAACTATGTCGCTCACGACTTCGCCCATTCACAGCAATGAGCAGGTATGGTTCGCTGCGTTGTGCGAATGATAGCTGCTCGCCATATCATTGGTGCGTCGTGCACGATATCTAGACGTGTGACCAACGATGTCACAAAGATGTCCTAACGACCGAGATCGTTGGTGATATCTTAACGACATTGAAGCGTGTAACGGGGCCGTTAGCCCAAGATCCGGGTCCGACCTTTTGTGGATGAATGGGAAAAAATTCCCCCAGTCGCCTCCAGTCTTGTAGAAATCCTTCCCAGAAAAGTGGGAGCCGTTATATCTGCAGAGGACGACTCCATATTAATGTCTATGGGTGTATGACGGGGAAGGGCGAGTAGATCCCTGGAGGGGGCACATACTTTATTCCTATATACATGTTAATATTATAGTAGGTGATTGATAAAGCTCCAGTCTGTGTTATCAGCCCCAGGATCCTGCAGTGATACGATGATGGACCCATCAGTCCTCGCTCATTTACAGAATGGCAGCTTCCTTACTCCAGGGCCCCCACATATATCGTATATACATCCGTAGGAAGATGACAGTATAAGAGCCGCCATGACGCTCCTGTCCCTCCTCCACAGCATTGTATATGGCTGCGATCCAGTCTGGGTCACAAGTCCATTGGTGACATCTTCCATGTGGCCGTGAAGCCTCCGCACTTTATATACTCCCCTCCCCCACATGAGGGCACGCTCAGCTCAGGTGAGTGTGCACCGGACATCAAAAAGAATAGGTAACCGCTAGTCGCTCATCTTTCTTAAGGCCCCGTCACACACTACGATATCGTTAGTACAACACGGCTTTTTGGGTAGAGCAGTGACGTCGTTCAGTGTGACGTGTACATCGATCAATGATAGTCGGGCAGATCGTTCATCGGAGGTTGATGATCAGGACATTAAACCAAGCGACGATCGTCCGTCCAACCTGCAGCATGGGTGTGTGACACCTCGATAACGATGTCATTAACGACCTCGCCCATTGAGAAGTGAAGGACGCAGGCGACCAAACGATCGTAAGTATCGTTCACTTGTCGTGGAATCGTAGCTGCATCGTTAACGATATCTGTGTGTGAGACATCTCACTAGTGATCATTGAACGACGTTCTAGGTCGGATCGTGGATCGGATCACTCGGGCGTTGAAGTGTGTGACGGGGCCTTTATAGGGATCTTCACCACTATAAAACCGAACTCACCCAGGGCGGAGTAAGGAAGAAAAAGACCACACCCCATGCTCCCTCCCTGCAGTGTCCTCAGAGTCTCCGGTATCATCGTCCGGCGGAACGTTGTGAGGCTTCTGCTGGATGAAACGTGAAGGCGCAGCAATCACACAACAGCCCCTGCAGAATCAGATGGAGGATGACGACCGGTAACCCAACACTGAGGAGCGGTGACCATCCCGGACAGGACAGCTCACTTCCAATACAGCCCTCAGCCCAAGTGTTAAGGGAACCTGTCACCAGTTTTGGGTTGTGAACCCTGCCCACCACCTTTATCAGATTATAATTGGGTTTCCTGTTATCCCTTTATATTCCCAGATCTCCCTCTGCATACCTCATAAAACAACTTTTAACCCTTCACCTCCGGGCGATTAAACCACCCCCCCCCCCCCCCTTTTTCCATGAGCCATAACATTTTTATTTTTCCATCAATGTAGACATATGAGGCTTGTTTTTTTTTTCTGCGGGACGAGTTATCTTTTTAGATTATATCATTCATTTAACCATATAGTGTACAGGAAAATGGGAAAATAAATTCCAATTGCAAAAAAAGGGCAATTACACGTTTATTTTTTGTTTGTTTTTTATTCTCCATGTTAACTATATGGTAACACTGAGGTGTCGGTATGATGTCTGGGGTCAGTACTATATGGTAACACTGAGGTGTCGGTATGATGTCTGGGGTCAGTACTATATGGTAACACTGAGGTGTCGGTATGATGTCTGGGGTCAGTACTATATGGTAACACTGAGGTGTCGGTATTATGTCTGGGGTCAGTACTATATGGTAACACTGAGGTGTCGGTATGATGTCTGGGGTCAGTACTATATGGTAACACTGAGGTGTTGGTATGATGTCTGGGGTCAGTACTATATGGTAATACTGAGGTGTCGGTATGATGTCTCGGGTCAGTACTATATGGTAACACTGAGGTGTCGGTATGATGTCTGGGGTCAGTACTATATGGTAACACTGAGGTGTCGGTATGATGTCTGGGGACAGTACTATATGGCAACACTGACGTGTCTGTGTGATGTCTGGGTCAGTACTATATGGTAACACTGAGGTGTCGGTATGATGTCTGGGGTCAGTACTATATGGTAACACTGAGGTGTCGGTATGATGTCTGGGGTCAGTACTATATGGTAACACTGAGGTGTCGGTATGATGCCTCGGGTCAGTACTATATGGTAACACTGAGGTGTCGGTATGATGCTGGGGTCAGTACTATATGGTAACACTGAGGTGTCGGTATGATGCCTGGGTCAGTACTATATGGTAACACTGAGGTGTCGGTATGATGTCCTGGGTCAGTACTATATGGTAACACTGAGGTGTCGGTATGATGTCTGGGGTCAGTACTATATGGTAACACTGAGGTGTCGGTATGATGTCTGGGTCAGTACTATATGGTAACACTGAGGTGTCGGTATGATGTCTGGGGTCAGTACTATATGGTAACACTGTCGGTATGATGTCGGGTCAGTACTAATGTAACACTGAGGGGATGAGTCTGGTCAGTACTATATGGTAACACTGAGGTGTCGGTATGATGTCTGGGCAGCTAATGTACCGAGTCTATATGGTAATAACATGAGGTGTCGGTATGATGCCTGGGGACAGTACTATATGGTAACACTGAGGTGTCGGTATGATGCCTGGGGACAGTACTATATGGTAACACTGAGGTGTCGGTATGATGTCCTGGGGTCAGTACTATATGGTAACACTGAGGTGTCGTATGATGTCTGGGACAGTACTATATGGTAACACTGAGGTGTCGGTATGATGCTGGGACAGTACTATATGGTAACACTGAGGTGTCGGTATGATGCCTGGGGACAGTACTATATGGTAACACTGAGGTGTCGGTATGATGCCTGGGGTCAGTACTATATGGTAACACTGAGGTGTCGGTATGATGTCTGGGGTCAGTACTATATGGTAACACTGAGGTGTCGGTATGATGTCTGGGGACAGTACTATATGGTAACACTGAGGTGTCGGTATGATGTCTGGGGACAGTACTATATGGTAACACTGAGGTGTCGGTATGATGTCTGGGGTCAGTACTATATGGTAACACTGACGTGTCGGTATGATGTCTGGGGTCAGGACTATATGGTAACACTGACGTGTCGGTATGATGTCTGGGGTCAGGACTATATGTTAACACTGACGTGTCGGTATGATGTCTGGGGTCAGGACTATATGGTAACACTGACGTGTCGGTATGATGTCTGGGGTCAGTACTATATGGTAACACTGAGGTGTCGGTATGATGTCTGGGGTCAGTACTATATGGTAACACTGACGTGTCGGTATGATGTCTGGGGTCAGGACTATATGGTAACACTGACGTGTCGGTATGATGTCTGGGGTCAGGACTATATGTTAACACTGACGTGTCGGTATGATGTCTGGGGTCAGGACTATATGGTAACACTGACGTGTCGGTATGATGTCTGGGGTCAGGACTATATGGTAACACTGACGTGTCGGTATGATGTCTGGGGTCAGGACTATATGGTAACACTGACGTGTCGGTATGATGTCTGGGGTCAGTACTATCTAAGTTATCTAAGTGGTGAAAAAAATTCAGAAGTTTTTAAACAAACAGAATTGCACTTTTGCTCCATTTTCCATAACCCATACCGTCCTCATTTTTTGTGATCTGGGGCTGTGTGATGGATTATTTTTTGCGTCTTGAGCTGACGTTTCTAATGATACCATTTTTGGGTAGTTGTGATGTTTTTGTCTCCTGTTATTGCATTATTGCAGCAACCAAAAAAATGTAAGTTTTTTTTTTTTTCCCCTTTACGCAATGTACACAGCTCCGATTAATTGGTTTTATATTTTAACAGATCGGGCATTCCTGAACACAGCGATACCAAATATGTTTTTGTTAGTTTTATTTTCAATGGGGCAAAAGGGGGTGATATTAATTTCTGTTTTGTTTTTAACTTTCTCTTCATTTGACATGGCCCCTGATGGCTCCTCAGCACTGCAGTGTGTGATCTCTTGTTTTATACATAGAGATGCTTCACCATCCCTCTGCACAGCACAAATGATCACTTTCTGCGGGCGAGGTCACTCGGGCATCGCTGGCAGGAAGTCATTCATGACATCATCCGGAGTCATCAGCAGATCCAGCGCTATCATAGCATCATGGAGCTGCCGATACCGGCGGGGAACAGCACAATCCCCGCTATGGTGCTTCAATCACTGACAGCATGAGCTAAAGGGTCAACAGTGTCAATCAGATCAGCTGATGTGTGGGGGGATGATGTGAACTCACATCAAAGAGGGAGGTGGCCATGGGCGTACTAATATGCCCTTGGTCGTGAATGTGTTAAAGGGGTTTTCTGATTTAACCTTTTTTTGCTTTCCTACGTCCAGTCTTGTGTTACGGAAAATAAACTAAGTTACCCTCCCTGGCTGCAGCCAATCACTGAGCTTAGCAGTCCTGTAGTCATAATATCGCCAGCGAGACCTCGCCGCACCCATAGGGGGCACTATTCTATTTCTCAATGTGTGCTGGTTCTCCCTAGAGTGGAGCCGCTCATTCACAGCCCAGTCCCCCTGCCCATCTCTATGATTAGTCAAACGTTTAAAGGGCACCTCCACCATATACATACCAGTGACGATATAACATCATTTGCCCCCCCCCCCCCCACCCCAGAAAATTACTTTTCTATACCATTAGGAGGCAGGACGTAGACCAGGGCGACACCTGTCAGTCTTTCCTGAAACATCTCAATGGCAAGGGACGACCTGCTGGTGTGTTATCATGGGTAAAAGGGCCTGCGATTCGAGATGACCATCAGGGGTTACTTTGGCCAAGTTTAATTTTCCTACTATAGAAGTGAACAGGGGTAACTATTAGAGACCCCTATCTAAAGGCAGAAGACCCCCACCCTCTTCCCCAGACAATAACTCCACAGCAGATGCGGCTCAAGTAGAAATCAATGTATTAGAGGAGTCAGTGGATGGAGCGAGCGCTGAGGAGCAGACGCCTCTGTATAATCGGATTAATCTCCACTAAACACATTATGACAGAACGAGCCGAGGAGACAAGAATCATCGGCCAGATCTGATTAAATAGCGGGAATGGACATTCCTGGACTGGATGGCGGCGGCATCTGGCAGCGAGCGGTGGGAGGGGACGTCTTAGAAGTCAGGACCTTCCTTCTTCAAGTTCTTGTAGTCGATTGTCTCATTGTAAAACTGCGGGAAGACGACACATTGTTAATTAGATCTCTGACCTCTAAAACTACAACTCCCAGCATGCCCCACTCCCACAATGTCAGTTATGATAATCTGTGACCCCCTGTCCCCTCCTCACCTTGTACTGGTAGTTTGGACTCTTCTTAGCCCAGGGGTCGGGGTTGTTCTTCTTGTCCCAACTGCAAGAAAAACAAAAATATCACATTAAACTCCAGGAACCGATGGTGCAATTTTCTGTTTTTTTTCCCCCTCTCCTTCCTATATTTCTGTAGCTTCTTGTTTTTTTGGGGACGAGGTGCACTTTTTAAATATCATCATGATATATTGGAAAACAGGTAAAAAAAAAAAATTAAGTGCAGTGAAATTGTGAAAAAAAAATATATTAAATAAATTCATAAATGCATATAAAATATATAAATGCATATATGACATTTAAAAAAAATTACATTAGCAAAAATTCTAGCATATTTCCAATTTTTGTTTCTCCCCTCAAAAAAAAAAAAAAAAAAAAGAGATTACTATAGCCGTTTTTGTGTAATATTTTTTCACATTAATTTTAGTTTTTTTTTTAAAATCCTTTAGGGAACTTGACTCTTCGATCAATTGTTCTTGTACCATTCATAAAGTTAATTTATTTCAGTAATTCAATACATAAAAGTGACATGTATTATATAGGAGTCATTACACACAGAGGGATCCATTTCATGTGTTTATTTCTGTTAATGTTGATGATTAATGAAACCCCAAAAAAGTCATTATCTCAGAAAATTATGGTAGGGAGGATGAAGGGTTAAAAACTGCATTGCTGAATTCTACCAGACATCAAAGGGTGAATATAATATTGATTTATTAGTCAATGTGTTTGAGGGCTCCCAGAAACATGGCAATATATTGATTTGTCCTGAGGAAGAGGCCAGGGAGCTCCATGCTAGCCGCGATCTTGAAATAATCAGCAGCTGCGGCTGCAATTACAGCCATCCGGCTGCACACAGGACCGGAGGGCACATTTGGCCCTCCGGTTCTGTGTGCTGATCCGGTCCGGGGCTGTGAGGTTCATGCCCGACAGCCCCGGACCAGACTGCGCCGTGGTGTGAAGCCAGCCTTAATAGTCTGTCACATGTCAGGAAAGGGTTAATCCAGCATCTGATCACTTAGCTATGAGCAGTATAAGAGAACTCACACGACTTCAGGGCTGGTTGTGGTCACCCTCAGGGCATAAAGGATGGAGCCGACACCACCGCACCCCACAAATATGAACAGGGGGATCAACTGAAAAGACAAAAATCACAATGAGACAAAGTAATAAGGTCACTGTCCCTTTAAGAATCTCCTTCAGTGCAGCAGAATGGTCTTGTGCTCTCTGTTGTCAGCCAGGTCCAGGCTGGGATGGTTAACCTCAGGAATCACTACTGTATAATATTTCCACCCGTATCGGCTGCTCCTATTATAATGATCCTGCACCAATAAAAGGGTTATTGCCCCTTTAAAATGTAACACATATGAAGTCTACATCTCTGTATAAGCAGGGCTGTGGAGTCGGAGTCGTGGAGTCGAGTAGCTGCCCATTTTGGTGGAGTCGGTAGAAAATGTTCCGACTCCGACTCCTAAAATATATAATGAATTGGGTCTAGTAGTTCAATGCAGAATGTACTGAATATTATTATTAGAATTATTATTATGTTCTATCTAAATATCTTTATTATGTCATTATAATGATTAAAGCCTAATGTTACCATTGACCTACAATAATTTTATCACTTAAAAACAGCCATGAATGAAGGAGTCGGAGTCAAAGGAGTCGGAGCCAGGGAAATCAGGAGTCTGAGTCGGTGGTTTGATTTACCGACTCCACAGCCCTGTGTATAAGGAGGCAGCAATGTCACCCACACTCGGGGTCCTGACCTTCAGCACCGGTGGTCAGACTACAAGCGCAGCATGCCTGTGCAGCATGCTGGGATCTGTCGTTTCCCCCAGGGATAACCTGCAGGTTTTGCCCTTCCCCCATCTCCAGGCTTGTAAACCTCCCTGAGCTACGTGCAGAGGAAGACGGTGTCCAGGTGACAGAGAGCTGAAGTGTCACCAGAACACCGCCACTGCGGTTAACCCCTAAGATCCTGGAACTAAAACTATAAATGGCTTTTAGGGTCACTGGGTTTCTACCAATGACAAGAGAGCGGGTGATAAGGGTCTGTCCAGCTGAGCACAGGTCACACTCGCACTCTGCTCTCCCCATCAGCCCCATAGACTTACAATGGAGCTTGTGTGACCTCCAGGAATAGGAAATCGGGGGTCGTTCTGCTGAGACCCCGAGATCAGACATTTATGCCCCTGGGATCAAGGTGTAAAGACACCAGGACCATCAGGTCTTCAGAACAGCCCGACGTGACGTGTAAACATGAGGACAGCGGAGTCACAGGAGGCTCAGACACGGCAAAACAGAAGATGTGAGATCATGCGATCACAACAAACCCGAAAAGGACAAGAAAAATGCGGGAAAAAAAACAAAATATATACACACATATCACCTTTATAAAACTAAATGTTAAAAATCAATTTTTTTTTATATACACACATATATATATATATATATATCATTTTTTTTTTCCCATTTAGGATTTTAAAGGTGATTATAACACATTTTTTTTCTACCCTTTTTGGGTTTGCTGTGAGCACATGATCGCACCTCTTCTGTTTTTCATATAAATAAAAATCACCTTTAAGACCCTAAATGGTAATATATATTATATATATATAAATTACGGTACACACACAGATGTATATAAGAAATAGTTAATGAATAAAAAAAAAAATAATAATAATGCCTTCTTATAAAAACAGATCAATAATTTATCCCTTTAAAACCCACGGGTTCTTCATATGTAAAATAAGAAATAAAATAAACTAAAAATATAAAAAGAGGAAAAAAAGTTGCTTAATAACAGGAAATAATAAAAACATGACTTCTAATAAATGGCAAATTAAGAGGATTTTTTTTAACCTCTTAAATGCTAAACAAAAATCTAAAAGTATGCATATAAAAAAGTTGATTAATAAAAAAAAATAAATAAAAACATTACTTCTATTAAACATGAAATTAGGTAAAACTTTCTTCACCCTTTAAATCCTAAAAGGTCCTGCACATGCATGAGAAAAATAAAAATCTACATAAAAAACAAACAAAAAAGAAGAGTTATTTACTAAATAAAGCAGGAGATAAATAAAAGCACAGCTTCTAAAACAAGACATTAAGAGCATTTGCTTTAGCACAGGAGCGCTGTCTGCATTGTATTATACAGTCTTGTATTGTGTCCCCTCTGAACTGTCTGGTGCTGTGGACTATGTTGGCGCTATGTAAACAAGATTATTATTATGCAGTAAAAGGTGCTGCAAATGTATTTAAAATATAAAAAATAAAGTTTATAATAATTCTTTTAACCCTTTAAATGCTAAAGGTTCCACATAGGTGAGAAATATTATACATAGAAATAGACTTCATAAAATAGGAACTAAATGAAATAAAATCTAAACAAAAAAAGGCACTGATACACAGGAAAATAGGATGAAAAAGAAAATGTAGGTTTAACCCTTTACACCCCGCCGTCCCCAGTGACGGCTATAGGTCAGTTGGCCCCTCGTTGTCTGTGTTGGGGGCCCCTCAGTATCATGACCCCTCGGTGACTGCATAGGGGTCCCTCAGTCTGTGTTGGGGTCCCCTCAGTGTCATGACCCCTCGCTGCTCGCATAGGGTCCCTCAGTGTCAGGGCCCCTCAGTCTGTTGGAGCCTCTCAGTCTGTTCTGTGTTGGGGCTCCCTCCGTGTCTGTGGCCCCCTCAGTCTGTGTTTGGATCCCTCAGTCTGTGGCCCCCTCAGTCTGTGTTGGGGTCCCTCAGTCTGTTGGGGTCCCTCAGTGTCAGGGCCCCTCAGTCTGTTGGGGCCCCCTCCGTGTCTGTGGCCCCCTCAGTCTGTGTTGGGGTCCCTCAGTCTGTGTTGGGGTCCCTCAGTGTCAATGGCCCCTCAGACTGTGTTGGGGTCCCTCGGTGTGTTGGGGTCAACTCAGTCTGTGTTGGGGCCCCTCAGTGTCTATGGCCCCTCAGTCTGTGTTGGGGTCCCTCAGTGTCAGGGCCCCTCAGTGTCTATGGCCCCTCAGACTGTGTTGGGGTCCCTCGGTGTGTTGGGGTCCCCTCAGTCTGTGTTGGGGCCCCTCAGTGTCTATGGCCCCTCAGACTGTGTTGGGGTCCCTCAGTGTCAGGGCCCCTCGGTCTCTGTGGCACCTCAGTCTGTGTTGGGGTCCCTCGGTCTCTGTGGCCCCTCAGTCTGTTGGGGCCCCTCGGTCTCAGTGGCCCCTCAGTCTGTGTTGAGGTCCCTCAGTGTCGGGGCCCCTCAGTCTGTGTTGGGGTCCCCTCAGTGTCTGTGGCCCCTCAGACTGTGTTGGGGTCCCTCAGTCTGTGTTGGGGTCCCTCAGTGTCAGGGCCCCTCGGTATCTGTGGCCCCTGTGACTCACACTCGGGTGCTTCCTCGCATGGGTCAGCATTGTACGGAACATGATGGCGGCGGCCGCTTTCTCCTCACAGATTCCTTCACTGCGACACAATGTCACCAGAACACCGCGAGGACCCTGTGACGTCACCGGCGGGGGCCTCCCCGGGCTGTCCTCACTGAGCGCCTGAGCGATCCGGCACAGGGCGGGGGAGGGGCTGCCCCACACAACGCCTGACACATCCCACACCAAGAAATAAGGGCCCAGTGCGCTATATACGATATATGGAAGGCAAGTGACCGAATGTGTGATGTAAAGAAATAAAACTCATTATAGGGAGGAAGGGTGGACTGCGCAGGCGCCAACAGAAGGCAGACCACGTGACGTGTCATCCTGTCAATCATGGTGTGGTGTAATAAATGTCCTCAACCACCAGAGGGCGCTGCTGGGGCAGAAAAAAAGTTTTCAAATTGTTTTAGAAGTTTTAAAAATTGTAAAATTAAGAAGAAAAAGAAAAAGAAGAATCGCATAAATGTCCCAAATGACAAAATAACACTGGAGCCTGCCCATACAGCAGACTGTGCACAAGTGTGCTACTACCAGTGATAATAATAATAATAATAATATGAATATGAATAGTGGTCAGAGATGTGCCGGGCCGGGGGACTCTCGGCGTTTCTTGGCCTGTGACCGGTCTCCTGACATTGGCAGGTTGTTGCCACCTAATGATGGAGGAACAGAACATGGCGGCTCCTCATCACCGACCCCCGAGCTGCAGTTATGGACTGAAAGCTGCAAACAAAGAGGAAAAAGGAGGAATTGCCTGCACCCTACAGGACCCAGCATGGACCGACCCGGCATCTAACAACTGTGACCCCCCCCCGCTGCCCAGTGTGGACCGACCCAACATCTAACAACTGTGACCCCCCCGCTCCCCAGTGTGGACCGACCCGACATCTAACAACTGTGACCCCCCCCCGCTGCCCAGTGTGGACCGACCCAACATCTAACAACTGTGACCCCCCCCGCTGCCCAGTTGTGGACCGACCCAACATCTAACAACTGTGACCCCCCCCCCCCGCTCCCCAGTGTGGACCGACCCGACATCTAACAACTGTGACCCCCCCCCGCTGCCCAGTGTGGACCGACCCAACATCACATGACTGTGACCCCTCCGGCTGTCCAGTGTGGACCAACCCGACATCTAACAACTGTGACCCCCCCCCCCCCCCGCTGCCCAGTGTGGACCGACCCGACATCTAACAACTGTGACCCCCCCCCGCTGCCCAGTGTGGACCGACCCAACATCTAACAACTGTGACCCCCCCACTGCCCAGTGTGGACCGACCCAACATCTAACAACTGTGACCCCCCCCCCTGCTCCCCAGTGTGGACCGACCCGACATCTAACAACTGTGACCCCCCCCGCTGCCCAGTGTGGACCGACCCAACATCACATGACTGTGACCCCTCCGGCTGTCCAGTGTGGACCAACCCGACATCTAACAACTGTGACCCCCCCCCCCCCCGCTGCCCAGTGTGAACCGACCCGACATCTAACAACTGTGACCCCCCCCCGCTGCCCAGTGTGGACCAACCCAACATCTAACAACTGTGACCCCCCGCGTGCCCAGTGTGGACCGACCCAACATCTAATAACTGTTACCCCCCCCGCTGGCCAGTGTGGACCGACCCAACATCTAACAACTGTTACCCCCCCCCGCTGCCCAGTATAGACCGACCCAACATCTACCAACTGTTACCCCCCCGCTGCCCAGTATAGACCGACCCAACATCTGACAACTGTGGACCTTCCCCCCCGGCTGCCCAGTGTGGACCGACCCAACATCTCATGACTGTGACCCCCCCCCCGCTGCCCAGTGTGGACCGACCCAACCAGTGGCGCACCCAGAAATTTCCCAAGGTAGGGGTCCAAGAAACACACACCGGCCCTGAAAGGGGGTGTCACCCCCCCAGCGGGTTCCGGGGGCAAAGCCCCCGGTGGGGGGTTTTTTGGGAGCGAAGCCCCCCTAAAAGCAGCCTCTTTTGTGGGCCCTTGGGTGCTGTGTAATTGTTCCTGTCTCCTGACATAGGGGCCCAGATCCTTGTGTACTGCACCACTTCTCAGGGCCGTCCAAAGGGGGGGTCCAGACACATCGGTCCCCCCCCTTGGGTGCGCCTATGGACCCAACATCTAACAACTGTTACCCCCCCCGCTGTGCAGTATGGACCGACCCAAAATCTAACAACTAGTACCCCCCCGGCTGCCCAGTATAGACCGACCCAACATCTAACAACTGTGACCCCCCTCCCCCCCGCTGCCCAGTATAGATTGACCCAACATCTAACAACTGTGACCCCCCCCCGGCTGCCCAGTATAGATCGACCCAACATCTAACAACTGTGACCTCCCCCCGCTGCCCAGTGTGGACCAACCCGACATCTAACAACTGTGACCCCCCCGCTGCCCAGTATAGACCGACCCAACATCTAACAACTGTGACCCCCCCCGCTGCCCAGTGTGGACCAACCCGACACCTAACAACTGTGACCCCCCCCGCTGCCCAGTGTGGACCAACCCAACATCTAACAACTGTTGCCCCCCCGGCTGCCCAGTATAGACCGACCCAACATCTAACAACTGTTGCCCCCCCGGCTGCCCAGTATAGACCGACCCAACATCTAACAACTGTTATCTCCCTGGCTACCCAGTATAGACCGACCCAACATCTAACAACTGTTGCCCCCCCGGCTGCCCAGTATAGACCGACCCAACATCTAACAACTGTTATCTCCCTGGCTACCCAGTATAGACCGACCCAACATGTAACAACTGTTACCCTTCCCCCGCTGCCCAGTATAGACCGACCCAAAATCTAACAACTGTGACCCCCCTGCTGCCCAGTGTGGACCGACCCAACATCTAACAACTGTGACCCCCCCCCGCTGCCCAGTATAGACTGACCCAACATCTAACAACTGTCACCCCCCCCGCTGCCCAGTGTGGACCAACCCGACATCTAACAACTGTGACTCCCCGGCTGCCCAGTGTGGACTGACCCAACATCTCATGACTGTGACCCCCCCCCCCTGCTGCCCAGTATAAACAGACACAACATCTCACGACTGTGACACCCCCTCCCCCCCGCTGCCCAGTATAGACCAACCCAACATCTACCAACTGTTACCGCCCCCCCCTTCCCCCGGCTACCCAGTGTGGACCGACCCAACATCTCATGACTGTGACCCCCCCGGCTGCCTAGTATAGACTGACCCAACATCTCATGACTGTGACCCCCCTGCTGCCCAATGTGGACCAACCTGACATCTAACAACTGTTACCCCCTCCCCCCCCCGGCTGTCCAGTATAGACCGACCCAACATCTAACAACTGTTACCCCCCTGGCTACCCAGTGTGGACTGACCCAACATCTCATGACTGTGACCCCCCCCCAGGTACCCAGTGTGGTCCAACCCAACAACTCATGACTGTGACCCCCCCCCCCCCCCCCCCCGGCTGCCCAGTGTGGACTGTCCCAACTGTCAGCAGTTTGAATGCTGTCGCCCGGCTGAGCGACTCCTCAACCGACAGATCAGACTGAGGAGCAACGGCAGAAAGATGGACACAGACGGCTCTCCTTGTGAGATCTGCGCCGCCTCACCTTCAGAGTTATCGTCCGTCCAGGAGAGAGTGATCTACGGGAGTACAAGCAGGACACCGCTCCCCCGCCGGATTACTTCGGCCTCTCCATCTTCTCCTCCGTCTACTGCTTCTTCCCTCTGGGTTTTATCGCGCTTTATTTCTCTATAAGGTAAGAGACCAACTGACGAGGCAGTTACAATCCGGGACAATCATCATCACGTCACATGGTGCTGACGCCGCGCACGACGCGCTTCCTAGTGCATTAAGTTCAATGCATTAAACACGACCTTATTTCTATTTTCCTCCAGATGAGACGGAGCCTGGAGAAGGGGGACATAAAGATGGCGAGAAAACACTCCCGCACCTCCTGCATCACCACACCGCGGTGCTGACCCTGCAGCTGCTGTACTGGATAGTGTTTCTTATACTCCTGCTCATGAAGGTGCACGTCTACACCGAGCGGCCGCGGATGCTCTCACCGCCAAACCAACCTTAACATGACGGATTGACGCCGCGCCGGGAGACAGACAAATACATAATGTCTAACGTTAATGATAAAAGTTTATGTTATTCATTAAAATAATAATTAAAAACTCAGTATTAATAAATCAGTGAAGGATAATGATAATTATCTCTGTACATAACGTCCTGTCGCGTCTGTCATCGCCTCCTAAACGGCCCGATTGGCAGTTGCGGCAGCCATATTTGTACACCCAAATGATGGGTGTGCAAACATGGCCCCCACCGGCAGTTCTGGCACATTGTGTAGTACCGCATGGTTGTGTTCTCCACCCGCAGCCACCATACAGGCCGCTCCCCTGGGTAAGTGCACATGCCCCCCGCCATCTTAGGACACCTTCTGCTGCTGCTCGACTCTCACTGCCTTTTCTAGGGAGGCATTTCCTCCTGCCTCCTATTTGCGTATTATCGCCCCATGGGGGGCTGGGCCGGCGGACGCTGGTCGGGGAGGTCACGATGGCGTGCCTCAGTCCGTGGCCCGGAATGGTCAATAAAAAGGGGTAGGTTTAAAGTCTTTGCAGCTTTATGGGGGTTATTGGACTCGGGACCTGGGGATACGAATTGTTCTCGTGACGCCACCCGCGGGTTGTGGCTAGTAATGGCAGCCGCTATAAGGTTCCTCTGGGGCTGGTGACAACACAGCTAAGTTGGTAAACCCTACACGGGTTAGGGTCAACCCCAGGGCAGCAGATGTTACTGGGTGAGTTGGTGCTGATGTTACAGCGCAGGGCTGATGGCCCATGATAACGTTCACACACAGAGCACTGAGCCAGTGGTCATGGGCCTTTGTAGGGCAACTTCACTCCTCCAGTCCCCTGGAGCCTATGTGGCCACCTTTTCGGCGGGTGTGTGCGGTTTCGGCTGCAGCTCTTGGAGATACTGTATCCTCCGGGTTGCTAGCTGACCCTGGTCTTCTCCCCTAGTTTGGGCCAGTCTCCTTACACTACGGCCTGGTTCCTCCATACGGTTTCAGGCAATGCAGGTGTCCCCAGGTGGATTGCTCACTACCCAGTCCCCTGGGACCCCTTCATGTCTTCAGGAGCACCCCTTTCACTCTCTCCACTCCTCTATCAGGTTCGTCTCCTCTCAGTCTTAGGACGAGCTCCCACCGGCTCCAGTCCTCTGGACACCCGTCGTTCTTGTCTTCCTTATTCAGACTCTGACCCTCACAGACTCCTACAGCTCTTGCCGGCACCACCCACCGTATTCTAGATATTTCTACTGTCCTTTAATACTCTGTCATGTGTCCCACAGGCACTAATGTGTGTCCTCCCTACTTCACTTCCTCCTGGGTGCTTCCCTAAACTCTGCTCTCCACCCATCCCTTCTACCCTGGTTCCTCCCCTCCAGACAGGATCAGGGACTGTGCTCTCCCTTAGGAGCAATCTCGCCATATCCCTGACCTGGAGTGGTGTAGTATTGGCCTGGGTGTCTGGATACCAGTCAGTGTTTCCCCTTTACCCCAGAGTGGGGTACTACACCTCTGGCTGGGGTGCACGACCTCTGTGGCGACTGGATCTGCAGGAGCGCCACATATACTGAGGAACACATACCGCCCGGGAAAGAGCGACAGCACGGGGGGGGAGGGGAAACAGCTCAAAGGGAGACGAGATGAGAGAGAGAGCAAGGGCGTGGGGGATATCGAGACCGCATAGGGGGAAGATAACACTGTCACAAATTAACTACAATTACTAATTAAAGAGTGATCATTTGGAAGAATAGAAGAATTGTGATAATCTACTACTAGTTATGTGTCTTCTCCATGATGCAAGTCAGTGCAGCTCTGGAGTATAATACAGGAGATAACTCAGGATCAGTAATGTAATGTATGTACACAGTGACTGCACCAGCAGAATAGTGAGTGCAGCTCTGGAGTATAATACAGGAGGTAACTCAGGATCAGTAATGTATGTATACACAAATGACTGCACCAGCAGAATAGTGAGTGCAGCTCTGGAGTATAATACAGGAGGTAACTCAGGATCAGTAATGTAATGTATGTACACAGTGACTGCACCAGCAGAATAGTGAGTGCAGCTCTGGAGTATAATACAGGAGGTAACTCAGGATCAGTAATGTAATGTATGTACACAGTGACTGCACCAGCAGAATAGTGAGTGCAGCTCTGGAGTATAATACAGGAGGTAACTCAGGATCAGTAATGTAATGTATGTACACAGTGACTGCACCAGCAGAATAGTGAGTGCAGCTCTGGAGTATAATACAGGAGGTAACTCAGGATCAGTAATGTAATGTATGTACACAGTGACTGCACCAGCAGAATAGTGAGTGCAGCTCTGGAGGATAATACAGAAGGTAACTCAGGATCAGTAATGTATGTACACAATGACTGCACCAGCAGAATAGTGAGTGCAGCTCTGGAGTATAATACAGGAGGTAACTCAGGATCAGTAATGTAATGTATATACACAGTGACTGCACCAGCAGAATAGTGAGTGCAGCTCTGCAGTATAATACAGGAGGTAACTCAGGATCAGTAATGTAATGTATGTACACAGTGACTCCACCAGCAGAATAGTGAGTGCAGCTCTGGAGTATAATACAGGAGGTAACTCAGGATCAGTAATGTAATGTATATACACAGTGACTGCACCAGCAGAATAGTGAGTGCAGCTCTGGAGTGTAATACAGGAGGTAACTCAGGATCAGTAATGTAATGTATGTACACCGTGACTGCACCAGCAGAATAGTGAGTGCAGCTCTGGAGTATAATACAGGAGGTAACTCAGGATCAGTAATGTAATGTATGTACACAGTGACTGCACCAGCAGAATAGTGAGTGCAGCTCTGGAGTATAATACAGGAGCCAACTCAGGATCAGTAATGTAATGTATGTACACAGTGACTGCACCAGCAGAATAGCGAGTGCAGCTCTGGAGTATAATACAGGAGGTAACTCAGGATCAGTAATGTAATGTATGTACACAGTGACTGCACCAGCAGAATAGTGAGTGCAGCTCTGGAGTATAATACAGGAGGTAACTCAGGATCAGTAATGTAATGTATGTACACAGTGACTGCACCAGCAGAATAGTGAGTGCAGCTCTGGAGTATAATACAGGAGGTAACTCAGGATCAGTAATGTATGTACACAATGACTGCACCAGCAGAATAGTGAGTGCAGCTCTGGAGTATAATACAGGAGGTAACTCAGGATCAGTAATGTAATGTATGTACACAGTGACTGCACCAGCAGAATAGTGAGCGCAGCTCTGGAGTATAATACAGGAGGTAACTCAGGATCAGTAATGTAATGTATGTACACAGTGACTGCACCAGCAGAACAGTGAGTGCAGCTCTGGAGTATAATACAGGAGGTAACTCAGGATCAGTAATGTAATGTATGTACACAGTGACTGCACCAGCAGAATAGTGAGTGCAGCTCTGGAGTATAATACAGGAGGTAACTCAGGATCAGTAATGTAATGTATGTACACAGTGACTGCACCAGCAGAATAGTGAGTGCAGCTCTGGAGTATAATACAGAAGGTAACTCAGGATCAGTAATGTATGTACACAATGACTGCACCAGCAGAATAGTGAGTGCAGCTCTGGAGTATAATACAGGAGGTAACTCAGGATCAGTAATGTAATGTATATACACAGTGACTGCACCAGCAGAATAGTGAGTGCAGCTCTGCAGTATAATACAGGAGGTAACTCAGGATCAGTAATGTAATGTATGTACACAGTGACTCCACCAGCAGAATAGTGAGTGCAGCTCTGGAGTATAATACAGGAGGTAACTCAGGATCAGTAATGTAATGTATATACACAGTGACTGCACCAGCAGAATAGTGAGTGCAGCTCTGGAGTGTAATACAGGAGGTAACTCAGGATCAGTAATGTAATGTATGTACACCGTGACTGCACCAGCAGAATAGTGAGTGCAGCTCTGGAGTATAATACAGGAGGTAACTCAGGATCAGTAATGTAATGTATGTACACAGTGACTGCACCAGCAGAATAGTGAGTGCAGCTCTGGAGTATAATACAGGAGCCAACTCAGGATCAGTAATGTAATGTATGTACACAGTGACTGCACCAGCAGAATAGCGAGTGCAGCTCTGGAGTATAATACAGGAGGTAACTCAGGATCAGTAATGTAATGTATGTACACAGTGACTGCACCAGCAGAATAGTGAGTGCAGCTCTGGAGTATAATACAGGAGGTAACTCAGGATCAGTAATGTAATGTATGTACACAGTGACTGCACCAGCAGAATAGTGAGTGCAGCTCTGGAGTATAATACAGGAGGTAACTCAGGATGAGTAATGTAATGTATGTACACAGTGACTGCACCAGCAGAATAGTGAGTGCAGCTCTGGAGTATAACACAGGAGATAACTCAGGATCAGTAATGTAATGTATGTACACAGTGACTGCACCAGCAGAATAGCGAGTGCAGCTCTGGAGTATAATACAGGAGGTAACTCAGGATCAGTAATGTAATGTATGTACACAGTGACTGCACCAGCAGAATAGCGAGTGCAGCTCTGGAGTATAATACAGGAGGTAACTCAGGATCAGTAATGTAATGTATGTACACAGTGACTGCACCAGCAGAATAGTGAGTGCAGCTCTGGAGTATAATACAGGAGGTAACTCAGGATCAGTAATGTAATGTATGTACACAGTGACTGCACCAGCAGAATAGTGAGTGCAGCTCTGGAGTATAATACAGGAGGTAACTCAGGATGAGTAATGTAATGTATGTACACAGTGACTGCACCAGCAGAATAGTGAGTGCAGCTCTGGAGGATAATACAGGAGGTAACTCAGGATCAGTAATGTAATGTATGTACACAGTGACTGCACCAGCAGAAGAGTGAGTGCAGCTCTGGAGTATAATACAGGAGGTAACTCAGGATCTGTAATGTAATATATGTATACAGTGACTGTTCCAGCAGAATAGTGAGTACAGCTCTGGAATATAATACAGGAGATACAATGACAAACGCAATGGTACAAAAATGTAAAACTTTATTAAGCTTCCTATAAAATCCCTCACAGTGTGTACAGTCCTCAGGACGAGGTCCAGTGTAAACATGAACGGAGACGTCACAAGGTGTAATGTACAGGACGGCAGACACCAGAGGAAACTAGAGCGCAAAACACAGGACGAGTGATAACAGCCTCGAGTACAGGAGCAAAACTACATTAAATGCAGAATAAAATACAAAACTAAAGGAAACTTTTTAATTTCCTGCTTGTAGATCGCGTGTAATGATTGTCAGTAAGTAACGAAACACAATGAAAACCTGGAGCTCCAGACCAGAGAGGAACGTGGAACCTGGAGGAATGTTATTATGTATGAAATATAAAGCTGCAGGTTGGCATTAAAAAAAAAAATATATATATATATATACATGTATATATTTGGAACCAGACAGAATAGTTACTAGATATAAATATATATTTTTTTTATTAAATAAAAAATTAAAATTGATGAAAAAAATAAAAATAATATATATTATTTCATGAATATCTATTTATTTATAAAAAAAATATATATTAATATCTAGTAACTATCCTGTCTGGTTCCGAATATAAATATATATATATATATATATTTTTATATATATATACTTATTTTTATTATATATATATATATATTATATATATATATATATATATATATATAATATTATATATATATATATATATATATATTATATATATAATATATATATAAATAACAGTATTTTTATCCATATGAATGTTATATATTGTTATTGGGGACCAGACAGATTATTATATATGCAGTATTCCGCATGGCTGCAAGCGTTCTAGCTTATAGTATATACTAGTGTTTAATATAATATACATAATATTTATATATATAGATATATATATATATATATTATACATATACACACACACACTTTAGAATATATTATATATATATTTTTATAATACATATACGGTGTAATATCTACTGTAATATATATGTATATATATATGTACAGTATATATTATAAAATATAAAATATATAAAAATATATAGAATATATATTCTACAATGTGTGTATATATATATATATTATATATTTTTTTTATTTTACACCAACCTGCAGTTTTATACTTTAACCTTTATTTGGTCACATGACATCAAAGTTTCCCAAATTTCCCAAACTTTAGTGTTTCAAAACTGCCTCTCCCCCCCTCCCCCATGACCTACCCATGATCACATGACCCTCCTGACCAATCACTGCTGTGGAACGAGCCGCCTCTGCCGCCACCATGGCTGCCTCCTGGGCTGACCAGACCATAAAAAACTGGAAAAGGCAGCTGGATAAAGTGGTGCAGAAATAACTACATCATTAATCATAATATACAGTGATTAAACAACGCACATTATTTATTGAAAAAATAAAATAAAATAAAAAAATGATTAAAATATTAATAAAAAAAAGTATTTGCTTAATGCCAGTTGGTGACATTAATTGTGGCCCATAGACATCCAGCAGGTCGGATGACCCTCTGAAGCCACCGTACAGACCATCCTTATGGCTGTGGGTATAATGTTTAGGGAGGCCACATTGCACCTCATTAAAAAATACTGGAAAAAATAAAAATAAATAAAAAATCATAACTGTCCTATGTAACTTGTGAGTAGGACAAAAAGCTCAAAGTTTCGCTAAAACAAATAATATAAAAAAAATTATAATAATAACAATAATTGGAGAAAATAAACACACAGGATGGAAGAAAGGACACAATTATCTCAAATTAATTTTGCAGTAAAAAAAATAAAAAAAAAATAATAATAATAATAATAATAATAATCTGGCTTTGTGCCCGGACACGAGATCTGTACATTCCTCCCCTTAAATCCTCTGCCCTGCTGTAGACTGCCTACTTATACTTAGAAGAATGAGGTCGGCTTTGTTTAGGGAACGTCGTCACTCTTGTGCTTTGCTATAGTGAATGAGATGAAGCCGAGCTGCAATACCGCCTGCAGCCTGCGGACTGAGGGGGGGGCGCTGTTATGTTTCCATTCTAAAAATCAGACTAAAAATTACACATTTATATGAATGAATTGTTCTAAAACAAGAAGAGATTGAAAAGTCAAAAGCAAAATCAGTGATTCCTGGAGCCGCAGAATGACGGGACGACGCCGTTATACAAAGAATTCTCTCTCTCATTAATCCTGTTGTTGTCAACAGGCAAAAGTTACTTTAAAAACTCGACACTGAACGATCCCCATGATACAGTCCGCCGTCTGCAGATTCCAGATGATTAAGGCTTTTGGATTTGCGATTGATTAAAAAAAAACAGTCGTCGTTGTTCAGTCCGGGGGTCACACGATGAGACTTTCCCGACTCAGAGCTTCACCCTGTTAAGAAGTAAAGGAAAAGGATGAGAAAAGGAGAAAGAAAATCAACCTGTGACTCTCACTCATCATTTTGCAGGCGGAGGAGGGATAGTTATCAGCAGAGTTCTAGCGCAGCTCCAATAAAGCACATTTACCTGCAAAACTCATCCTGCACTCTTTCTTTAAGGCGTTTTATCGGAGATGTGCTACAGCTCTGCGGATACTATCCCTCGTCAACCAGCAAAAGGTTTCCTTGAGGGGGAAAGTTTTGAAGGATGAGAAAGGATAGCTATCAGCAGAGTTCTAGCGTATCTCCAATAAAGCACATTTACCTGCAAAACTCATCCTGCACTCTTTCTTTAAGGCGTTTTATCGGAAATGTGCTACAACTCTGCAGATACTATCCCTCGTCAACCAGCAAAAAGGTTTCCTTGATGGGGAAAGTTTTGAAGGATGAGAAAGGATAGCTATCAGCAGAGTTCTAGCGTATCTGAGAAAAAGCACCTTAACCTGCAAAACTCTTCCTGCGCAGTTCCTTGAAGATGCTCTAGAACTCACACTATCCCTCCTCAACCTGCAAAACTCTTCCTGTGTTGTTCCTTTAAGGTGCTTCATTGAATATGCTCTAGAACTCTACTGATACTATCCCGTGTCAACCAGCAAAACGTTTCCTGTGCTGTTACTTTGAGGGGGAAAGTTTGAAAGGATAGCTATCAGCAGAGTTCTAGCGTATGTGAGATAAAGCAACTTTTCCTGCACTGTTCTTTGAAGATGCTCTAAAACTCTGATACTATCCCTCCTCAACCTGCAAAAAACTCTTCCTGTGTTGTTGTTCCTTTACAGTGCTTTATTGAAGATGTGCTAGAACTCTGTTGATAAAATCCTGCAAAACTCTTTCTGTGCTGTTCCTTTTAGGGGAATGTTTTGAAGGATGAGAAAGGATAAATATCAGCAGAGTTCTAGCATATCTGAGATAAAGCACCTTAACCTGCAAAACACTTCCTGCACTGCTCCTTTAAGGTGCTTCATTGAAGATGCTCTAGACCTCTGCTGATACTATCACTCCTCAAATGAACAAGGCAGGAAACATTTTGCAGGTTGTGAAGGAATAGATATCAGCAGAGTTATAGTGCATCTCCGATAAAGCACTTTAACCTGCAAAACATTTCCTGCACTGTTTCTTTAAGATTCTTCATTGAAGATGCTCTAGAACTCTAATACTATCCCTCCTCAACCTACAAAACTCTTCCTGTGTTGTTCCTTTAAGGTGCTTTATTGGAGATGCGCTAGAACTCTGTTGATACAATCCTGCAAAACGCTATCTACTATGTTCATTTGAGGAGGGATCGTATCACCAGCGTTCCAGCGCATCTCCAATAAAGCATCTTAGAGGAAAAGAGCAGAGCAGGAAGCGTTTTGGAGGTTTAGGAAGAATAGTTGTCATCGAAGTTCTAGCAAATCTTTGATAAAACACCTTAATGGAACAGTACAGAAAGTATTTTGCAGATTGAGAAGAGATAAATATCAGCAGATTTCTAGCGCTTTTCCAGTAACACACCTTAACCTGCAAATCTCCTCCTGTGCCGTTCCTTTAAGGTGCTTTAATCAGAGATGCACCAGAACTCTGCTGATACTATCCCTCCAAAAAGGAACAGCACAGGAAGCTTTTTGCACTTTGAGGAGGTATAGTATCAGCACAGTTCTAGCAAGTCTCAAATAAAAGCATGTAAAAGAAGCAGCACAGAAAGAATTTTGCAGGTTGAGGATGGATGGATATCAGCAGAGTTCTAGCACAGGTTTGATAAAGCAACGTAGCCTGCAAAACTCTTCCTGTGCTGTTCCTTTAAGGTGCTTTACCAGAGATGCACCAGAACTCTACCTATATTATCCCTCCTCAAAGAAACAGCGCAGGAAGCGTTTTGCAAGTTGAGAAGGGATAGATATCAGCAGAGTTATAGCGCATCTGCGATAAAACACACTTAAAGAAACAGCACATGAGGCATTTTGCAGGTTGAGGAGGGATAGTATCAGCAGAGTTCTAGCGCATATCCGATAAAGCACCTTATCCTGCAAAACTCTACCTGTGCTGTTCCTTTAAGGTGCTTTAATCAGAGTTGCACCAGAACTCTGCCTATACTATCCCTCATCAAAAGAGAACACGCCAGAAAAAGCATTTTTTGCAGCTTGATGAGGGATTCATCAGGAGTTCTAGAACGTCTTCAATAAAGCACCTTAAAGGAACAGCACGGGAAGCGTTTTGCAAGTGAGGAGGATAGTGATCAGCAGCAGTTTTAGGCAGTCTCGATAAAGCACTTAAAGAAACCGTACAGAGGCATTTTGCAGGTTGAGAGGATAGATATCAGCAAAGTTCTAGCACATATCTCGTAGCTGCAACCCGTGTTTCTTTAAGGTGTTTCACCGAAGATGCTCTAGAACGCTGCCGTACAATCACTTCTCAAACAGAAAATGTTTTTGCAACTGTTCCTTTGAGGAAGAAAAGTATCAGATGGGAAAACGCCTTAAAGGAACAGCACTGAAGCATTATGCAGGTGGAGGAGGGATAGTATCAGCAGAGTTCTAGCGCATATCCTTAAAGAAACAAACTGACGTGCTGTACCGCTAATCTATTTGGGTTTACACAGATTTCTGCGTTTCCCTTATAAAACCGGATGTAAGACTTGAAGAGATTATTAACATTTCTCAGCTCATGAGGCATAAAAAATAAGGTTTGGCAATAGGAAAATCTAGAGTGATGTGCACTTTCTCGTCAGGCTCATCACCATACTTTTGTCTGGGAGGTTATACGAGGACACTGACCTTTTTCAGCTTCTTTCCTCGGGAGGACACAGACTCGGTCTCTGTATACGGTGGAGGCGGGGTGGGAAATCATCGTCGTCATGTTGCGGCGGTTTCTCCTTCCTTCCGAGCGGGAGGAATTGGCACACTATCCAGCCCTCGCGGCTGCCGGCTCTCTGCTGCTGCTTCCGTCTCAGGGCGTCTTCCAGGAAGCGGTCGTCGTACTCCGGCTGCTGGCGGGAGCGGTCGTACTCGCGGAGGTCGTCTCTGCTCCTGCTCCTTTTTACCGCCATAATAGTCGTCGCGAGGGTCCGGGGAGCGGCCGTCTCGTCCCCGGCCATAGCCCCTGCTGTCGTCCTCGTTGTCTGAGCTGCGTCTTCTCGGTTCCGGCTGTCAGGAGGATCGCGGTACCGATCTCGTCTATCCAGGTCGTCTAGGTCGTCCATGGAGCGGGTACGTCCTCGCCTCTCGCCGCGGTAGACGTCGTCGTAGTGGTCGTGCGGCGGCTGCTGGGGACGGTGGTAGCCGCTGTCGGGGAGACTTTCCAACTCCACATCCTGGATGGGAGACATGGCCTGAGTCCGCAACCGGCCAAGATCGTTGCGCAGGTTGTTCCGGTGATCGTCCTCGTGTAACGAGCTGACCTCGCTCATCGCAGTCGCTGAGGAGTGAAACAAAATAAATGCATCCCTGAGGCGCAATACAGGACATTTCTCTTGATCCAGTTTTCAAGTAATAAAGGGGTTGTCCATTTTTGGGGCTAAACAATTTTTGAAATTGGTCGCCATCAAATATTCTGAATTGTCTGCCCCCTGCATCCCATCGTCTGCCCCCTGCATCCCACCGTCCGCCCTCTGCGTCCCATCGCACGACTCCTGCATCCGCGCCCGTCCGCCCCCCCCCGTCCCATCGCCCGACCCCTGTGCCCCACCATTCAAACCCCTGCATCCACCTGATCCGCCCTCCACGTCCCATCGCACGATACCTCCTGCATCCCGCCGCCCCGTCCCACCCGTCCGCATCCCACCTACGCCCACCCCGCTGCCCCTGCGCCCCACTGTCCAACCCCTGTGCCCCACCATTCAACCCGCTGCGCCCCACCATCCGACCCCCGCGTCCCATCGCCCGCCCCTGTGTTCCATCGCCCTCTTCGCCTTCGCATCTCACAGTCTGCCCCCCACGTCCCACTGCCTGACCCATGCACCCAGCCTCCGCCCCGTGTTCCATCGCCCGCCGCGTCCCACCGTCCGACCCCCGCACCCCATCGCCTGACCCCCTCTCCCCACCATCCGCCCCTTGCGTCCCATCGCCTGCCTTCTGCATCCTTGGTGTTGCTGGCTGCAGAATGAGTTAACTAAGGATCTGTCAGTGAGCTGGTTCACACGGTCTGTAGTGAGAGTCTGTAACTCTTGCGATTTTCTGATTTATGACCACAGACTGGAGCAAAAGTTGAACATACAAGGAAATAAAGAGTCTGTAAAAATCAAACGGTGCAAACTGTATAGTAGAGCCCAATCCGCAAAAATGATTGATGCCAAAGGTGGCCGACCCCTTTACATAGTAACCTGCTGAGGCGCACCGCGGCCCTTTATTGCCAGTCTGATTATACAATTAATATAACAAAGTAAATTTACCGTTTTCAAATCTGCCGTTTTGGGGTCCGGGTCTGGTTGGATCGAAGTTCGCCAGCTCCTTCTCCATGTAGTAGAGGACCCTCATGGACTCGTCCTGCTGGTTGGCCTGGATCCGGTAGCCACTGCGAACTAAAGAAAAGTCACAATCAGACTCCGCTCGAGCCGGATAACGAGGTGGAGAGATACAAGGTGAATACACGAGATTCCTACCGGACACTGGAGCGTCATTGTCCCGGAGAAGAGGCGCCTGCGAGCTGTGACCACCCACTGGAGGGACAGAGGAGGACAAGAGTCAATGACCTGAGATTAGAGGACAGATCGTCCCATGACCTAAAACATTTCCAGACGTCTGGTCCGATCCTCACCGGAGCTCGCGCGTCGTAGTCATAGCCGTTGTACATCTTTACCACGGATCCTGGTGGTGGCACCTTAATCTGGCTCGGGTGGGAGTACATGGAGGGGGCGTAGACACTGGGGGCGTAAATGCTGGGCACCCCCATGGTGGCCGCCTTCCCAGCTTCATACACTATGTGGAATAGAGAGGTTAGATACATGTGATATTCCGCCAGTATAGCAAAATAATCTATGAAGATTGTCTGTCTTCCTACAGCCACCACTAGAGGGAGCTCACTACATACAGATTATACAGCCACACTAGAGGGTGCCACTACATACAGATTTATCAGCCACCACTAGAGGAGCTCACTACATATAGAATTATACAGTCATCACTAAGGGAGCTCACTACATACAGATTTACAAGACCACTAGAGGGAGCTCACTACATACAGATTATACAGCCACCACGAGAGGGAGCTCACTACATACAGATTTATACAGCCACCACTAGAGGGAGCTCACTACATACAGATTATACAGCCACCACTAAAGGGAGCTCACTACATACAGATTATACAGCCACCACTAGGGGGAACTCACTACATACAGATTTATACAGCCACCACTAGAGGGAGCTCACTACATACAGATTTATACAGCCACCACTAGAGGGAGCTCACTACATACAGATTATACAGCCACCACTAGAGGGAGCTCACTACATACAGATTATACAGCCACCACTAGAGGGAGCTCACTACATACAGATTTATACAGCCACCACTAGAGGGAGCTCACTACATACAGATTTATACAGCCACCACTAGAGGGAGCTCACTACATACAGATTTATACAGCCACCACTAGAGGGAGCTCACTACATACAGATTTATACAGCCACCACTAGAGGGAGCTCACTACATACAGATTATACAGCCACCACTAGAGGGAGTTCACTACATATAGATTATACAGCCACCACTAGAGGGAGATCACTACATATAGATTATACAGCCACCACTAGAGGGCGCTCACTACATATAGATTTATACAGCCACCACTAGGGGGAGCTCTCTACATACAGATTTATACAGCCACCACTAGAGGGAGCTCACTACATACAGATTATACAGTCACCACTAGAGGGAGCTCACTACATATAGATTATACAGCCACCACTAGAGGGAGCTCACTACATACATATTTATACATTCACCACTAGAGGGAGCTCACTACATATAGATTATACAGCCACCACTAGAGGGAGCTCACTACATACAGATTATACAGTCACCACTAGAGGGAGCTCACTACATATAGATTTATACAGCCACCACTAGAGGGAGCTCACTACATATAGATTTATACAGCCACCACTAGAGGGAGCTCACTACATACAGATTTATACAGCCACAACTAGAGGAAGCCCACTACATACAGATTTATACAGCCACCACTAGAGGGAGCTCACTACATACAGATTTATACAGCTTTATACAGCCACCACTAGAGGGAGCTCACTACATATAGATTATACAGCCACCACTAGAGGGAGCTCACTACATACAGATTTATACAGCCACCACTAGAGGGAGCTCACTACATACAGATTATACAGCCACCACTAGAGGGAGCTCACTACATACAGATTATACAGCCACCACTAAGGGGAGCTCACTACATACAGATTTATGCCGTCACCACTAGGGGGAGCTCAGTACATACATAGTTATACAGTCACCACTAGAGGGAGCTCACTACATACAGATTATACAGCCACCACTAGAGGGAGCTCACTACATACAGATTATACAGCCACCACTAAGGGGAGCTCACTACATACAGATTTATGCCGTCACCACTAGAGGGAGCTCACTACATACATATTTATACAGCCACGACTAAAGGGAGCCCACTCCATACAGGTTTATACAGCTACCACTAGGGGGAGCTCTCTACATACAAATTTATACAGTCACCACTAGAGGGAGCTCACTACATACAGATTTATACAGTCACCACTAGAGGGAGCTCTGTACATACAGATATATACAGTCACCACTAGGGGGAGCTCACTACATACAGATTTATACAATCCCCACTGGAAGGAACTCTCTACATACAGATTTATACAGTCACCACTAGAGGGAGCTCACTACATACAGATTTATACAGTCACCACTAGGGGGAGCTCACTACATACAGATTTATACAGTCACCACTAGAGGGAGCTCTCTACATACAGATTTATACAATCCCTACTGGAAGGACCTGTCTACATACAGATTTATACAGTCACCACTAGGGGGAGCTCACTACATACAGATGCTGTGGGCTCCCCCTGTTGGTGATTGTAGGTTAGCAGAATGCTATAATTTCCTAGATTATTACATCTACATGCCGAAATATGTGAAATGCTGCGTCTGTGGTAGTTACGTACAAGCTCTGGGGCAGCAGCATTTGTCGGGGCAGCATGGGCAGCGCACATAACAGCAGCAGGTGTGTGGGCAGCACTGGCACCAGCAGATCCCAATCATGAGGAGGAAGAAAAATCCAGCGAGGACAACAAGTACCACGAAAAGCCAGTCTGGAAAACAAGAGACACGAGCGTCACAGTCTGAAGGAGATAAGGGGTTAAGAGTCTCATTAATCCTCAGTCCGGGGACAGGCGCACTGACGCTGCCTAGACAGCGCTGACAGTAAACAGGACAGACAGGCTTCATCACATCATCCGGCACATGGCGCCTTATACCAGCGCTTCTCAATCACTCATCACTTGACTTCTGCTTATTGTCAGTGATGGGAATCATTCCTGCTTCATAATGGATTGTTACAATGTATCAGTGTGAAAGTAGGAATCTGTACAGTGCTACACTGTAACAAACCCGCAGCTGTGTGAGCAGGACTAGGTCAAGAAGTGGATTTCAGTTCAGAAGAAAATTCGGCTTAAAGGGCATCTGTCCAGGGATTTTCTAGTAGAACACTAATGTTATCTTTAAATAGGGCTTAAGCAGCCTATTCAGGATCAGTAACTTCTATTGTTCTACCTTCTCCTTTTATCTTCCTGTAAGTCATGGAGAATTCAGTGTCACGCTCGGCTAGTCAAGGGTATGCAAATGCAAACGGCATATTCACTGCTGGCCACGCCCACCTCAGTGCATTTACTATCACTATCGAGAGGCGGGAGGGAGTACGGGTGGGGCAGCAGTGCAAATTCAGTTTGGATCCACTGTCACTGATGCCATCACTGGGATGTGGTATGGGGGGAGCAGTGCAAATTCAGTTTGGCTTTACCATTACTGAGAGGTGGGTGTGGCTAGCAGTGAATATGCAGTTTGGATTTATATGTTTGACTAGCTGGTATGCAACACCGATTTGTCTGGAGCTTACAGCAACATAACAGGATGAGATACAGCAATACAAGTTACTGATCCTGAAAGAGCTGCTCAAGCCATATATAAAAATACCACTAGTATTGTCCTAGAAAATCACACTGACCGATTCCCTTTAAGAGCAATATATAAAATGGGAAAAAAGAAGCTTATCCAAATAATATAAAGAGGTTACGTATCGCAGATGTGCTGTCATTATTGGAAAACATGGCACCCTCAGCCGCAGGGAAGAGCAGGTGGCACCCCCCCCTAGCCGCAGGGAGGAGCAGGTGGCACCACCCCCCAGCCGCAGGGAGGAGCAGGTGGCACCACCCCCCAGCCGCAGGGAGGAGCAGGTGGCACCCCCCCAGCAGCAGGGAGGAGCAGGTGGCACCCCCCCCAGCAGCAGGGAGGAGCAGGTGGCACCCCCCCCCAGCAGCAGGGAGGAGCAGGTGGCACCCCCCCCCAGCAGCAGGGAGGAGCAGGTGGCACCCCCCCCCCCCCAGCCGCAGGGAGGAGCAGGAGGCACCCCCCGGCCGCCGCAGAGCAGCCAGTGCCATTCAAAGCAAAAGACTTCCAGCACTATACCACAGCACCAGGAGTTCTGTAGGGTTCCTGCTCATATACACCAGTGTGAATGAGGTCCAAAAGAAGCAAAACATGCACAAGAGAGAAGGCAGATTCATACTGGCCGGGGATACACAGAGCGTTCATCAAGAAATGAGAATCCCCCCCCCCATGTGAACAATCGCTTTGTGTAGCCCCGGCGCTATCATAGGAAGATAAAGTAAAAAAAGTATACAATGCACAATACCTGCACCGCCCCAATACAGAGTAGTGGTGCCTGCAATATCTGCTATCACAACTAAAGAGCAAGAGAGAAAACCAAAAGCAAAGCAGCAGGGATCACAACGGATCAGATCACAACGGATCAAATCAGGACGGATCGCTGCTCCCACACCAGATCATTGCTCTATGCAAATTTGGTGAGAAATTTGCAGATTGCACAAAAAAACCCAAACACCTGTACTAGTCTGCAGGAGGGCAAGGACTTAAAGGGCTGTTCCCATATCAGCAACTTGAGGATCCGAAGATCAGGGCACTGAAACGCATCACTGCTCCGTCCATTGTCTATGGGGCGATGACAGAGAGAGTGCAGCGCCGGGCGCACAGCGGAGACAGAGAGAGAGTGCAGTTTCGGGCGGCCAGCAAAGACAGAGAGAGAGAGTGCAGTGCCAGGCGGCCAGCGGAGACAGAGAGAGTGCAGCACCGAGCGCCCAGCGGAGACAGAGAGCGAGTGCAGCGCCGGGCGGCCAGCGGAGACAGAGAGCGAGTGCAGCGCCGGGCGGCCAGCGGAGACAGGAGAGCGAGGTGCAGCGCGGGCGGGCCAGCGGAGACAGAGAGCGAGTGCAGCGCCGGGCGGCCAGCGGAGACAGAGAGCGAGTGCAGCGCCGGGCGGCCAGCGGAGACAGAGAGCGAGTGCAGCGCCGGGCGGCCAGCGGAGACAGAGAGCGAGTGCAGCGCCGGGCGGCCAGCGGAGACAGAGAGCGAGTGCAGCGCCGGGCGGCCAGCGGAGACAGAGAGCGAGTGCAGCGCCGGGCGGCCAGCGGAGACAGAGAGCGAGTGCAGCGCCGGGCGGCCAGCGGAGACAGAGAGCGAGTGCAGCGCCGGGCGGCAGCGGAGACAGAGAGGGAGTGCAGCGCCGGGCGGCCAGCGGAGACAGAGAGCGAGTGCAGCGCCGGGCGGCCAGCGGAGACAGAGAGCGAGTGCAGCGCCGGGCGGCCAGCGGAGACAGAGAGCGAGTGCAGCGCCGGGCGGCCAGCGGAGACAGAGAGCGAGTGCAGCGCCGGGCGGCCAGCGGAGACAGAGAGCGAGTGCAGCGCCGGGCGGCCAGCGGAGACAGAGAGCGAGTGCAGCGCCGGGCGGCCAGCGGAGACAGAGAGCAGAGTGCAGCGCCGGGCGGCCAGCGGAGACAGAGAGCGAGTGCAGCGCCGGGCGGCCAGCGGAGACAGAGAGCGAGTGCAGCGCCGGGCGGCCAGCGGAGACAGAGAGCGAGTGCAGCGCCGGGCGGCCAGCGGAGACAGAGAGCGAGTGCAGCGCCGGGCGGCCAGCGGAGACAGAGAGCGAGTGCAGCGCCGGGCGGCCAGCGGAGACAGAGAGCGAGTGCAGCGCCGGGCGGCCAGCGGAGACAGAGAGCGAGTGCAGCGCCGGGCGGCCAGCGGAGACAGAGAGCGAGTGCAGCGCCGGGCGGCCAGCGGAGACAGAGAGCGAGTGCAGCGCCGGGCGGCCAGCGGAGACAGAGAGCGAGTGCAGCGCCGGGCGGCCAGCGGAGACAGAGAGCAGTGCAGCGCCGGGGGGCCAGCGGAGACAGAAAGAGAGTGCAGCGCCGGGGGCCAGCGGAGACAGAGAGAGAGTGCAGCGCCGGGGGCCAGCGGAGACAGAGAGAGAGTGCAGCGCCGGGCGCCAGCGGAGACAGAGAGAGAGTGCAGCGCCTGGCGGCCAGCGGAGACAGAGAGAGAGTGCAGCGCCGGCGGCCAGCGGAGACAGAGAGAGAGTGCAGCGCCGGGCGGCCAGCGGAGACAGAGAGAGAGTGCAGCGCCGGGCGGCCAGGGAGACAGAGAGAGAGTGCAGCGCCGGGCGGCCAGCGGAGACAGAGAGAGAGAAGTGCAGTGCGGCGGCCAGCGGACAGTGAGAGAGTGCAGGCCGGCCGTCTCACGGACAATGAACGGAGTCACATGTGCAGTCAGCGCTCTAATGATCGGCACGTCCTCATCTACCCTTCACCAAACCCAACCCTGACCCGGCTGCCCTACGCCATGGCTGATCATGGATGGAGCGGTTACCTTCCATGTTAGCTATCTCAAAGCCTGGTATTAGTTCAGAGCCCTCTGATGTTCTGCCTAGAGGACAAAAGAAACACAAGTTACTAAATAGAGATTTAGTCCATATCTTATTTATTGTGTGCAGAGGGCGCTAATGAGAAGAACCCTGAACCTACCCCATCCCCCCCCCAGGCTCCCCCGCCGCCTCCCAAAACTATAAAGAATCCAAAACAAAAGCAATATGTTAAAATAGAAAGTCCTGCAGCAAAAGATAAACTGGAGGGATTATACCAGCTCCAATGCAAGGTGATCTGTTCATGCACCAGGAGGATCAGGATGAGCAGAGCTGCATCACATTCCTTGTTTTCAACAACCCAGCCTGTGTCTGACACATACATATCACTCCAGTTACTGCCAGGAACATGAAGTAATTCCAAAGTAAAGCACTAGATGGCAGCAATCACCAACAGATATTTCCACAGTTATAGATCTGTAGAGTTATCAGAGACTGAACACCACACTGACTCCTTCAGGGCGGATTGGGAACTGCACACAGAAAAAACAGTTTTATCCAAAATAAATAACTATAGTGAATGTACTGCGATATCATCACAGCATCAAACCACAGGTAGAAACCAACAACCAACCCCTGCTCAATGATTATAGAAAAGTTATCATGGACAAGTAGTTTTCCACCATAACTGTCACTGTGTACATACATTACATTACTGATCCTGAGTTACCTCCTGTATTATACTCCAGAGCTGCACTCACTATTCTGTTGGTGGAGTCACTGTGTACATACATTACATTACTGATCCTGAGTTACCTCCTGTATTATACTCCAGAGCTGCACTCACTATTCTGCTGGTGCAGTCACTGTGTACATACATTACATTACTGATCCTGAGTTACCTCCTGTATTATACTCCAGAGCTGCACTCACTATTCTGCTGGTGCAGTCACTGTGGACATACATTACATTACTGATCCTGAGTTACCTCCTGTATTATACTCCAGAGCTGCACTCACTATTCTGCTGGTGCAGTCACTGTGTACATACATTACATTACTGATCCTGAGTTACCTTCTGTATTATACTCCAGAGCTGCACTCACTATTCTGCTGGTGCAGTCACTGTGTACATACATTACATTACTGATCCTGAGTTACCTTCTGTATTATACTCCAGAGCTGCACTCACTATTCTGCTCGTGGAGTCACTGTGTACATACATTACATTACTGATCCTGAGTTACCTCCTGTATTATACTCCAGAGCTGCACTCACTATTCTGCTGGTGCAGTCACTGTGTACATACATTACATTACTGATCCTGAGTTACCTCCTGTATTATCCTCCAGAGCTGCACTCACTATTCTGCTGGTGCAGTCACTGTGTACATACATTACATTACTGATCCTGAGTTACCTCCTGTATTATACTCCAGAGCTGCACTCACTATTCTGCTGGTGCAGTCACTGTGTACATACATTACATTACTGATCCTGAGTTACCTCCTGTATTATACTCCAGAGCTGCACTCACTATTCTGCTGGTGCAGTCACTGTGGACATACATTACATTACTGATCCTGAGTTACCTCCTGTATTATACTCCAGAGCTGCACTCACTATTCTGCTGGTGCAGTCACTGTGTACATACATTACATTACTGATCCTGAGTTACCTTCTGTATTATACTCCAGAGCTGCACTCACTATTCTGCTGGTGCAGTCACTGTGTACATACATTACATTACTGATCCTGAGTTACCTCCTGTATTATCCTCCAGAGCTGCACTCACTATTCTGCTGGTGCAGTCACTGTGTACATACATTACATTACTAATCCTGAGTTACCTCTTGTATTATACTCCAGAGCTGCACTCACTATCCTGCTGGTGCAGTCACTGTGTACATACATTACATTACTGATCCTGAGTTACCTCCTGTATTATGCTCCAGAGCTGCACTCACTATTTCTGGTGCAGTCACTGTGTACATACATTACATTACTGATCCTGAGTTACCTTCTGTATTATACCCCAGAGCAGCACTCACTATTCTGCTGGTGCAGTCACTGTGTACATACATTACATTACTGATCCTGAGTTACCTCCTGTATTATACTCCAGAGCTGCACTCACTATTCTGCTGGTGCAGTCACTGTGTACACACATTACATTACTGATCCGGAGTTACCTCCTGTATTATACTCCAGAGCTGCACTCACTATTCTGCTGGTGGAGTCACTGTGCACATACATTACATTACTGATCCTGAGTTACCTCCTGTATTATACTCCAGAGCTGCACTCACTATTCTGCTGGTGCAGTCACTGTGTACATACATTACATTACTGATCCTGAGTTACCTCCTGTATTATACTCCAGAGCTGCACTCACTATTCTCCTGGTGCAGTCACTGTGTACATACTATTACATTTACTGATCCTGAGTTTACCTCTCCTGTATTATTACTCCATGAGCTGCACTCACTATTCTGCTGGTGCAGTCACTGTGTACATACATTACATTACTGATCGCTGGAGTTACCTCCTGTATTATACTCCAGAGCTGCACTCACTATTCTGCTGGTGCAGTCACTGTGTACATACATTACATTGAAGGATCCTGAGTTACCTCCTGTATATACCCGAGCTGCACCACTATTCTGCTGGTGCAGTCACGGGTGTAATACATTACATTACTGATCCGGGGAGACCTCCTGATTACCCAGAGCTGCACTCACTATTCTGCGGCTGCAGTCACTGTGTACATAGATACATACTGCCTGAGTTACCTCCAGTATACTCCAGAGCCTGCACTCACTATTCTGCGGGGCAGTCACTGTGTACATACCTGTACATACTGTCCTGAGCTCCCGGTGATAGATACGCCGATGCACTATTCCGAGGCGTCATGGGGAATACTCTCTGGAGCACGAGCCTCCGGAATACCCAGAGCTGCACACATCTGCGGGAGTATGGACTACCGTACCATGAGCGCGTGGGAGTCCCGAGTTCCCCGTAGCGTCCGGGGAAGAACGCGGTGCTCACGTAGACGTCCGCTGAAACCCGAGCCTGGCCGTCGATAGAAGGGAGCCACAGCGCAGTCGGAAGGAGCAGACAACTACGAGTCTCGGGATGATACCCAGAGGCCTCACAGCGGCGCAAGGAAACGTCCGGAGCCAAGAGGAAGGAAGCCACCCACGAGCGGCCGCGGGAAGGAACGCGGAGCCACGAGTGCCTGCGGGAAGGAACGTCGGAGCCACGGCACGTCGCGGGGAAGGAACGCGGAGCCACGAGAGCGTCGCGGGCAAGGAACGTCGGGAGCCACGAGCGTCGCGGGAAGGAACGGGGAGCACCGAGCGTCGCGGGAAGGAACGCGGGAGCCACGAGCGTCGCAGGGAAGGAACGCGGGAGCACGAGCGCGCAGGGAAGGAACGCGGGAGCCACGAGCGCGCAGGGAAGGAACGCGGGAGCACGAGCGCCGCAGGGAAGGAACGCGGAGCCAGAGCGCAAGGAAGGAAGCGGGAGCCAGAGCGCCGCAGGGAGAAGGGGAAGCCAGAGCGCCGCGGGGAAGGGAACAGCGAACACGGCGGGGGAAGGAACGCGGAGCCACGAGCGCCGCGGGAAGGAACGGGGAGCCACGAGCGCGCAGGGAAGGAAGCGGAGCACGAGCGACGCGAGGAAGGAAGCGAGCCACGAGCACCGCGGGGAAGGAAGCCAGAGCCACAAGACGCCGGGGGAAGGAACGCGGAGCACGACGCTCGGGAAGGGAAGCGGGAGCACAAGCACGCGGGGAAGGAACGCGGGAGAAACACAAGTGGCGCAGGGGGTAACTGCCACTGTTGTTGATGGGACGTGTCGCCGAAGGAATGACCAGGGTGAGCCGGTTGCACTGCGAAGGACGTCCGGTCACAGTGCGGGCACTGTCCTGGCACTCCACATACGGGTTGTAGCCAGCCTGCTGCATCAGGTTGTTGGTGGTGGAGTCCACTGAACTGGGGCTGAAGGCGTCCGAAATCCTGTCCCGGCAGTAGGACTTAAACTTCCAGGTGACGATAGGGGGCGTCGTGGAGCTGGTGTCGTAGGAGCACTGCAGGGTGATGGGCTGGAACAGCAGGACCACATTGAAGGGATTCTTCACTTTCACCAGCATGGCGCCACCACTGCCTGCAAACAAGACGGAGACGAGTCAGCGGGTGTAAGCATACGGGGTAAGACGTCACCGGACCCACAGCAGCCGCTCTTAGGCTGGTTTCACACTTGTGCTCCATTTCGATACGCGGAAAACGTGTCCGACCGCATCCGTTTTTTTGTGAAATGGATGTAACTGCAGCGGTATTATGGGGGATTCATGTTCAGATCCAGCAGGACACCGCTGCGGTTGCATCCATTTTTTCGCCGGATCCATTTAAGAGACTTTCATAGGACACATCCGAATACAGAGTCTCCTGCTGCTGCTTCCGGGCCGCCAATTAAGCTTCATGAATATTCACTGCACTGACCGGTAACGGCCAATCACAGAGGCTCACTCTCTGTAAGAAGTCTGTGATTGGCTGTTGCACTCAGACTGCGCTCCCACAATCGGTACCAGTGTCTGTGCTTGGTTGCCATACACATTAGTATACGGCAAACTACCTGATCTTCATAGTTTGTAAAATACATAATTAATGGAAAAAAAATGCTTAGGGTTTCGCTGTATTTTTTATTGTCAGCACAGATAAAGCGGACAGCTGGGGCTGCCACCCTCAGCTGCTTAGTTTTACCTTGGCTGGCCAAAAAAAAAGCATGGGCTTCAGCTCTATTTTTAATTGCCAGACAATTTAAAACTAGGCAGCTGAGGGCTGGTATTCTCAGGGTGGTGGGAGCCCATAGTTATCGCCCCCCGCATGCTACAGATAACAGCCGCAGTCCCAAACCATTAGAAATGCCAAATCCGGTTTACCCCATTCTTCCAGAGGCCCTGATGCTGGTGGCAAACTGGGTAATAAAGGGGTTAATGACAGCTGATGATTGACAGCTTGTCATTAAGCCATGGATTGGTAAGGGCAGGCATCTTCTGATACCCAGTGAATAGTTAATAAACGCATACTGTCAGCCCTCATTTACCCATTTATTAAAAGTCCCAACAACATACCCTCCAACGATAATCCACGAGGTCTCACATAACAATCTCAGCTCTGCTGCATTGGAGGCCGCGGTGTGGCGCCTGCTATCATTACGGCCTCTGAGCACAGTGACGGCACTGAGAACTGCAGCCATGTGAGCAGTGAGGTCACCTGAGGACACAGCTCAGGTACCATGCTAACCCGCCTCCGGAGGGTATGCTATTGGGACTTTTAATAAATGAGGTCTGACAGTGTATTTTATTTCTAATAAAGTTTTCTTTGTCTGTGTTTTTTAAATATTCACCTACCGGTATGGTAATGGGCATGTTTCAGAACATTACTAATTGAAGGCTTAATGACAAGCTGTCAGTCATCAGCTGTCATTAACCCCTTTAGTACCCAGCTTTCCACAGCTCCAGGGCAATTGGACGAGTCGGGTAAAGTGCCAGGATTTGGTGCTTCTAATGAATGTACAAAATTCTGGGGTGGCTGCGGGTTGCTGTTCTATAGCGTGGGGGGCCCCAATAATATGGGCCCCCACCACGCTTAGAATACCAGCCTCCAGCTGCCTAGTTTTACCTTGGCTGGCAATTAAAAATAGGATGAAGCCCCCACATTTCACAAAATGCTACATTGGAGGTCAACAAAAAAATATGGTTTCTGCTGTGTCCGGCAGAAACTAGAAGCAACTACATGTGCCGGAGTCTCCAGAGTAAGTGAATTGAACAGAACAAATCCGGTAACATTCGAGGATAGAAAACCGCCCAATGAACCGTCCATTCCTCAGCATCATCCCGCACCCTCGATATGGGATGGACATTGTGCAGAGTAGATCAGAGATCCACAGGATTCCCATAAATGACGCTGTGCAGTACCCAGCACTGGGCAGCAGATGGCGGCAGCGGGTACCCGGCGGTGAGCAGGTGCGGGCTCTTGTTATTGTGCTGCTCCCAGCCCTCCTGCAGTGCTGCCTCCCCTCCCCCATCACCACCGCCCAACCCCCGACAGCACCGAAACTACAGGGAAAGTATAATCACCAACTCCTGAATCACAGGAAAAACTTCCTGCCCTGATAACAAATATGGAGGCGGTATAATATAAAACCGCCAAACCTTATACAGAGGGAAACGTGGCGAGAGGTCAAACCATCTGTAATAATGAGAGAATAATGTTAGAATAACACACTACATTGTATATAACACCGCTCCCTACACCGTATATAACACCGCTCCCCTACACCGTATATAACACCGCTCCCCTACACCGTATATAACACCGCTCCCATACACCGTATATAACACCGCTCCCCTACACCGTATATAACACCGCTCCCCTACACCGTATATAACACCGCTCCCCTACACCGTATATAACACCGCTCCCCTACACCGTATATAACACCGTCCCCCAACCTGTAATATACCGTATATAACACCGCTCCACTACACCGTATAGAACACACGTCCCCCGTCCTGTAATATACCGTATATAACACCGCCCCCCCAACCTGTAATATACTGTATATAACACCGTCCCCCCGTCCTGTAATATACCTATATAACACCGCCCCCCCAACCTGTAATATACTGTATATAACACCGTCCCCCCGTCCTGTAATTACCGTATATAACACCGCCCCCCCAACCTGTAATATACTGTATATAACACCGCTCCCCTACACCGTATATAACACCGCCCCCCCAACCTGTAATATACCGTATATAACACAGCCCCTCCGTCCTGTAATATACTGTATATAACACCGCCCCCAACCTGTAATATACCGTATATAACACAGCCCCTCCGTCCTGTAATATACTGTATATAACACCGCCCCCCCAACCTGTAATATACCGTATATAACACAGCCCCCCTTCCTGTAATATACCGTATATAACACAGCCCCTCCGTCCTGTAATATACTGTATATAACACCGCTCCCCCGTCCTGTAATATACCGTATATAACACCGCTCCCCCGTCCTGTAATATACCGTATATAACACAGCCCCCCTTCCTGTAATATACCGTATATAACACCGCACCTCCGTCCTGTAACATACTGTATATAACACCACCCCCCCAACCTGTAATATACCGTATATAACTCCGCCCCCCCACCTGTAATATACCGTATATAACACCGCCCCCCCCAACCTGTAATACACCGTATATAACACCGCCCTCCCTGTCCTGTAATATACTGTATATAACACCGCCCCCCCCCAACCTGTAATATACCGTATATAACACAGCCCCCTTCCTGTAATATACCGTATATAACACCGCACCTCCGTCCTGTAATATACCGTATATAACACCGCCCCGTCCTGTAATATACCGTATATAACACCGCCCCCCTTCCTGTAATATACCGTATATAACACCGCCCCCGTCCTGTAATATACTGTATATAACACCGTCCCCCCAACCTGTAATACACCGTATATAACACCGCCCCCCAACCTGTAATACACCGTATATAACACCGCCCCCAACCTGTAATACACCGTATATAACACCGGCCCCCCAACCTGTAATATACCGTATATAACACCGCCCTGTCCTGTAATATACCGTATATAACACCGCCCCCCAACCTGTAATATACCGTATATAACACCGCCCCCCCAACCTGTAATACACCGTATATAACACCGCCCCCCCAACCTGTAATACACCGTATATAACACCGCCACACCAACCTGTAATACACCGTATATAACACCGCCCCCCCAACCTGTAATATACCGTATATAACACCGCCCTCCCTGTCCTGTAATATACCGTATATAACACCGCCCTCCCTGTCCTGTAATATACCGTATATAACACCGCCCCCGTCCTGTAATATACACTGTATATAGCACCGTCCCCCACCCTGTAATATACTGTATATAAAACTGCCCTCCCCATCCTGTAATACACCGTATATAACACAGCCCCCCGTCCTGTAATACACCGTATATAACACAGCCCCCCCCAACCTGTAATACACCGTATATAACACTGCCCCCCGTCCTGTAATATACCGTATATAACACAGCTCCCACCTGCTGTAATATACACCGTATATAACACCGCCCCCCAACCTGTAATATACTGTATATAACATCGCCCCCTGTCCTGTAATACACCGTATATAACACTGCCCCCAACCTGTAATATACTGTATATAACACCGTCCCCTGTCCTGTAATATACCGTATATAACACTGCCCCCCCGTCCTGTAATATACCGTATATAACACAGCCCCCAACCTGTAATATACCGTATATAACACCGCCCCCGTCCTGTAATATACCGTATATAACACCGTCCCCCAACCTGTAATACACCGTATATAACACCGCCCCCCAACCTGTAATACACCGTATATAACACCGCCCCCGTCCTGTAATATACCGTATATAGCACCGTCCCCCCATTCTGTAATATACCATCTATAACACCGTCCCCCATCCTGTAATATACACCATATATAATGCCGCACCCCGTCTTGTAAACACACTGTATATACTCAGCCATCCCATAGACAATGAATGGAGCGGAGGTGCGCATGCTTAGCCGTCCCATAGTCAATGAGGTAGCGGAGGTGTGCTTGCTCGGTCATCGCATAGACAATGAGCGGAGGTGTGTATGCTGGGCCATACCATAGACAAGGAGCGGAGGTGTGTATGCTGGGCCGTCCCATAGACAAGAAATGGAGGTGCGCACACTGGGTCATCCCATAGACAATGAATGGAGGGGAGGTGAGCATGCTCGACCATCCCATAGACAATGAGGGAGCGGAGGTGCGCTTGCTCGATCATCCATAGACAATGAGCGGAGGTGTGTATGCTGGACTGTCCTATAGACAACGAGGGCAGTGGAGGTGCGCATGCTCAGCCGTCCCATATACCATGAGGGAGCGGAGGTGCGCTTGCTCGATCATCCCATAGACAATGAGTGGAGGTGTGTATGTTGGGCCGTCCCATAGACAATGAATGAAGGGGAGGTGCACATGCTGGGCTGTTCCATAGACAATGAGCGGAGGTGTGCATGCTGGACCGTCCCATAGACAATGAAGGGGAGGTGCGCATGCTCGGCCATCCCATTGACAATGAATGAAGTGGAGGTGCGCATGCTGGGCTGTCCCATAGACAATGAGCGGAGGTGCGCATGCTGGGCTGTCCATAGACAATGAGGGAGCGGAGGTGCGCTTGCTCGATCATCCCATAGACAATGAGTGGAGGTGTGTATTCTGGGCTGTCCCATAGACAATGAATGAAGGGGAGGTGCGCATGCTGGGCTGTTCCAGAGACAATGAGCGAGGTGTGCATGCTGGACCGTCCCATAGACAATGAAGGGGAGGTGCGCATGCTCGGCCATCCCAATGACAATGAATGAAGTGGAGGTGCGCATGCTGGACCGTCCCATAGACAATGAGCGGAGGGGAGGTGCGCATGCTCGGCCATCCCATAGACAATGAATGAAGTGGAGGTGCGCATGCTGGGCTGTCCCATAGACAATGAGCGGAGGGGAGGTGCGCATGCTGGGCCGTCCCATAGACAATGAGTGGAGGGGAGGTGCCCATGCGCAATAAGAATAACTATTTTGGTCAAACTCATTAAGGAGTTTTTCCATTTCCAGAATTTGATAAACACGACTGATTTCCTTCATACACAGCGCCCCCCTGTGTACAGGCTGCGGGTGATACTGCAGCTCAGTACAATTGAAGGGAATGGGCCTATGCTGTAATTCCACCTGTGACCTGTAGACAGGGGGGCGCTGTTTATAAACCAGTGCAGTAAAGGCTTACTAACTCTGGACATCCCATGGAATTACAGTGAATGGAAGCAAATGCTGCCACGCCCACCACCTGTTGGCCACGCCCACCTCTTCCGGCCGTTAATCCCTGAATGATACATTGTATCACGTCGGTTCCACAGGCTCCGCCCAGTTGTCTGTTATCGTGACTTCCCCCGGTGTAATAAGTTGTATATAGCGGTATATATCGTGTAATGAGCTGTACATAGGCAGGAACCTGTGTATAGCGGCTCCCCGGGCAGTCAGCTGTCCGCCTCCCCCGGTCCCGGGGCTCTTACCTGCCAGGAGCAGCAGAAACAGCAGCGCCGCCATCACTGAGGAGCCCCCGAGCCTCACACCGGACACCGGGACACCGGGACACCGGACACCGACACACCGGGACACCGGGACACCGGACACCGACACACCGGGACACCGGACACCGGGACACCGGACAGGACGAGAGAGGAGACCGAGCACACAATCACCTGCCCGGACACTGAGGACACACGGAAGAGGCGGGAGACACAGGGGGAGCGGCCGCACCCCGGGAACACGAATGGTTCAGCCCAGGTAAAGCCCCGCCCACAACACCCAGGAGAAGAAGCTCAATGTCAGGAGGCGGCAGAGAAAGCACAAGAGCCGGCTCTCACCTGCACTGACCATCACACACACAGGGATCTATGTAATGGGTTCATTTCTGTTAATGTTGATGATTAATGAAAACCATTATCTCAGAAAATTAAAGTAAGGAGGATGAAGGTTTAAACACCGCGCTGCCGTATTCCACCAGACATCAAACAGTGAATATAATATTGATTTATTAGTCAACGCGTTTCAGGACAAATCAGTATCTTATTGCCATGTTTTTGGGAGCCCTAAAACGCGTTAACTAATAAATCAATATTATATTCACCCTTTGATGTCTGGTGGAATACGGCAGCGCGGTGTTTAACCCTTCATCCTCCCTCCTCTATATGCACCACGCTGGGGACTGCAGCAGCCGTGATCTGCTTTTATAGTGGTTGTGACTCTCACAACCACACAAGGTGAAGCCTCTGATACCTATTTAGGTCATATTTTATCTCTCAGACCCCTTCCAATGAACTTTGGGTTTACATTAATCATCAACATTAACAGAAATAAACCCATGACATAGATCCCTCTGTGTGTAATGCCTCTATATAATAGACGTGTGTCACGTTATCACTTTTTGATGATATTCTCATTCATTGACATGGGCCTGTACTGATCATAAGTAGAAAAGGTATCGTCTGGGAATTGTCACATTTGTATCCACTGTAGACAACGCTGGGTCCAAACCGATACATTGTATACAGAGATTCCATTCCGGCATGTGACCCCGCAGACATGGCTCCCTGTGTGGGGCCCACCATTCTTATATGTGTTGGGCAGAACAGAAAAAAGGGAGAAAGAGGGTAATGTCTGCACCCGCGGTATGGGGTGTCAGGAGCCCATCCCACATCAAGGCTTCTTACCAAGGTGCCAAGATATTCACTACGGGAGGAAAGTGTCCCCCAGGTGCAATCTAAGGTGAAACCTGGTAGCAATTGTTTAGTTTCCCTACAGCACCCCCATAGGGTAACCGAGGTATTACACAATGGAAGGTAGGACAGGACCTCTAGGGCGAGATCTTTGATGGCCATAATGAGGAGTCGTATGGAGTGGATGGGTCCTCCAGAGGGTGACCTTTGAAGGCCACAATATGGAGTTGTATGGAGTGGATGAGTCCTCCAGAAGATGACCGTTGGTGGCCATAATGAGGAGTTGTGTGGAGTGAATGTGTCCTCCAGAACGTGACCTTTGAAGGCCACAATGAGTATACAGTGGATGGGTCCTCCACAGCGTGACCTTTAACAGACACAATGGAGAGAAGTATGGCGTGGATGTGTCCTTTAGAGCATGACTTTTGAAGGGCACAATGAGGAGTCGTATGGAGTGGATGGGTCCTCCAGAGTGTGACCTTTGAAGGCCACAATGAGGAGTCGTATGGAGTGGATGGGTCCTCCAGAGTGTGACCTTTGAAGGCCACAATGAGGAGTCGTATGGAGTGGATGGGTCCTCCAGAGTGTGACCTTTGAAGGCCACAATAGAGAGAAGTTTGGCGTGGATGGGTCCTCCAGAGTGTGACCTTTGAAGGCCACAATGAGGAGTCGTATGGAGTGGATGGGTCCTCCAGAGTGTGACCTTTGAAGGCCACAATGAGGAGTCGTATGGAGTGGATGGGTCCTCCAGAGTGTGACCTTTGAAGGCCACAATAGAGAGAAGTTTGGCGTGGATGGGTCCTCCAGAGGGTGACCTTTGAAGGCCACAATATGGAGTTGTATGGAGTGGATGAGTCCTCCAGAAGATGACCGTTGGTGGCCATAATATGGAGTTGTGTGGAGTGAATGTGTCCTCCAGAACGTGACCTTTGAAGGCCACAATGAGGAGTCGTATGGAGTGGATGGGTCCTCCAGAGTGTGACCTTTGAAGGCCACAATAGAGAGAAGTTTGGCGTGGATGGGTCCTCCAGGGTGTGACCTTTGAAGGCCACAATGAGGAGTCGTATGGAGTGGATGGGTCCTCCAGAGTGTGACCTTTGAAGGCCACAATGAGGAGTCGTATGGAGTGGATGGGTCCTCCAGAGTGTGACCTTTGAAGGCCACAATAGAGAGAAGTTTGGCGTGGATGGGTCCTCCAGAGTGTGACCTTTGAAGGCCACAATGAGGAGTCGTATGGAGTGGATAGGTCCTCCAGGGTGTGACCTTTGAAGGCCACAATGAGGAGTCGTATGGAGTGGATGGGTCCTCCAGAGCGTGACCTTTGAAGGCCACAATGAGGAGTCGTATGGAGTGGATGGGTCCTCCCGAGCGTGACCTTTGAAGGGCACAATGAGGAGTTGTATGGAGTGGATAGGTCCTCCAGAGCGTGACCTTTGAAGGCCACAATGAGGAGTTGTATGGAGTGGATAGGTCCTCCAGAGCGTGACCTTTGAAGGCCACAATGAGGAGTCGTATGGAGTGGATGGATCCTCCAGGGTGTGACCTTTTGAAGGGCACAATGAGAAGCTGTATGGAGTGGATGGGTCCTCCAGAGTGTGACCTTTGAAGGGCACAATGAGAAGTTGTATGGAGTGGATGGGTCCTCCAGGGTGTGACCTTTTGAAGGGCACAATGAGAAGTTGTATGGAGTGGATGGGTCCTCCAGAGTGTGACCTTTGAAGGGCACAATGAGAAGTTGTATGGAGTGGATGGGTCCTCCAGAGTGTGACCTTTGTAGGAGAACATGTGGCCACCCTACCATACAACTCCCGTCCCTGATCGTCAACCAACCTTCTAATGAAATCTTTGTGTTTTATGACCTCATAGGTTCCGCTTCGTCCCTGGAAGAAGTGCAGATGACTGATCCCGCACACCCTGGTGATATCCATCCGGATCAATGAATTTAGCATCCTTTGCTTTATTTTTGGGCATCCTACTTCATAAGAAAGCCTCTGCTAAATCATTGTTCTGTCCGGCTGACCAGCCTTGTAGGACTGCATTTGCCACTTACAACCCCATAACTCTAAAATGCGGAGACGGACCTGACAATGCCCTGGTGTACTGGCAATACCTTGAAATGAACAAACCCGTTACCCGAGCGTTGACCTTCATACAAAGTAGTGGTTCCATCCCTACTGATAATCTCAATCGGCAGGACCATATGAAGATCTTGGATCTGGTCTCCAGGTCTGAGATGGAATCTGGAGATCTCAAGCTCCTGTCCCCGAGTGTGGAGGACGCGGGGATCTACACCTGTAAGCATGAGAGGAGACCACTGGCCTTATATGAAATTGACTTCCAGGACACCTCAAACATCTACATCTCGCATGTCTCCTTGGGCCAAATTTTCCAACACAACCATACGGTGAAACTCGACGAGGTGGGAACAGCAAAGTTGTTCACCGTATGGAACGACTGGCAGCACTGTGACCGGTGCGGGACGACCGGTGAGATGAAGAGACTTGGGTTTTGCTACGTTACGATCACCAGAAATTCCTTGGTTGTAGAGGAGCCCAGCCGTGTGGACTTTATCAATCCAATAACAGTAAGATTAAGACTCTACACAAACCCGAGTTGAGGATTAAGACGTGTACGGAGGCTTGTGCGGAGAGCGCGCCTGTCGAGGATGAAGATCTCATGATGTTGAGTGACGAGTACCACACCTATCGGCACGCCGATGTCTTGTTGAAGTGTCCGATGTCTTCGATTTACACGTAAGTGAGAACTACATGTATGTTCTGTATAATTGTATGGAGAAGTGAAAGTCCACAAACCCCGGCAGCCAATGAATGAAGGCAAAGCACATGGCTCCATGGGTAGAGCTAAGGTTAGGGTTAGGAATAGGACTAGGGTTGGCGCTAAGGTTAAGTTTAGGGATAAGAATAAATGTAGCGCTAAGGTTAGGTTTAGGGTTAAGAAGAGGGTGAAGGGTTAGGGCTAAGGTTAGGTTTAGGCTTCAGAATAGGACTAGGGTTACAGGTAAGGCTAGGTTTCTGTTAGGGCTAGGGCTCGGTTTAGGAATACAATGAAGGGATAGGGATAAGGTTAGGCTTACATTTAGAAATAGGACTACGGTTAGGGCTATGGGTAGGATTAGGGTTAGGAATAGTAGTTGGGTTAGAGCTAAGGCTCGGTTTAAGGTTAATAATGGGATTAAGGGTCATGGCTAAAGTTAGGTTTAGGGTTAAGAATAGGACTAGGGTTAGAGCTAAGGTTAGATTTACATTTAGGACTACAGTAAGGGCTAAGGTGAGGTTTAGAAATATAATGAGGGGTTAAGGCTAAGGTTATGTTTACATTTAGGAATAGGACTAGGTTTAGGGCTAAGGTTAGGTTTAGGTATGGGACTAGAGCTATGGTTAAGGTTAGGAATCGGACAAAGATTAGAGCTAAGGTTAGGTTTAAAGTATAGATAGTAAAGAATAGGAATAGGGTTAGAGATCAGGCTAGGTTTATGTTTAGGACCACAGTTAGGGCTAGGCTTGGGTTTAGGGTTAAGAATAGGACCAGGGTTAGAGTTAAGGTTAAGTTTAGGACTACAGTTAGGGCTAGGGTTGGGTTTAGGGTTAAGAATAGGAATACGGTTAGAGTTAAGGTTAAGTATAGGACTACAGTTAGGGCTAGGGTTGGGTTTAGGTTTAAGAATAGGACCAGGGTTAGAGTTAAGGTTAAGTTTAGGACTACAGTTAGGGCTAGGGTTGGGTTTAGGGTTAGGAATAGGACCAGGGTTAGAGTTAAGGTTAAGTTTAGGACTACAGTTAGGGATAGGGTTGGGCTTAGGGTTCAGAATAGGACTACGGTTTGAGTTAAGGTTAAGTTTAGGACTACAGTTAGGGCTAGGGTTGGGTTTAGGCTTAAGAATAGGACTACGGTTAGAGTTAAGGTTAAGTTTAGGACTACAGTTAGGGCTAGGGTTGGGTTTTGGGTGAAGAATAGGACCAGGGTTAGAGTTAAGGTTAAGTTTAGGACTACAGTTAGGGCTAGGGTTGGGTTTAGGGTTCAGAATAGGACTAGGGTTAGAGTTAAGGTTAAGTTTAGAACTACAGTTAGGGCTAGGGTTGGGTTTAGGGTTAAGAATAGGACTAAGGTTAGAGTTCAGGTTAGGCTTTGGGTTAGAAATAGTAGTTGAATTAGAGCTAAGGTTAAGTTCAAGGACTTTAGACCTTTAGGGACTAGAGTTTGGGCTAAGGTGAAGTTTATGTTTAGGAATAAGAATAAGATTATAATTAAGGTTAGGAATAGGATGAAGGATTCGGGCTAAGGTTAGGTTTCCATTTAAGAATAGATCTAAGGTTAGGTTTAGGGTTAGGAATACCGTAGTAGTTAGAGTGGTAGTAGTAGGTTTACATTTAGGAAAACACTAAGGTTAGGACTAGGGTTAGAGCTAAGGTTACATTTTGGGTTAGGAATAAGAGTAAGTTTAGAGCTAAGGTCAGGTTGGGTTTAGGGTTAGGAATAAATCTAGAGCTAGGGCTAAAGTTAGGTTTAAAGCTAGAAATGGGATTGAGGGTTAAAGCTGAGGTTAGGTTAGGGCTAAGATTATGATTAAGAATAGGATTAGGGCTATAGTTGGGTTTAAGGTTGGGATAGGACTAGGTTTAGAGCTAAGGTTAGGTTTAGGTATAGGATTAGGGCTATGGTTAGGGTTAGGAATAGGACAAGGATTAGAGCTAAGGTTAGGTTTAGGGTTAGGACTAGATTTAGAGCTAAAATGAAGTTTATGTTTAGGAATAAGTATAAGATTAGAGCTAAGGATAGGTTTAGTGATAGGAATAGGATGAAGGGTTAGGGCTAAGGTTAGGTTTAGGGTTAGAAATAATAGTTGAATTAGAGCTAAGGTTACATTTATATTTAGGAATAAGAATAAATGTAGACTTAAGGTTAGGTTTAGGAATAGGATGAAGGGTCAGGGCTCAGGTTAGGTTTATGGTTAGGACTAGGGTTGGAGCTAAGGTGACGTTTTGTGTTAGGAATAAAATTAAATTTAGAGCTAAGGTTAGGTTTAGGGCTAGGAATATCTATCTATCTATCTATCTATCTATCTATCTATCTATCTATCTATCTATCTATCTATCTTTCGTTTATATCTTTCAGAGGGCAGGCTATATTGTCATTATGCCTTGTGCTTATTCCATGTTATGTGTTGATATATTACATTTCCAGATTATATAGAACAATCCCTGTAATGTTTCCCCCCACAGACCTGTCTACTGGGAACACGGAAACCGGACTTTTACCCACTTAGCACAAATGATGAAAAACTCTTCCTTCATCCTGGACAAGGCGACGGGCGGAGGGACCCTGACTATTCCCCGAATCAATAAATCTGACGAGGGCACCTACACGTGTTACATGGAGCGGAGACCTGCGGGGGAATTCCACGTGACGACATACAACATAGGCGACCCCTCGGGGGCGGGTCGTATGTCTGAGACGGAGATCATCATGCTCGGGCTGTTGATGATCCTCGGGTTCCTTTTCTTTTTAGGCATATTCCAGATCTGCAAGGACAGCGTTGAGCGACAGGTTCATTAGGATGAAATATATTCCTGCATCCAGTCTATAAAACCCCCAAATCTGCGCTCTGATTTTTGAACATTTGCTTTGGATTCTATATGAATTATTGCACATTTGATTCTTTTTGGTGCAGCATGGGATAAGGAATCTTTCCTTACTGGTTGTTCCTTGTTACTCCTATGTCAGGTGTAGCAGGTTTGTGACCACTCCCCTCCACCTTAAATCATCACATGTTCCATGACCTGATACCAGTTATAAAATCTCATTTTCAACTGACCACCGTTGAAGAATGACATCTGTAGAAGTAGCTGGGGTTCTGTTGCCTGCAGTCCTGGTGTCTGGCTGCAGCTTTGAAGTTGGTGTAAATCGTTTCTGTTCTCCTTTCCCTGAGTTTTCTTTACAGAATAGGTGATGTCTAGTTCACTCCCCGGCTTTGGTACTGTTTAGGGTGAGTGGAGGGACAGCAGAGGGAACAGGCACATGATGGCTGAGGGAAAGTACCCACTTAGAGTTCAGACACCGGTTTATGTCAGGAGGTGTACCAACCCCTGATCCCTATTATCAGGTCCTTCTTCCCTCTTTCCGTCCCTATTGTACCTCTGACAGCCCAGGGACCAGGCACATGACTGATGGGGGGTAAGGACCCGCTTAGGGATGTTAGGGAAGCTCAGGGTTCAGACACAGGTTAATGTCAAGAGGTGTCCCAACCTCAGCTCCCTATCATCATGGCCTTCCTCCCCATTTCCATCCCCATTGTACCTCTGACTGCACTGGGACTAGGTATGGGATGGCTGCGGTGGAAGAACCCATTTAGGGATGATAGAGGAGCTCAGGGTTCAGACATATGTTAGTGTCAGGAGGTGTCCTATCCCCCGCTCCATATCGTCAGTGCCTTCCTCCCCCTTTCCATCCTCATTATACCTCTGACAGCATAGGGACCAGGCACGTGACAGTTGCGAAGGGAAGGACCCTCTTATGGATATTAGGGAAGCTCAGCGTTCAGACACAGGTTAGTATCACTAAGTTTCCCAGCCCCCATTCCCTATTATCAGGGCCTTCCTCCCCCTTTTCATCCCATTGTACCTCTGACAGCACAGGGACCAGGCACATGACGGGTGCTGAGGAAGGACCAGGTTAGAGAGGAGCTCAGGGTTCTAACACAGCAGGTGTCCCAACCTCTGCTCCCTATCATCAGGGCCTAACTACACCATTTCATCCCCTTTGTACCTCTGTGTTGCGTTAGGCGTTCACTTGCCCTAGCGTAATATGAAGTCATTGAAAACTACTTTTACTATGTATATGCAACTTTACATGATAAAATAGTGTTTGATCCAAGCTGCCACTAGAGGGAGCTCACCGCATACAGCTTGTTCATTGAACGTAATAATAACTCTGTATGCAGTAACTCACAAGCTCCTTCTAGTGGTGGCTTCTTGCAGATTTGGAGCCGATGATGATAAGAATCAGATATTCGTTGAAATTTTAAGTGTTTTGGGTCAGATATATTCAGAATAATGTATCTCTTCTCATTGTGTCTGACCTTAAGGGCCTTCTTTCAAAAACTGTAGGAAGTGTAGGAGGAGTATGTGTGTTCTGGCTCTTTCCTGAGTCATTAAAAGGGTTGTCTTCATTAGAAAGCCCCTTTAATTTTGCAAAAAAACTCACAAGAACTGTTCTCCATGCACTGGGTCTCATAGGTAGACATGGATGACTTTAGTCTTACCGCCTGACCAAATAATATATATAACCCAGCACAGCCTCCAAATAATATATATAACCCAGCACAGCCTCTAAATAATATATACAGCCCAGAGCGTCTTTATTATTTGTATACAGCCCAGCATAGATTCCAAATACACATAGCCCACAGCCTCTATATTATATATACAGCCCAGCAGCAGCCTCTGTATTGTATATACAGCCCAGCAGCAGCCTCTGTATTATATATACAGCCCAGCAGCAGCCTCTGTATTATATATACAGCCCAGCAGCAGCCTCAATATTATATATACAGCCCAGCAGCAGCCTCTGTATTGTATATACAGCCCAGCAGCAGCCTCTTTATTATATATACAGCCCAGCAGCCTCTATATGATATACACAGCCCAACAGCAGCCTCTTTATTATATAAACAGCCCAGCAGCAGCCTCTATATTATATGTAAATCTAAGCAGCAGCCTCTATATCATATATACAGCTATATCGTATATACAGCCCAGCGGCAGCCTCTTTATTATATGTACAGCCCAGCAGCCTCTATGTGATATACACAGCCCAGCAGCAGCCTCTTTATTATATAAACAGCCCAGCAGCAGCCTCTATATTATATGTAAATCCAAGCAGCAGCCTCTATATCATATATACAGCTATATCGTATATACAGCCCAGCGGCAGCCTCTTTATTATATGTACAGCCCAGCAGCCTCTATATGATATACACAGCCCAACAGCAGCCTCTTTATTATACAAACAGCCCAGCAGCAGCCTCTATATTATATGTAAATCTAAGCAGCAGCCTCTATATCATATATACAGCTATATCGTATATACAGCCCAGCGGCAGCCTCTTTATTATATGTACAGCCCAGCAGCCTCTATGTGATATACACAGCCAAGCAGCAGCCTCTTTATTATATAAACAGCCCAGCAGCAGCCTCTATATTATATGTAAATCCAAGCAGCAGCCTCTATATCATATATACAGCTATATCGTATATACAGCCCAGCGGCAGCCTCTTTATTATATGTACAGCCCAGCAGTCTCTATATTATATATGCAACCCTGAACAGCCTCAATATTATATATACAGCCAACCCAGGAGCCTCTATATTATATATACACAGCCCGCAGCTTCTATATTATATTCATGAATCGTGGTATCTGTTAAATGGGCCCATTGACACTCTTTCGTCCAGGGCCCACAAAAACCTGGAGCCGGCCCTGCCGCTATCTATAACTGGCAGCCGGTGACGTTGGCGCTTGGATCTCACCGTATCACCTGTCTGGATGTTTGCATTATTCATGGGTTGACACAATAACCACGAACTGAAAGAAACCTGATGCTTCCGACACCTTTTAACCCTTTGATACAGATTTTGATTCATTATTACGTTTGTGCCTATTTTATCTACTTTTTGGTCGTTTTGCTTTTATTTCCTTTATGCCTTATTCTTCCGTTATTTTACATATTTTTTTATATTTCTCGTTGCAGCCGGGGTTTGGGGCATCCACATGTTTTCGGCCGCAGGATGACAAGGGGCGAAAAGGAGTCCCTGACTCTAAGGGCAAAGGGGGAATGGTGACCCCTAGATACACTAGCTGACACCTGGCTCCCCTAACAGCCCTATACAGTCTTCGCAACTGTCGCCGATCAGGATACCTCGTCCCTGTTTGTTCCTCAACTAAGCTCACGTAGGGATCAGATAGGGAGGACAAGGAAAACACCAAGGAGACAAGAAAGGGGGAGAGGTAGGAACACTTAGCTGAATGAAGAGAAAGTCAGCAAAACACACCGGGAATCCACAATGCACTGCAAAGTCAGGAAGCAACACCACCTCCAATTACACTATCACCAGCAATGCATCATTGGAGCCAAAGGGTATAAATAGAGACAGCTGAAAGGTCGACAGGCAGGAGACCTGCTGGGGCCTGGTGACCTCCAGCTATCACCAAGCAGAGAAATACCTCTTAAAGGGACGGAACCACAATTCAGGATTTTGGCTGTTTGGCCAGACGCTGCGACTTTCTGCGAGTGACCCCAACACCCTTGTTCGTGGTGCCTGATACACTCGTGACACCACATGTGACCCATTTTTAGAAGTTTGTGACTCAAAAAGAAAAGTTCACACATCAGGTCACCAGTACAAGAGAAAATATCACAGGTTGGTTCAAAACGCGTAGACCTGGTGGAGAGTAGAAAAACATGGAAAATAAGGAAAAGTGGAGACTTCCGGTCTACGCGTTTCAAGCAAACAAGATTTTAGTCTTCACCGAGATCAGGTTTGCTCAAAATACGTAGGCCTGGGGTCTCCACATTATCCCCCTCATTTTTCACGTTATTATTCTACACCAGGTCTATGTGTTTTATTCTACAGCTGGGGTCTCCTCTTCTTTTCCCTTATTCTTCATGCTTTTATGCTATACCGGGTCTACGCGTTTTGAGCAAATCCATCCTAGTTTTCACTAAGTCGTGGTGTAAAATAAAAAAAGGGTGAAAAAAGGTGGAGACACCAGGTCTACGCGCTTAGAGCAAGCCTGCCTTTGGTGTAGACTAGGAACAGGAATGCCCAAAACGCATAGACCCGGTGTAGCATAAAAACATGAAAAATAAAGAAAAAAATGTAAAGACACCAGGTGTACGCGTTTCGAGCAATCCCGCTCCTCGGCTCCACTAAGAGCAGGTTTGGTCGAAACGCGTGGACCTGGTGTCTTCACATTTTTCCCGCTTTTTTATTGTACACCAGGTCTACGCATATCAAACCTGCTCTTGATCTCCACTATGAGCAGGTAGAATTTTTCGTTCTACACCAGGTCTACGCATTTTGAGCAAACCTGCTTTTAGTGTAGACTAGGAACAGGATTGCTCGAAACACGTACACCTGGTGTCTTTGCATTGTTTTCTTTATTTACATGTTTTTATGCTACATCGGGTCTACGCGTTTCGAGCAAATCTGATCGTAGTCTTCACTAAGAACGGGTTTGTTCAAAATGCATAGACCTGGTCTCCATATTTGGTTTCCTTATTTTTCATGTCTTTATTCTACACCCAGTCTATGTGTTTTTAGTCTAGACCAAGTGTCTATACATTTTTTTGCCTTAAGATCTACCCAAACAAGTCTGTTTTTGATCTCCACTAAGAGCAGGCTTGCTTGAAATGCGTAGTCCTGGTATAGAATAAAAAAGGAGGGAAAAAGTGAAGACACCAGGTCTACGTGTTTCGAGCAAGGCTACTTTTAGTATAGACTAGGAACAAGATTGCTCGAAATGCGTAGATGTGGTGTAGAATAAAAAAGGAGGGAAAAAGTGAAGACACCGTGTCTACGCGTTTCGAGCAAGGCTGCTTTTAGTATAGACTAGGAACAGGATTGCTCGAAATGCGTACACCAGGTGTAGCATAAAAACATGAAAAGTAACAACAAAATGTAAAGACACCAGATGTACGCGTTTCGAGCAATCCTGTTCCTAGTCTACACTAAATGCAGGTTTGCTGAAAATGCGTAGACCTGGTGTCTTCACATTTTTCCCCCTTTTTTTTATTCTACACCAGGTCTACGGGTTTCGAGAAAACCTGCTGTAGGCGGAGCCTAGGAACAAGACCGCTCAAAACGCGTACACCGTATGTAGCATAAAAACATGAATAATAAAGAAAAAAATGTAAAGTCACCAGGTGTGTATGCATTACGAGCAGTCCTGTTCCTTGTGTCCGCTAAAAGCAGATTTGCTCGAAACGCGTGGACCTGGTGTAGAGTTAAAAAGGGGGAAGAAAAGTGAAGACACCAGGTCTACGTGTTTTGAGCAAACCTGCTTTTAGGGTAGACTAGGAAGAGGATTGCTCGAAATGCGTTGACCCGGCGTAGCATAAAAACATGAAAAATAAGGGAAAAAACTTAAAGTCATCAGGTCGATGCATTTCAAGCAACCCTGCTAAGGGCTAAGAGCAGGTTGGATCGAAACGTGTAGACTTTAGGCAAAAAATGTATAGACACTTTGTGTAGACTAAAACATGTGGAGACCGGATCTACGCGTTTCGAGCAAACCTGTTCTTAGAGAAGATCAAGATCAGGATTGCTCGAAACGCGTACACCTGGTGTCTTCACATTTTATCCCTTATTTTTCATGTTTTTATTCTTATGACATTTGCAGTTTCAGGAGATTTTTCCGTCCTCTTCAAATAGAAAACGTAAGCGATGATTACGGCACGTTATTTAAAGCGTCGGATCTGCAGGATTTGCTATACAGTGTATGTAGATGTAACTGAGAATTAATCTAGTGCCGGTGCTGGAGATGTCATTGGATTCTGCACGGCGCAGGACAATGAGCCGTTGTTTCCCCGGCCGTGTGTATCATACAGTCCATTGATGATGTCCCTGCAGCTCTTGGCTCACAATGAGTAATGTTTGTGACTCATGGCCCCCGATACATAATCCCACCCTTTGTTTAGGTGATTTACACACTTGCACTGCGGGTCCCGGCTGTGACAGACACAACCAGGACTCTGACCGGTCACAAATATGTACAGTGCGACGTATACGGCGAATCCACCCTGCATCCTGAGAAATAGGTCCAAAGAGGTTCTGCAGCAGTCGCTGAGCAGTGGTGTAACTTGAAGCTCATGGGCCCCGATGTGAAAGCTCCAACGGGGCCCCCAATTATTACAAATCTTTATTAGCAATAGTCTATTTCTATATGCCAAAGGGACTTTTGGGGCCCGGGTGCGATTGCAGCCCCTGCACCTGCTGTAGTTACACCCTTTGTCCTGACCTACATATTTACCTTTGTCACAAAATCAGGGTCACTTACTAATTAGATACATTTGAAGTTTCTGAAAGTCAGTTTTTTTTTGTACTTAAGGTTCCAAAACCTCAAAAACGTTCTTCTGTTTTGGGTTGTTTTGCTCCTCTGGCTCTCGGGGTCTTGACTTTCTACAAGACATCATGAAATCTGAAGATACTAGAGGGTTTTGGGTGACAATGTAGAGTCCGGTCTCAGAAAGCTGGGGGCGTCCTAGGTCAGGGTCTTCACAAGGACAATGACCCCAAACGTCAAGAAGCCCCAGAAATGGAGGAAACAAAGTGCTGGAGAAATGTGAAGTGGCAGCAATGAGTCCGGATCTGAATCCCATTGATCATCTGTGGAGAGATCTGAAGTGTCAGCAATGAGTCCGGATCTAAATCCCATTGATCACCTGTGGAGAGATCTGAAGGGGCAGCAGTGAGTCCGGATCTAAATCCCATTGATCACCTGTGGAGAGATCTGAAGGGGCAGCAGTGAGTCCGAATCTAAATCCCATTGATCCCCTGTGGAGAGATCTGAAGAGGCAGCAATGAGTCTGGCTCTAAATCCCATGGATCACCTGTGGAGAGATCTGAAGTGGCAGCAATGAGTCTGGCTCTAAATCCCGTGGATCACCTGTGGAGAGATCTGAAGAGGCAGCAACGAGTCTGGATCTAAATCCCATGGATCACCTGTGGAGAGATCTGAAGAGGGAGCAATGCGTCCAGATCTAAATCCCGTGGATCACCTGTGGAGAGATGTGAAGAGGCAGCAATGAGTCTGGATCTAAATCCCGTGGATCACCTGTCCTGTGGAGAGATCTGAAGAGGCAGCAATGAGTCTGGATCTAAATCCCGTGGATCACCTGTGGAGAGATCTGAAGAGGCAGCAATGAGTCCGGATCTAAATCCCATGGATCACCTGTGGAGAGATCTGAAGAGGCAGCAATGAGTCTGGCTCTAAATCCCATGGATCACCTGTGGAGAGATCTGAAGAGGCAGCAATGAGTCCGGATCTAAATCCCGTGGATCACCTGTGGAGAGATCTGAAGAGGGAGCAATGAGTCCAGGTCAAAATCTTGTGGATCACCTGTGGAGAGATCTGAAGAGGCAGCAATGAGTCTGGCTCTAAATCCCGTGGATCACCTGTGGAGAGATCTGAAGAGGCAGCAATGAGTCCGGATCTAAATCCCGTGGATCACCTGTGGAGAGATCTGAAGAGGCAGCAATGAGTCCAGATCAAAATCTTGTGGATCACCTGTGGAGAGATCTGAAGAGCAAGCAATGAGTCCGGATGTAAATCCCATGGATCACCTGTGGAGAGATCTGAAAATTGGGAGAAGACGAGAGACCGGGAGCAGGACTCTGGTATAGCGGACAGGTCATTGTTCCAGGATCCCTATGAGCCGCCTCCTATCTGCCGTCATCTGCGGTTCCACTGTTGGTGTGACCTCATGCGTTGGTCACGGCACAGTCGCGGATGACGGCCGGTAAGATCCGGTTGTTGGGCTCCAGCGGTGTACAGAACACTGACCCGAGTCGATTCTCTCTTCTCTAATATTGATTTCATCATGCCTATTTTACACCGTCCGGAAATGTTGAGTGAAAAAAAAAGGAGTACAATGTCTGGTGATCAGTGGCGTAACTTCAGGCCCAGGGGCCCCGATGCAAAATCTCCAATGGGGCCCCCAATTATTGCAAATCTTTAATAGTATTAGTCTTTTTCTATGGGCCAAAGGGACTTTTGGGGCCCCCCTAGGCTGCAGGGCCCGGGTGCGATCGTAACCCCTGCACCTATTGTAGTTACGCCCCTGCTGGTGATGTCCGAGGACGCCCAAAGTGGACCCGCTCATAACGGCACCGAATCTGATGTCCGCGGAGCGCGAGAGTCTGGACGAAGGTCGATGCATCACAGTTTACTCCCATTCTCTTTCCATGTTGCACATTTTACCAATATTCTCACAATAACACAAGACGCGACCGTCATCCGCTGCACCGGCCAAGGGTTAACGGAGTCAAGAGCAGAACTAACAAAGCCGCGCTTGTGAGGGTCCGGTGCACAATCCTCGCTGCTCTCCGGATTTGTCCTTTGTTTCGGGCAGAGGGTGGTATCACTTGGTACTGACGGTGCGTTATCGGGGCAAGACACCCACAGCAGCACATCACCACTGGGAGAGGATATGACCGGCCGCCCTGCCTGACCGGGTGAGTCCTCCTCACATCGAGGATACAAAGAATTAGTATTATTATCATCACTATTATTATTATTATTATTAATATTATTATTACTATTATTATCAATAATATTATTAGTGTTATAATTATAATTATAATCACTATTATTATTATCATCACTTTTATTATTAGTATTATCACTATTATTCCTTTTATTACTATTATTATTTATTATTAGTAGAAGTAGTATTATTATAACTATTATTATTCCCTTTATTATTATTATTATTATTATTATAATTATTATTATTATTATTATTAGTAGTAGTAGTAGTACTGTAGTAGTAGTAGTATTATAACTATTATTATTCCTTGTATTACTATTATTATTATGATTATTATTAATAGTAGTAGTAGTAGTAGTACTGTAGTAGTATTATCACTATCATTAGTATTCTCAATATTATTATTAGTATTATAGTCATCATCACTATTATTATTATTACTGATATTATTATCAATATCACTATTATTTTTTAATTAATCTTATAATAATAAAAATAAAAATTATTATTATTATTATTATTATTATTAGTTGTAGTAGTAGTAACCTCATCATTATGAATGTATTATGGAATGCATTTATATTACATATATATTATAGTTATTTTATTAGATCTTATTAACTACTAGTAATAAGCCTGACGCTATCGCCTCAGGAGTGCGGTGACCTGCAGATCTGTGGATGCTCAGTGGTGCTGACAGGAGCAGAGGACATGTGTTGCACCATTTGAGCTCTTGCGGAGGCGCAGTCCATGGCTTTGCGGCCACAAACTGCACCTTACCAACTGACAGTGCCAGTGCCGCAATGCATTATGGGATAGGGTTACATCCCCCACTGACAATTATACCGCAATGCATTTTGGGATTCGAGTACAGCTGCCAACTGGCAATTATATATTAGATATGGTGGCTCAGTGGTTAGCACTGTATATGGTGGCTCAGTGGTTAGCACTGTATATGGTGGCTCAGTGGTTAGCACTGTATATGGTGGCTCAGTGGTTAGCACTGTATGTGGTGGCTCAGTGGTTAGCACTGTATATGGTGGCTCAGTGGTTAGCACTGTATATGGTGGCTCAGTGGTTAGCAGTGTATATGGTGGCTCAGTGGTTAGCACTGTGTATGGTGGCTCAGTGGTTAGCACTGTATATGGTGGCTCAGTGGTTAGCACTGTATGGTGGCTCAGCGGTTAGCACTGTATATGGAGGCTCAGTAGATAGCACTATATGATGGCTCAGTGGTTAGCACTGTATATGGTGGTCAGTGGTTAGCACTGTATACGGTGGCTCAGTGGTTAGCACTGTATATGGTGGCTCAGTGGTTAGCACTGTATATGGTGGCTCAGTGGTTAGCACTGTATATGGTGGCTCAGTGGTTAGCACTGTATATGGTGGCTCAGTGGTTAGCACTGTATGGTGGCTCAGCGGTTAGCACTGTATATGGAGGCTCAGTAGATAGCACTATATGATGGCTCAGTGGTTAGCACTGTATATGGTGGTCAGTGGTTAGCACTGTATACGGTGGCTCAGTGGTTAGCACTGTATATGGTGGCTCAGTGGTTAGCACTGTATATGGTGGCTCAGTGGTTAGCACTGTATATGGTGGCTCAGTGGTTAGCACTGTATATGGTGGCTCAGTGGTTAGCACTGTATATGGTGGCTCAGTGGTTAGCACTGTATATGGTGGCTCAGTGGTTAGCACTGTATATGGTGGCTCAGTGGTTAGCACTGTATATGGTGGCTTAGTGGTTAGCACTGTATGGTGGCTCAGTGGTTAGCACTGTATATGGTGGCTCAGTGGTTAGCACTGTATATGGTGGCTCAGTGGTTAGCACTGTATGGTGGCTCAGTGGTTAGCACTGTATATGGTGGCTCAGTGGTTAGCACTGTATATGGTGGCTCAGTGGTTAGCACTGTATACGGTGGCTCAGTGGTTAGCACTGTGTATGGTGGCTCAGTGGGTAGCACTGTATATGGTGGCTCAGTGGTTAGCACTGTATATGGTGGCTCAGTGGTTAGCACTGTATATGGTGGCTCAGTGGTTAGCACTGTATATGGGGGCTCAGTGGTTAGCACTGTGTATGGTGGCTCAGTGGTTAGCACTGTGTATGGTGGCTCAGTGGTTAGCACTGTATATGGTGGCTCAGTGGTTAGCACTGTATATGGTGGCTCAGTGGTTAGCACTGTGTATGGTGGCTCAGTGGTTAGCACTGTATATGGTGGCTCAGTGGTTAGCACTGTGTATGGTGGCTCAGTGGTTAGCACTGTATATGGTGGCTCAGTGGATAGCACTATATGATGGCTCAGTGGTTAGCACTGTGTATGGTGGCTCAGTGGTTAGCACTGTACACGGTGGCTCAGTGGTTAGCACTGTATATGGTGGCTCAGTGGTTAGCACTGTATATGGTGGCTCAGTGGTTAGCACTGTATATGGTGGCTCAGTGGTTAGCAATGTATATGGTGGCTCAGTGGTTAGCACTGTATACGGTGGCTCAGTGGTTGGCACTTTATATGGTGGCTCAGTGGTTAGCACTGTGTATGGTGGCTCAGTGGTTAGCACTGTGTATGGTGGCTCAGTGGTTAGCACTGTGTATGGTGGCTCAGTGGTTAGCACTGTATATGGTGGCTCAGTGGTTAGCACTGTATATGGTGGCTCAGTGGTTAGCACTGTATATGGTGGCTCAGTGGTTAGCACTGTATATGGTGGCTCAGTGGTTAGCACTGTATATGGTGGCTCAGTGGTTAGCACTGTATATGGTGGCTCAGTGGTTAGCACTGTATATGGTGGCTCAGTGGTTAGCACTGTATATGGTGGCTCAGTGGTTAGCACTGTATATGGTGGCTCAGTGGTTAGCACTGTATATGGTGGCTCAGTGGTTAGCACTGTATATGGTGGCTCAGTGGTTAGCACTGTATATGGTGGCTCAGTGGTTAGCACTGTATATGGTGGCTCAGTGGTTAGCACTGTATATGGTGGCTCAGTGGTTAGCACTGTATATGGTGGCTCAGTGGTTAGCACTGTATATGGTGGCTCAGTGGTTAGCACTGTGTATGGTGGCTCAGTGGTTAGCACTGTATATGGTGGCTCAGTGGTTAGCACTGTATATGGTGGCTCAGTGGTTAGCACTGTATATGGTGGCTCAGTGGTTAGCACTGTGTATGGTGGCTCAGTGGTTAGCACTGTATATGGTGGGTCAGTGGTTAGCACTGTATACGGGGGCTCAGTGGTTAGCACTGTACGGTGGCTCAGTGGTTAGCACTGTATATGGTGGCTCAGTGGTTAGCACTGTATATGGTGGCTCAGTGGTTAGCACTGTATATGGTGATTCAGTGGTTAGCACTGTATATGGTGATTCAGTGGTTAGCACTGTATATGGTGGCTCAGTGGTTTGCACTGTATATGGTGGCTCAGCGGTTAGCACTGTGTATGGTGGATCAGTGGTTAGCACTGTGTATGGTGGCTCAGTGGTTAGCACTGTATATGGTGGCTCAGTGGTTAGCACTGTGTATGGTGGCTCAGTGGTTAGCACTGTATGGTGGCTCAGTGGTTAGCACTGTATATGGTGGCTCAGTGGTTAGCACTGTATATGGTGGCTCAGTGGTTAGCACTGTGTATGGTGGCTCAGTGGTTAGCACTGTATATGGTGGCTCAGTGGTTAGCACTGTATATGGTGGCTCAGAGGTTAGCACTGTATATGGTGGCTCAGTGGTTAGCACTGTGTATGGTGGCTCAGTGGTTAGCACTGTATATGGTGGCTCAGTGGTTAGCACTGTATACGGGGGCTCAGTGGTTAGCACTGTACGTGGCTCAGTGGTTAGCACTGTGTATGGTGACTCAGTGGTTAGCACTGTGTATGGTGGCTCAGTGGTTAGCACTGTATATGGTGGCTCAGTGATTAGCACTGTGTATGGTGGCTCAGTGGTTAGCACTGTATATGTGGCTCAGTGGTTAGCACTGTATATGGTGGCTCAGTGGTTAGCACTGTATATGGTGGCTCAGTGGTTAGCACTGTATATGGTGGCTCAGTGGTTAGCACTCTATATGGTGGCTCAGTGGTTAGCACTCTATATGGTGGCTCAGTGGTTAGCACTGTATATGGTAGCTCAGTGATTAGCACTGTGTATGGTGGCTCAGTGGTTAGCACTGTATATGGTGGCTCAGTGGTTAGCACTGTATATGGTGGCTCAGTAGTTAGCACTGTATATGGTGGCTCAGTGGTTAGCACTGTATATGGTGGCTCAGTGGTTAGCACTGTGTATGGTGACTCAGTGGTTAGCACTGTATATGGTGGCTCAGTGGTTAGCACTGTATAGTGGCTCAGTGGTTAGCACTGTATATGGTGGCTCAGTGGTTAGCACTTTATGGTGGCTCAGTGGTTAGCACTGTATATGGTGGCTCAGTGGTTAGCACTGTATAGTGGCTCAGTGGTTAGCACTGTATATGGTGGCTCAATGGTTAGCACTGTATATGGTGGCTCAGTGGTTAGCACTGTATATGGTGGCTCAGTGGTTAGCACTGTATATGGTGGCTCAGTGGTTAGCACTGTATATGGTGGCTCAGTGGTTAGCACTGTATATGGTGGCTCAGTGGTTAGCACTGTATATGGTGGCTCAGTGGTTAGCACTGTATATGGTGGCTCAGTGGTTAGCACTGTATATGGTGGCTCAGTGGTTAGCACTGTATATGGTGGCTCAGTGATTAGCACAGTATATGGTGGCTCAGTGGTTACACTGTATATGGTGGCTCAGTGGTTAGCACTGTATAGTGGCTCAGTGGTTAGGACTGGATGGTGGCTCAGTGGTTAGCACTGTATACGGTGGCTCAGTGGTTAGCACTGTGTGTGGTGGCTCAGTGGTTAGCACTGTATATGGTGGCTCAGTGGTTAGCACTGTATATGGTGGCTCAGTGGTTAGCAGTGTATATGGTGGCTCAGTGGTTAGCACTGTATATGGTGGCTCAGTGGTTAGCATTGTATATGGTGGCTCAGTGGTTAGCACTGTAGTATGGTGGCTCAGTGGTTAGCACTGTATATGGTGGCTCAGTGGTTAGCACTGTATATGGTGGCTCAGTGGTTAGCACTGTATATGGTGGCTCAGTGGTTAGCACTGTATATGGTGGCTCAGTGGTTAGCACTGTATATGGTGGCTCAGTGGTTAGCACTGTATAGGTGGCTCAGTGGTTAGCACTTGTATGGTGGCTCAGTGGTTAGCACTGTATATGGTGGCTCAGTGTTAGCACTGTAATATGGTGGCTCAGTGGTTAGCACTGTATATGGTGGCTCAGTGGTTAGCACTGTATATGGTGCTCAGTGGTTAGCACTGTATATGGTGGCTCAGTGGTTAGCACTGTATATGGTGGCTCATGGTTAGCACTGTGATATGGTGGCTCAGTGGTTAGCACTGTAATGGTGCTCAGTGTTAGCACTGTATATGGTGGCTCAGTGGTTAGCACTGTATATGGTGGCTCAGTGGTTAGCACTGTATATGGTGGCTCAGTGGTTAGCACTGTATATGGTGGCTCAGTGGTTAGCACTGTATATGGTGGCTCAGTGGTTAGCACTGTATGGTGGCTCAGTGGTTAGCACTGTATATGGTGCTCAGTGGTTAGCACTGTATATGGTGGCTCAGTGGTTAGCACTGTGTATGGTGGATCAGTGGTTAGCACTGTATGGTGGCTCAGTGGTTAGCACTGTATATATGTGGCTCAGTGGTTAGCACTGTATATGGTGGCTCAGTGGTTAGCACTTATATGGTGGCTCAGTGGTTAGCACTGTATATGGTGGCTCAGTGGTTAGCACTTGTATATGGTGACTCAGTGGTTAGCACTGTATATGGTGGCTCAGTGGTTAGCACTGTATATGGTGGCTCAGTGGTTAGCACTGTATATGGTGGCTCAGTGGTTAGCACTGTTATGGTGGCTCAGTGGTTAGCACTGTATATGGTGGCTCAGTGGTTAGCACTGTATATGGTGGCTCAGTGGTTAGCACTGTATATGGTGGCTCAGTGTTAGCACTGTACGGTGGCTCAGTGGTTAGCACTGTGTATGGTGACTCAGTGGTTAGCACTGTATATGGTGGCTCAGTGGTTAGCACTGTATATGATGGCTCAGTGGTTAGCACTGTATGGTGGCTCAGTGGTTAGCACTGTAGTATGGTGACTCAGTGGTTAGCACTGTATATGGTGGCTCAGTGGTTAGCACTGTATATCGGTGGCTCAGTGGTTAGCACTGTATATGGTGGCTCAGTGGTTAGCACTGTATATGGTGGCTCAGTGGTTAGCACTGTACGGTGGCTCAGTGGTTAGCACTGTATATGGTGGACTCAGTGGTTAGCACTGTATGGTGACTAGTGGTTAGCACTGTTACGGTGGTCAGTGGTTAGCACTGTAGGTGACGGGGTATTTGAATCAAGTGCACTCACTGGCCAGCCGGCTGAGCCAATGAGCGGCGCGGGATTCAAAGCCGCGCTTGGCACCGCTCACTGCCTGAGCTGCTGCTGGCTTGGCCATGAGTGCTGCTGCGCGGCATTTGAATCCCACGCCGCTCATTGGCTCAGCGGGCGGCAGCTCAGCTAATGAGCGGTGCAGTGCAGCTTGGCGGGGATTTGAATCCCAGCTGCCGTATCAGAATACCCATAACTTGGGTGTTCAATATGGCGGTCGGCGTCCTTCCGATGAGAGCAGCTGGGAGATTAGCGTCTGGCAAAGTTCATCTCCTGGCGGCGTCACTGTTGACCTCCCTGCGGCGGGAGATGAGCCGCTAGCGCCTCTGATCTCCGACGGAATTAGCAGTGACGTATTGTCACAAGGCCATAACTGCGCCTGCGCGATTAACGGTGCCGCGGTGGATTGTGGGATAGCGACACAATCGCCGGAAGTTGTGACAAAGCCGATTGGTAATTTTATATTAGATTATTATTATTATTATTTTGTTTAGTAGTAGTATCCTTCTCATTATTAATATTACTATGGAATTCATTTGTATTACATATATATTGTAATTATTTTATTAGCTCTTATTAGATATATGATTATTATTATTATTATTATAGTATAGTAGAAATTATCCTCATCATTATTAATGTTATTATTATGGAATTAGTTCATATTACATATATATTATTGTAATTATTATTATTTTATCGGATTATATCTTATTCCATATATGACAATCAGTATTATTATTATTATTGTTATTATTATTTGGACACTTCTTAAATTCATGTCTTTTTTACTATTATATGTGCAGTACGGCTTTATGAAATACATTAGACCCTTTGGCTTCTGCGGCTTCTCTGTATCGCAGAACATACCGGTAGTGAGTTACCGTGCCTCGCTCAGTGAGCTCAGCAGGGTTTGTCACTGACCGCTCTTCTACTGAATTAAACATTATTTAAGCGAACGTTGACCTTAAAGGGAATCTGTCATGCTGAAAATGTTATGGCGCTGGTTAGTTAATCAGATTATTGGACATTTCAGTAAAACTTGCATATTATTCATTGCAATCCCGTGTTTGTATGTAAGAGTCAGTGGGCGGAGCTACTCAGTTATTACCAGTTTTCCCTTTATGACTGTGCATGAAGAGAGAGCTGTCAATCACTAGTTGGACCGCCCACACGTGTCATATCTATGCAGTACCAGCAGGTGGCAGTGCCTGGGCCTACCAGAGGATTCCCCGGTCCTCCGGTGGGCCAGTCAGACCCTTCGCCCCCCTCTGGACTCCTCAATACAAACCTATATGTGGTTCTCCTCTACATTGTGCTGCCCTCAGATTGGGCTTCTTGTACCACGGTGGCACCAATTGTAGGTGATTGTATGGGGTCTCAGGGTCTCAGGGTCTTGGGGTCTTTTAGTTTATTATTCCGGAATGTTCCCATTTTTGCCGGTTTCCTCCTATACGTCCATATCGATGTGAAGAGCTTGTGTATGTCGGGGGAGCAATTCACCAAGGACGTGTGTCCAATATATATGGCATAAAGGGGGTGGTGGGCTTTGGCCCTGCTCCCTAAATCTATAGGGCACACCTCCAAACATGTAATAGTCCCATGTAATGCTAAAATAATAGTGCCATATAGTGGCCATAAATCAGTGCCAACATACGGTGCCTATATAATTTATTGCAGTATTATTTAGGGTGCTGTTGTTTGATCACTGTATGGCGGCATTCTTTGACACTGCTGGTATAGCGGATGAGGGAATGGAAGCAGGATGGAAATAATGGGAAAGGAAACCTGGGTAGCTAGTCTAGCCCTGGACTGGGGTCCCTGGCTAGACCTGTACCCAGAGATACCTCTGACGGTGAGGAGGTCTGGGCCTCCACCCTTGCCCTCTACTCCTCAACCAGCCCTGTGCTAACTTAACCTTACCTCCAAACACCACGGATAGGGATACACAGCAACTTCCACAGACGAAAATAACAAGAAACTCAGCACAAGAGTAAAGACGTCTTCAGCTCACAGGTCAAGGCAGAGTGAAACTCTATCAGTGATACCTGGTGGAAGGAAGTGGAACTACTTAATGGCTGGGGGAAGGGACAACTGCATCTTGGGAACAGTATCGTGCATTATTTCTCAGTGTATCGTGTTGGCGGCGCTGTGTAACGTTTTTTGTGAGCTTGAGTAAGTGACTGGGTAGTCCACTGGGCGGGTCTGGACTACGTTGGTATCTTGTTCAGCTCCTCCCTCTTCCATTAATGGACGCGGAACTGAAATTCAGCAGATGCACAGAATGTTTGTGTGAGCCCGGCAGAGCCGTGGGGTACTCGGTAACTGGGCTGATGATTGCTTAGGAGGTCATGGTGGCGGTGAGCTGGCTCCGTGGCCCTGGGCATGCAGAAAAGGGTATATTTACAGGGGATAGTTTGTGACGCCACCTGTGGTTATACTGGTCAGGGTGACCAGCGCTGCTATGGTCCTCTGGACCGGTGGAATGGCAGGCTGGATGGTATTGCTCCCCACAGGTAGAGCTGGGCCCAGGGGTATAGATGAAAGTCTATTGAGATGGGTGTGGTGTCTGTGTAGCGGTGCTAGAGGGTGCGGGGAATAACCGGAGGAGACCAGGGTTGTAGTTCTTTACCTTTTACTTGTAACCAAGTGGTGCAGTTGACCAATCCAGGAGGATCCGAGCAGCCGGGGAGCAGTTGGATTCCAGCTCGCCAGGTGTGTTTAAGGTCTGCCTGCTGCGTGTCCCCAGTTTAGGGTCCAGTGCTTTGGTGCTACTCTGCAGCCCCATCTCTCTCTCCCTTGCCTTGCGGTTAATCCGTATGGCAGGCAGCCTGAGCCCCTGTGGACACTGCCGGATCGCTGGCAGCTTAGGGTTTATCTGCTGCTGTGCCACTGAATCTGAAGTGAGGCCAGGAAACGTGCAGTCTCCTGTCCTCCAGAAGTGGTCAGCGGGTCTTGTAGGTCCTGACTGACCCAGGACTCTGGCATCCTTCATTAGCGCAGCCTGGGAGAGCCTCCCAACAGCTCCACTCTCCAGGATCTTCCTCCTACACTCCTCGTCTAGACTAGACTGACTACTGTTCCTCCCTCCCAGCCTTTCCTACTCCTAAACCCCACGTCCTACCAGAGAGAGCAGCTCCCCTCCAAACAAGGGTTCAGAGCTCCCCCTTCTAGCCGGATTCAGGACAGGTGTGGGGAATACTTGGGATAATGTCGTGGGGTCTCCTTCTGCTCCCAGGCATGACATTACCCCACGGTGAAGGAGACCGTCACTGTCTCATCCGAACCCTTGGGGTGCCACATTTGCCCTTCTGTGGGCGGAGTAGGTTTGGCGCATGCTCGACTCCAGGTCAACAGGACCGGTGCATGTGCAACACAGAGGAATATAACTTTATATTACTAATCATCTTCGGTCTACAGCGGTGGTGAATAAGGTTATATACCGTATATGGCAAATGTTCCCAAAAACTAATATATTATAGGGTTTTTATTTATTTGCACATGATCTTGATAAATGAACTCTCCAGAAGCAATGTGACCGACAGCCGCTATCTGTAGCCAAACTGTATCAGCAAGTCCTGCTGTGTAGTGGTGCGGTGCGGACTCAGCGTCTTATACTAAGGGCACCATACACACCGGAGGAAAAGCAGCAGAACACACGACTTCAGAGAGATGTATATAAGGGGGTACGAGCCTATACTGGGCAATTGCAAGTCTGGACACCCCCATGCACTGACGTCAGGAGAGTCAGGACACCCCCAACACTGAGGGGTCAGGAGAGTCAGGACACCCCCATACACTGACGGATCAGGATCCATACATGAGGGTCAGGACACCCCCATACACTGAGGGTCAGGAGAGTCAGGACACCCCCAAACACTGAGGGATCAGGAGAGTCAGGACACCCCCATACACTGAGGATCAGGAGAGTCAGGACACCCCCATACACTGAGGATCAGGAGAGTCAGGACACCCCATACACTGAGGCACAGGAAGTCAGGACACCCCCATACACTGAGGATAGAGGTCAGGACACCCCCATACACTGAGGGCCAGGAGAGTCAGGGACACCCCCATACACTGAGGTCAGGAGAGTCAGGACACCCCCATACACTGAGGGCCAGGAGAGTCAGGACACCCCCAAACACTGAGGTCAGGAGAGTCAGGACACCCCCATACACTGAGGATCAGGACATCAGGACACCACCATACACTGAGGATCAGGACACCCCCATACACTGAGGATCAGGAGTCAGGACACCCCATACACTGAGGATCAGGAGAGTCAGGACACCCCCATACACTGAGGATCAGGAAGTCAGGACACCCCCATACACTGAGGGTCAGGACAGTCAGGACACCCCCATACACTGGAGGAGTCAGGACACCCCCATACACTGAGGATCAGGACACCCCCATACACTGAGGGTACAGAGGACACCCCCATACACTGAGGATCAGGAGAGTCAGGACACCCCCATACACTGAGGGTCAGGACACCCCCATACACTGAGGATCAGGAGAGTCAGGACACCCCCATACACTGAGGTCAGGAGAGTCAGGACACCCCCATACACTGAGGGTCAGGACACCCCCATACACTGAGGGTCAGGACACCCCCATACACTGAGGATCAGGGAGTCAGGACACCCCCATACACTGAGGGTCAGGACACCCCCATACACTGAGGTCAGGACACCCCCATACACTGAGGATCAGGAGAGTCAGGACTCCCCATAAAACTGAGGGTCAGGACACCCCCATACACTGAGGATCAGGACACCTAACGAGTCAGGACACCCCCATACACTGAGGGTCAGGACACCCCATACACTGAGGGTCAGGACACCCCCATACACTGAGGATCAGAAGAGTCAGGACTCCCCCATACACTGAGGGTCAGGACACCCCCATACACTGAGGGTCAGGTGAGTCAGGACACCCCCATACACTGAGGGTCAGGACTCCCCCATACACTGAGGTCAGGTGATCAGGACACCCCCATACACTGAGGATCAGGTGAGTCAGGACACCCCCATACACTGAGGATCAGGACACCCCCATACACTGAGGATCAGGACACCCCCATACACTGAGGATCAGGACACCCCATACACTGAGGGTCAGGACACCCCCATACACTAGGTCAGGACACCCCCATACACTGAGGATCAGGACACCCCCATACACTGAGGATCAGGACACCCCCATACACTGAGGATCAGGACACCCCTATACACTGAGGGTCAGGACACCCCCATACCCTTAGGATCAGGACACCCCCATACACTGAGGATCAGGACATCCCCATACACTGGGGTCAGGACACCCCCATACACTCAGGGTCAGGAGAGTCAGGACACCCCCATACACTGAGGGTCAGGACAACCCCCATACACTGAGGATCAGGACAGATCAGGGAAAACCCCCATACACTGAGGATCAGGCCTCCACCATACACTGAGGATAGGACACCCCCATACACTGTAAGAAGGGACCGATTCATTGAGATTCACGAGCCTGACCCTGCAGCGTGCGGTGACTTCCTATAGCGTCCCTCTCACAGTCACCCGCTCCACCTGTCTGGCAGCATTTACAGTCATAGCAGGAAGCTTTGGCTTAAAGGGACTTTCCAGTGTTTTATAAATAAAATTAATCGATGTATCACTTTCTAAGATACTTTGTGATACATTGTGCATTATAGAAAACCACGGGCCTGCTTTATATTTAGACACAGCGCCACCCCTGACCATAGGTTGTGGACATACTGCAGCTCATCTCCATTCCCTTTAATAATGCTGAGCTGCAAAACCAGACACAACCAGTGGCGCTGGGTGGCGCTGTTATTGAAATAATCTAACCATATTTTTGTAATCCTTGACAACGCCTTAAAGGGATATTCCCAGAATTGTGAATTCACAGGACAGGATCATTTACTGGTCACTGGGCGTCCGGTCGCTGGCACCCATAGACAGTGAATGGAGCGAAGTCCGAGCACGTGCACGTCCGCTCTGGTTCTGTGGTTCCGGACCCTTGTAATTGGGATCACTGGGGGCCCTAATCACACAGCAATCAGTACTACAGTGGTAATTGCAGGACTAGTAATTAATAATTAATTAATTAATAATTCTCACTGCTGAGGGTTTGCTACAGTTGCATCATGTATTGCAGGAATAGTCTTTGCTGATCGATCGTTGTCAGAACTGAAGATTTGCTACAATTCCATTGAGGGGCAGGCTGGCCCGGGTGGCACGGGTGCAGATGCCCCCCAGGCCCGCCCGCTATGTGTCTTCCATTAGCCCTAAATATAGTATCCAGACAATAGGGACACCGCCCCTTTAATCCCATCTCCATGTGGTTGAATACAATCATGCTATTGTTCCCTGTTATCAGCCACTGCAGATTGACAATGATCTTATTGTCTTTTGTAACAATCTAGGCTAACTATATACTATAATCGGTTTATTGTTCTCTGTTATCAGCCATTTCCAAGCTGGGGGAGAGGTTGTGATTCCAGGATGTCCCATACTGCTCACAGCAGAGGGTTTGTTACAATTGTATCCACACAATTCCACACCTTCAGCACAAATCTGGCTCCTGTCTTGGTGGTTTGTTACAATGTATCAGTGCAGGTGACTGTCCGGATTCCAGGGTGTTTGGATTGTGATTGTCATGGTCATGTGCCACATCCTGTATTACACAGAGGAGCGGTTTCGTCTCAGTGTTCAGTGTCTCAGCGAAACTTTTTCTTGGCGGAAAGTGAAACTGCCTGTACCTGCCGAGCGAGTCGTCACCGGAGAAAGAACGGCGTCAAATTACGGCGGAGGATGCCGCCATCACGGGACGTTACCAAACGGCGCTAATAGGACGTGGTCACACGCTGCGGTTTTACTGCAGACAAAACCTGCTCTCTTGGCACTAAAAAGGCTGCTTAAAAAAGGAAGGTTCCGCTGAAACTTTGCTGCTTTTTTATACATTTTTGCTGTTTTTTAATTGAATTTTTGCCGCATTTTTGCTGCTTTTTTATGCGTTTTGTCGTTTTGTTGAATTTTTGCTTCTTTTTTGTTGCATTATTGCTTTTTGCTACAGTCTTTGATGCTTTTTATGTTGCATTTTTGCTGTTTTTGTTTGCACTTTTTATTTTTGTTTCATTTCTGTTGTTTTTTTTATTGAAGTTTTGCTATTTTTGCTGTTTTTTCTTGTTTTTGCAGCGTATTTCCTGCAATTTTGCTGTTTTTTTGTTGTGTTCTTCCCGCAATTTTGATGTTTTTTTCTTGTCTTTGCTGCATTTTTGCAGTTTGTTGTGTTTTTGTTGCATTTTTGCTTTTTTTTAAATTGTTTTTGCAGCTTTTTTCCCCACATTTTTGCTGCTTTTTTGTTACATTTTTACCTGCAATTTGCTCCTTTCTTCCTCCATTGTTTGCCTGTTTTTTGTTGCACTTTTGCTGCTTTTTTGCTGCATTTTTGATGATTTTTTTTTGCAGTTTTTTTTTTAAATGTTTCTACTTTTTATTCCATTTTTTCTGTTTCTTTGTTGCATTTTTTGCTGCTTTTTTCGCTATCATTTGTCTGCTGTAAATGTTTAATAAAGTTAGTTTCATTCACCAAAAAAGCAGCAAAAAGGCAGCATTTACTTTTGCTACTCTTTCTCTTTTTTTTTTTCCATACTGGTGAAAGAATGCTGATGGTAGCGCTGGAAATAATAATAATAATAATGATAATAATAATAATAATTTTTCTTCATTTATAGCACTTTACATACATTTGTACAAAGCAGCTTTTAATTTGCAAAAAAAAAAGTAATGAAAAAGGCTGCAAAAAAAGCAGAAAAAACAGACAACATCGCCTTATCGTGTGCATGATAACCGCCTCCCCGGGGTTCTGCAACCAAAGATAAAGGAGTGGAGCGCACAGTCATCCCCACCCCGTCCAAAAATGCAGATTGTTCACATTATGAGTGAAAAAGTGAAATCTGTGTCACTCGCCCTCCGCGATCGGAGACTCACAGCGAAGATCCGTCCAGAGATGGAGGAAACATCATCTAATAAAGCCCTTTATGTTAATGTTACCATCATTCACCATCCACGTGACGCGTTTCAGGCTCTCTCAGCCCTGAGTCACAGAGTCGTCGTTTCCATTGTGAGCGGTCGGCGGCTCTGACGACACTAAACAGCGATTGTCATGTAAATTGGTGCAATATTCTAAGATGAGTAATTCCTTAAAGGGAACCCGTCATGTAAAAAAAAAAACACTTAACTGTAGACAAAGGGTTAATCTACAGGTTAATAGCGTTCTGATGCCGGAGGAGGATATAACCTTTATTCCTCGCGGCATCCTCAGTCATCCATCTCTGAATCAGTGAATCATAGAAGCTCCCACTTTTCTGATTGCTTTCACTATGGGAGTATTTACACCAGCAGATGATGGGTTAATCTAAAAAAACCCACATGCATGATTTTAGACTAAGGTGCAATAGGAGTCTCAGCATTAGTCTCAGTCCAGGGTTCATTAGGAGTCTCAGTACTAGACCTATTCCAGGGTTCATTAGGAGTCCCAATACGAGACCTAGCCCAGGGTTCATTAGGAGTCTCAGCACCAGTCATAGCCAGGGTTCATCAGGAGACTCAGCACTGGTCCCAGTCATTAGGAGTCCCAGTACTAGACTCTCACGGGTGTGTCAGGAGGTACGGATGAGACTGTAGAGGTAACTCGCAGAAGGTCCCAGCGTTTGGCCAAACAGTTCAAATCCTAATAAAATGTCTCTGTCCCTTTAAGAGGCATTTCCCTTTTAGTGAAAGCTGGAGGTCACTAGGACCCAGCTGATCCCTTACCTTGAGCTGCCTATATATTCCCCTTGACTCCCAGGATGCCTGCTGGTGATAGCTGTTCAGGTGTTCCTGTTTGCATCCTAGCTCAAAGCAGTGTTTCCTGGAGTCTGCTGGTTTGCTGCTTAGATCTGCTCAAGCTAAGTGTATCTCTTCCCTGTTTGTTTGTTTCCCTTATGTGTTTCTTTAGTTGCTAGCCAGGCTGTCTAGTGATCACCTGCTCTGATCCCTGTGTAGTGGTAGTCCAGGGACAGTCAGGGAATAGGTATCCTGGCGGCGACAGTTGCAGAAACTGTCCAGCGTTAGTTTATCTAGGGGTCACCATCTCCCCTTTTTGCCCTTAGCATCAGGAACTCCTGTCCCCCCCACCCCTGTCGTCGTCCAGCGCGGGGTGTCTCCATACACCCAGTGTGACATAGACCCAGCACAGGGCTCATTAGAAGTCTCAGGATTAGTCCCAAACTAGGGTTCATTAGGGGTCTCAGCACTAGTCTCAGTCCAGGATTCATTAGGAGTCTCAGCACTAGTCTCAGTCCAGGGTTCATTAGGAGTCTCAGCACTAGTCTCAGTCCAGGGTTCATTAGGAGTCTCAGCATTAGTCTCAATCCAGGGTTCATTAGGGGTCTCAGCATTAGTCTCAGTCAAGGGTTCATTAGAAGTCTCAGCACTAGTCTCAGTCCAGGGTTCATTAGGAGTCTCAGCATTAGTCTCAGTCCAGGGTTCATTAGGAGTCTCAGCATTAGTCTCAGTCAAGGGTTCATTAGGAGTCTCAGCACTAGTCTCAGTCAAGGGTTCATTAGGAGTCTCAGCACTAGTCTCAGTCCAGGGTTCATTAGGAGTCTCAGCACTAGTCTCAGTCCAGGGTACATTAGGGGTCTCAGCACTAGTCTCAGTCCAGGGTTCATTAGGGGTCTCAGCACTAGTCTCAGTCCAGGGTTCATTTAGAGTCTCAGCATTAGTCTCAGTCCAGGGTTCATTAGGAGTCTCAGCACTAGTCTCAGTCCAGGGTTCATTAGGAGTCTCAATACTAGTCTCAGTCCAGGGTTCATTAGGAGTCTCAGCATTAGTCTCAGTCCAGGGTTCTTTAGGAGTCTCAATACTAGGACTCTGCCCAGGGTTCATTAGGAGTCTCAGCATTAGTCTCAGTCCAGGGTTCATTAGGGGTCTCAGCATTAGTCTCAGTCCAGGGTTCATTAGGGGTCTCAGCACTAGTCTCAGTCCGTCCAGGGTTCATTAGGAGTCTCAGCATTAGTCTCATCCAGGGTTCATTAGGGGTCTCAGCACTAGTCTCAGTCCAGGGTTCATTAGGGGTCTCAGCACTAGTCTCAGTCCAGGGTTCATTAGGAGTCTCAGCATTAGTCTCAGTCCAGGGTTCATTAGGGGTCTCAGCATTAGTCTCATCCAGGGTTCATTAGGGGTCTCAGCACTAGTCTCAGTCCAGGGTTCATTAGGGGTCTCAGCACTAGTCTCAGTCCAGGGTTCATTAGGAGTCTCAGCATTAGTCTCAGTCCAGGGTTCATTAGGGGTCTCAGCATTAGTCTCAGTCCAGGGTTCATTAGGAGTCTCAGCATTAGTCTCAGTCCAGGGTTCATTAGGGGTCTCAGCACTAGTCTCAGTCCAGGGTTCATTAGGGGTCTCAGCATTAGTCTCAGTCCAGGGTTCATTAGGGGTCTCAGCATTAGTCTCAGTCCAGGGTTCATTAGGAGTCTCAGCATTAGTCTCAGTCCAGGGTTCATTAGGGGTCTCAGCATTAGTCTCAGCCCAGGGTTCATTAGGAGTCTCAGCATTAGTCTCAGTCCAGGGTTCATTAGGAGTCTCAGCATTAGTCTCAGTCCAGGGTTCATTAGGAGTCTCAGCATTAGTCTCAGTCTAAGGTTCATTAGGGGTCTCAGCATTAGTCTCAGTCTATGGTTCATTAGGGGTCTCAGCATTAGTCTCAGTCCAGGGTTCTTTAGGAGTCTCAATACTAGGACTCTGCCCAGGGTTCATTAGGAGTCTCAGCACTAGTCTCAGTCCAGGGTTCATTAGAAGTCTCAGCACTAGTCTCAGTCCAGGGTTCATTAGGAGTCTCAGCATTAGTCTCAGTCCAGGTTCATTAGGGGTCTCAGCATTAGTCTCAGCCCAGGGTTCACTAGGAGTCTCATCCCCAGTCCTAGTCCAGGACTCAGCTGAGTCTCCAGCTCTGGCATTGATCAGATCATCTCCCAGTTATGAGTCAGTGGTGAATACTCTGCATATCTGGACTTGTTATCTCCTGTGAGACATGACTGCATGATGGAAACAATCCTGAGGATAATGTGCAGATACCTGAGAAACACAGCATGAATCACTGCAGAGTCAGGAACAGCAACAGCAGAGTATACAGCAGAGTGTACAGCAGAGTGTATACAGCAGAGTGTATACAGCAGAGTAGTGTACAGCAGAGTGTGTACAGCAGAGTGTGTACAGCAGAGGAGTGTACAGCAGAGGAGTGTACAGCAGAGGAGTGTACAGCAGAGGAGTGTACAGCAGAGTGTGTACAGCAGAGGAGTGTACAGCAGAGGAGTGTACAGCAGAGGAGTGTACAGCAGAGGAGTGTACAGCAAGGAGTGTACAGCACAGTGTGCAGAGGAGTGTACAGCAGAGGAGTGTACAGCAGAGGAGTGTACAGCAGAGGAGCGTACAGCAGAGGAGCGTACAGCAGAGGAGTGTACAGCAGAGGAGTGTACAGCAGAGGAGTGTACAGCAGAGGAGTGTACAGCACAGTGTGCAGAGGAGTGTACAGCAGAGGAGTGTACAGCAGAGGAGTGTACAGCAGAGGAGTGTACAGCAGAGGAGTGTACAGCAGAGGAGTGTACAGCAGAGGAGTGTACAGCACAGTGTGCAGAGGAGTGTACAGCAGAGGAGTGTACAGCAGAGGAGCGTACAGCAGAGGAGCGTACAGCAGAGGAGCGTACAGCAGAGGAGTGTACAGCAGAGGAGTGTACAGCAGAGGAGTGTACAGCAGAGGAGTGTACAGCACAGTGTGCAGAGGAGTGTACAGCAGAGGAGTGTACAGCAGAGGAGTGTACAGCAGAGGAGCGTACAGCAGAGGAGCGTACAGCAGAGGAGCGTACAGCAGAGGAGCGTACAGCAGAGGAGTGTACAGCAGAGGAGTGTACAGCAGAGGAGTGTACAGCACAGTGTGCAGAGGAGTGTACAGCAGAGGAGTGTACAGCAGAGGAGTGTACAGCAGAGGAGCGTACAGCAGAGGAGCGTACAGCAGAGGAGTGTACAGCAGAGGAGTATACAGCAGAGGAGTATACAGCAGAGTATGTACAGCAGAGTATATACAGCAGAGGAGTGTACAGCAGAGGAGTGTGCAGCAGAGTATATACAGCAGAGGAGTGTACAGCAGAGGAGTGTACAGCAGAGGAGTGTACAGCAGAGGAGTGTACAGCAGAGTATATACAGCAGAGTATATACAGCAGAGGAGTGTACAGCAGAGGAGTTTACAGCAGAGGAGTTTACAGCAGAGGAGCGTACAGCAGAGGAGTATACAGCAGAGTGTATACAGCAGAGGAGCGTACAGCACAGTGTACAGCAGAGGAGTATACAGCAGAGGAGTATACAGCAGAGTATATACAGCAGAGTATATACAGCAGAGGAGTGTACAGCAGAGGAGTGTACAGCAGAGGAGTGTACAGCAGAGTATATACAGCAGAGTATATACAGCAGAGTATATACAGCAGAGTATATACAGCAGAGGAGTGTACAGCAGAGGAGTATACAGCAGAGGAGCGTACAGCAGAGGAGTATACAGCAGAGTGTATACAGCAGAGTGTATACAGCAGAGGAGCGTACAGCACAGTGTACAGCAGAGGAGTATACAGCAGAGGAGTATACAGCAGAGTATATACAGCAGAGTATATACAGCAGAGGAGTGTACAGCAGAGTATATACAGCAGAGTGTACAGCAGAGCGTACAGCAGAGGAGCGTACAGCAGAGTGTATATACATGTAAACAGTGTTGGGCTGATAACATAGAACAATAGACTGCAATTATATCTCAATGTAAATGTAATAATATCACTATGATGGCAGAGTGAACCAGATGAGGGTGAGGTAGGGGGAGGGGAGTTACCCTGGGGGGCATTTAATCCCAGGCACTCACCCTTTAGTCACCCCTAGTTGCCCTGTTTGGGGGTTATCTAAGGCTGGTCACAGGGTCTGAATTATATCACATTTTGTAGAGTGAATAAATTGTGTGACTGTTCCTTTAAGAAGAAAAAAGAAGAATAAGAAGAATAAGAAGAAGAATGAGGGAGGAGGAAACATAAATATTTTTCATAGAAGATTAATGAAGGAGAAATTCTTCTGTAGTTCCTGAGCTCTCTGCGCCCCCTGCAGGGAAGAGATAGCACTGCAGTGTCTGTGTGTCTGTCTGTGTCTGTGTGTCTGTCTGTGTCTGTGTGTCGTGTCTGTCTGTGTGTCGTGTCTGTCTGTCTGTGTGTCTGTCTGTCTGTCTGTGTGTCTGTGTGTGTGTCTGTCTGTGTGTCTGTCTGTGTGTCTGTCTGTGTGTCTGTGTGTCTGTGTGTGTGTCTGTCTGTGTGTCTGTCTGTGTGTCTGTCTGTGTGTCTGTCTGTGTGTCTGTCTGTGTGTCAGTCTGTCTGTGTGTCAGTCTGTCTGTGTGTCTGTCTGTCTGTGTGTCTGCCTGTGTGTCTGTCTGTCTGTGTCTGTCTTTCTATCACACAATATGTTTCTAGTTATTGTGAAAATAAAGAAACTTAGTAAATATTTAGTTGACACTTTGCATTTTCTTGTATTTTCCACCTAATTTACATTTAAAGATGATAAATCTCCAATAGAAGGAGAGGAGTCTTGTATCTGGTGGAATAAACCGCTCTGAAGTCCTGGACGTGTCCCAACCACCAGCGCCAGATCCAGCGGCTACAAGATCATTAATTGCTTCATTATTACTCATCATCAAGTCACGTGTCCTCTACCAGCAATGTATCTATAGAAGGAAGAAGGCAGAACATCACTGCAGCCAAAGGTGACAGCTCTGAGGCCTGAAGCTTAATGGTTACCTATATCAAAATATTGTATGTAAAGTACATATGTGCAGTCACTGTGTACATACATTACATTACTGATCCTGAGTTACCTCCTGTATTATCCTCCTGAGCTGCACTCACTATTCTGCTGGTGCAGTCACTGTGTACATACATTACATTACTGATCCTGAGTTACCTCCTGTATTATACTCCAGAGCTGCACTCACTATTCTGCTGGTGCAGTCACTGTGTCCATACATTACATTACTGATCCTGAGTTACCTCCTGTATTATACTCCAGAGCTGCACTCACTATTCTGCTGGTGCAGTCACTGTGTACATACATTACATTACTGATCCTGAGTTACCTCCTGTATTATACTCCAGAGCTGCACTCACTATTCTGCTGGTGCAGTCACTGTGTACATACATTACATTACTGATCCCGAGTTACCTCCTGTATTATACTCCAGATCTGCACTAACTATTCTGCTGGTGCGGTCACTGTGTACATACATTACATTACTGATCCTGAGTTACCTCCTGTATTATACTCCAGAGCTGCACTCACTATTCTGCTGGGGAAGTCACTGTGTACATACATTACATTACTGATCCTGAGTTACCTCCTGTATTATACTCCAGAGCTGCACTCACTATTCTGCTGCTGCAGTCACTGTGTACATACATTACATTACTGATCCTGATTTACCTCCTGTATTATACTCCAGAGCTGCACTCACTATTCTGCTGGTGCAGTCACTGTGTACATACATTACATTACTGATCCTGAGCTACCTCCTGTATTATACTCCAGAGCTGCACTCACTATTCTGCTGGTGCAGTCACTGTGTACATACATTACATTACTGATCCTGAGTTACCTCCTGTATTATCCTCCAGAGCTGCACTCACTATTCTGCTGGTGCAGTCACTGTGTACATACATTACATTACTGATCCTGAGTTACCTCCTGTATTATACTCCAGAGCTGCACTCACTATTCTGCTGGTGCAGTCACTGTGTACATACATTACATTACTGATCCTGAGCTACCTCCTGTATTATACTCCAGAGCTGCACTCACTATTCTGCTGGTGCAGTCACTGTGTACATACATTACATTACTGATCCTGAGTTACCTCCTGCATTATACTCCAGAGCTGAACTCACTATTCTGCTGGTGCAGTCACTGTGTACATACATTACATTACTGATCCTGAGTTACCTCCTGTATTATACTCCAGAGCTGCACTCACTATTCTGCTGGTGCAGTCACTGTGTACATACATTACATTACTGATCCTGAGTTACCTCCTGTATTATACTCCAGAGCTGAACTCACTATTCTGCTGGTGCAGTCACTGTGTACATACATTACATTACTGATCCTGAGTTACCTCCTGTATTATACTCCAGAGCTGCACTCACTATTCTGCTGGTGCAGTCACTGTGTCCATACATTACATTACTGATCCTGAGTTACCTCCTGTATTATACTCCAGAGCTGCACTCACTATTCTGCTGGTGCAGTCACTGTGTACATACATTACATTACTGATCTTGAGTTACCTCCTGTATTATACTCCAGAGCTGCACTCACTATTCTGCTGGTGCAGTCACTGTGTCCATACATTACATTACTGATCCTGAGTTACCTCCTGTATTATACTCCAGAGCTGCACTCACTATTCTGCTGGTGCAGTCACTGTGTACATACATTACATTACTGATCTTGAGTTACCTCCTGTATTATACTCCAGAGCTGCACTCACTATTCTGCTGGTGCAGTCACTGTGTCCATACATTACATTACTGATCCTGAGTTACCTCCTGTATTATACTCCAGAGCTGCACTCACTATTCTGCTGGTGCAGTCACTGTGTACATACATTACATTACTGATCTTGAGTTACCTCCTGTATTATACTCCAGAGCTGCACTCACTATTCTGCTGGTGCAGTCACTGTGTACATACATTACATTACTGATCCTGAGTTACCTCCTGTATTATATTCCAGAGCTGCACTCACTATTCTGCTGGTGCAGTCACTGTGTACATACATTACATTACTGATCCTGAGTTACCTCCTGTATTATACTCCAGAGCTGCGCTCACTATTCTGCTGGTGCAGTCACTGTGTACATACATTACATTACTGATACTGAGTTAGCTCCTGTATTATACTCCAGAGCTGCACTCACTATTCTGCTGGTGCAGTCACTGTGTACATACATTACATTACTGATCCGGAGTTACCTCCTGTATTATACTCCAGAGCTGCACTCACTATTCTGCTGGTGCAGTCACTGTGTACATACATTACATTACTGATCCTAAGTTACCTCCTGTATTATACTCCAGAGCTGCACTCACTATTCTGCTGGTGCAGTCACTGTGTACATACATTACATTACTGATCCTGAGTTACCTCCTGTATTATACTCCAGAGCTGCACTCACTATTCTGCTGGTGCAGTCACTGTGTACATACATTACATTACTGATCCTGAGTTACCTCCTGTATTATACTCCAGAGCTGCACTCACTATTCTGCTGGTGCAGTCACTGTGTACATACATTACATTACTGATCCTGAGTTACCTCCTGTATTATACTCCAGAGCTGCACTCACTCTTCTGCTGGTGCAGTGTCTGTAGATTTGGTGATTTTCTTGTTATCTTGGGCATACACTGTTCAGAGATCATTAACCAGTGAATACACTGTGGAGGTTTGTGTTGGCAGCGATGGGTGAACGTTTCGTTTTTATGAACTTTTTTAAATATTTTATGTTTCTTTTTTTAATATAAAATAAAACATAACATTTTTTGTTTATAAATAAGTCAAACAATCACAATTTAATTTCTGGACTGAGTAAAGACGTTGCTGCATCCTCTTGGCGCCTTCTGTACTTTTTAGCTCCACTGCTGCCACCTGGTGGTGAATCCGATATTCAAGGTGAAATATTCCATTCATTTCCTTTAATTATTGCTGGAGGTCAACAAGGTCAAACGTTATCGGCAATGATCAATTATTATCTAAGCCAGTTTTTAGAGGTCTGCAGGTGTCCCTGAGGTCAGGGGTGTAACTACAATAGGTGCAGGGGTTGCAATCACACCTGGGCCCTGCAGCCTAGGGGACTCAATTGTCCCTTTGTCCTATAGAAAAAGACTAATGCTATACACTCTGTGATCCCCGGCTGTAATGTCTGTATACTCTTATATTCTGTGATCCCCGGCTGTAATGTCTGTATACTCTTATATTCTGTGATCCCCGGCTGTAATGTCTGTATACACTTATATTCTGTGATCCCCAGCTGTAATGTCTGTATACTCTTATATTCTGTGATCCCCGGCTGTAATGTCTGTATACTCTTATATTCTGTGATCTCCGGCTGTAATGTCTATATACTCTTATATTCTGTGATCCCCGGCTGTAATGTCTGTATACTCTTATATTCTGTGATCTCCGGCTGTAATGTCTGTATACGCTTATATTCTGTGATCCCCGGCTGTAATGTCTGTATACTCTTATATTCTGTGATCCCGGCTGTAATGTCTGTATACACTTATATTGTGTGATCCCAGCTGTTATGTCTGTATACTCTTATATTCTGTGTTCCCAGCTGTAATGTCTGTATACTCTTATATTCTGTGATCCCGGCTGTAATGTCTGTATACTCTTATATTCTGTGATCCCCGGCTGTAATGTCTATATACTCCTATATTCTGTGATCCCTGGCTGCAATATCTGTATACTCTTATATTCTGTGATCCCCGGCTGTAATGTCTGTATACTCTTATATTCTGTGTTCCCAGCTGTAATGTCTGTATACTCTTATATTCTGTGATCCCGGCTGTAATGTCTGTATACTCTATATTCTGTGATCCCCGGCTGTAATGTCTATATACTCCTATATTCTGTGATCCCTGGCTGCAATATCTGTATACTCTTATATTCTGTGATCCCCGGCTGTAATGTCTGTATACTCTTATATTCTGTGATCCCTGGTTGTAATGTCTATATACTCTTATATTCTGTGATCCCCGGCTGTAATGTCTGTATACACTTATATTGTGTGATCCCCGGCTGTAATGTCTGTATACTCTTATATTCTTTGATCCCCGGCTGTAATGTCTGTATACTCTTATATTCTGTGATCCCTGGCTGTAATGTCTGTATACTCTTATATTCTGTGATCCCTGGCTGTAATGTCTGTATACTCCTATATTCTGTGATCCCTTGCTGTAATGTCTATATACTCTTATATTCTGTGATCCCCGGCTGTACTGTCTGTATACTCTTATAACAGCTGGGGATCACAGAATATAAGAGTATACAGACATAGCAGCTGGGGATCACAGAATATGTCTGTATACTCTTATAGTCTGTGATCCCGGCTGTAATGTCTGTATACTCTTATATTCTGTGATCCCGGCTGTAATGTCTGTATACTCTTATATTCTGTGATCCCCGGCTGTAATGTCTATATACTCCTATATTCTGTGATCCCTAGCTGCAATATCTGTATACTCTTATATTCTGTGATCCCCGGCTGTAATGTCTGTATACTCTTATATTCTGTGATCCCTGGCTGTAATGTCTATATACTCTTATATTCTGTGATCCCCAGCTGTAATGTCTGTATACACTTATATTGTGTGATCCCCAGCTGTAATGTCTGTATACTCTTATATTCTGTGATCCCTGGCTGTAATGTCTGTATACTCTCTATATTCTGTGATCCCTTGCTGTAATGTCTGTATACTCCTATATTCTGTGATCCCTGGCTGTAATGTCTGTATACTCTTATATTCTGTGATCCCTGGCTGTAATGTCTATATAGGAAAAGCGAATGTCCAGCGTGGGAGATGTCCATAAAATATAACATTTATTCCATTTTTGTTAAAAGCACATAAGTCCAAAATCCATCGTTACATCCAGAGACACAAAAAACGGGTGTTTTTTACCAGTGACAATCACAGGCTTATAGTGCATTATTAAAATCATACGCGTTTCAGCGGTCGCGCCGCCTTAATCATCACAATGATTAAGGCGGCGCGACCGCTGAAACGCGTATGATTTTAATGCACTATAAGCCTGTGATTGTCACTGGTAAAAAACACCCGTTTTTTGTGTCTCTGGATGTAACGATGGATTTTGGACTTATGTGCTTTTAACAAAAATGGAATAAATGTTATATTTTATGGACATCTCCCACGCTGGACATTCGCTTTTCCTTTATACCACCTGCGGCACTGCAGGATCCGTGCGCTGGGACTGAAGAGAAGGTGAGCTGATCTTTTTTGCTTTTTTCTTAATGTCTATATACTCTTATATTCTGTGATCCCCGGCTGCAATATCTGTATACTCTTATATTCTGTGATCCCTGGCTGTAATGTCTATATACTCTTATATTCTGTGATCCCCGGCTGTAATGTCTGTATACTCTTATATTCTGTGATCCCCGGCTGTAATATCTGTATACTCTTATATTCTGTGATCCCCGGCTGTAATGTCTGTATACTCTTATATTCTGTGATCCCTGGCTGTAATGTCTGTATACTCTTATATCCTGTGATCCTGGCTGTAATGTCTGTATACTCTTATATTCTGTGATCCCCGGCTGTAATGTCTGTATACTCTTATATTCTGTGGTTCCTGGCTGTAATGTATTTATAATCTTATATTCTGTGATCCCCAGCTGTAATGTCTGTATACTCTTATATTCTGTGATCCCGGCTGTAATGTCTATATACTCTTATATTCTGTGTTCCCCGGCTGTAATGTCTGTATACTCTTATATTCTGTGATCCCTGGTTGTAATGTCTATATACTCTTATATTCTGTGATCCCCGGCTGTAATGTCTGTATACTCTTATATTCTGTGATCCCCGGCTGTAATGTCTATATACTCTTATATTCTGTGATCCCTGGCTGTAATGTCTGTATACTCTTATATTCTGTGATCCCCGGCTGTAATGTCTGTATACTCTTATATCCTGTGATCCCCGGCTGTAATGTCTGTATACTCTTATATTCTGTGATCCCCGGCTGTAATGTCTGCATACTCTTATATTCTGTGATCCCGGGCTGTAATGTCTGTATACTCTTATATTCTGTGATCCCCGACTGTAATGTCTGCATACTCTTATATTCTGTGATCCCCGGTTGTAATGTCTGTATACTCTTATATTCTGTGATCCCCGGCTGTAATGCCTGTATACTCTTATATTCTGTGATCCCTGGCTGTAATTTCTGTATACTCTTATATTCTGTGATCCCCGGCTGTAATGCCTGTATACTCTTATATTCTGTGAACCCTGGCTGTAATGTCTGTATACTCTTATATTCTGTGATCCCTGGCTGTAATGTCTGTATACTCTTATATCCTGTGATCCCCAGCTGTAATGTCTGTATACTCTTATATTCTGTGATCCCCGGCTGTAATGTCTGTATACTCTAATATTTTGTGATCCCCGGCTGTAATGTCTGTATACTCTTATATCCTGTGATCCCCGGCTGTAATGTCTGTATACTCTTATATTCTGTGATCCCCGGCTGTAATGTCTGTATACTCTTATATTCTGTGATCCCCGGCTGTAATGTCTGTATACTCTTATATTCTGTGATCCCCGGCTGTAATGTCTGTATACTCTTATATTCTGTGATCCCCGGCTGTAATGTCTGTATACTCTTATATTCTGTGATCCCCGGCTGTAATGTCTGTATACTCTTATATTCTGTGATCCCCGGCTGTAATGTCTGTATACTCTTATATTCTGTGATCCCCGGCTGTAATGTCTGTATACTCTTATATTCTGTGATCCCCGGCTGTAATGTTTGTATACTCTTATATTCTGTGATCTCGGCTGTAATGTCTGTATACTCTTATACTCTATGATCCCCCTTTGCTTTGTGTCATTATTTCTGTGGAATACTGGGCGGTGGCGCACACTGATCTTTTGTGTGTCACGCTTGTTGTGTGTAGGTGTGACGTGTGCTGGGAATGTTCCTCGGGAATGTGCAGAATGTGCGCAGTGTGAAGCCCCATTCTGCCGGACGCCGTCACACCAATACGGCCACGTTTCATAAAAACACACCGGATTGTCCGGGGACACATTATTTCTAGGGTTTGCCCCGTGGGTGGACTTTAGTCAATGACCCCGGCCCGGTGCGGCACAATGACATCAATGTGATTCGGGCGGCTTGGAAAATTGACACAAGGAAATAGTTGTATGGAGATTGTCAGCTAATGAGCGTTTCCCCCTACAGCGGACATATCTGATGAGCACCAATCACAGCTTTCCTAGAGCCCCGATAAGCAAGTAAAGCGCGGCACGTCTGGATATGGGTGCTCCGTGAGATATAAACCCAGGCACTCCAGATGTGATTGATCGAGATTCAGGCAGCAAATCCACTGTGTGACAACGTTTCGGTCTTCCAATGTGACCTTCATCAGATCACTGGTAATATTGGAGTAGACGTGAATGCAGCAATGTGATGAGATACAAACACTAGAAAGCAACATCAGCATTGTGATCATTTACATCAATACTAAACAGAGTAGCTGTGAATGAAGTATTAAAATGAGATAAAACACTTATAGAAAACAACATTAGCATAGAGATCATTATACAGTACTAATCAGAGTAACAATGAATTCAGCATTGGGATGAGATGAAACACTAGAAAGCAGCAGCATGGTAGATATTATACAGCAGTATTAAACAGAGTGGCTGTGAATACAGCATTGAGATTAGATAAAACACTTACTAGAAAGCAACATCAGCATTGTGATCATTTACATCAATACTAAATAGAGAAGCTGTGAATGAAGTATTAAAATGAGATAAAACACTAGAAAACAACATTAGCGTGGAGATCATTAGACCGCAGTACTAATCAGAGTAACAATGCATTCAGCATTGGGATGAGATGAAACACTTACTAGAAAGCAGCAGCATGGTAGATATTATACAGCAGTATTAAACAGAGTGGCTGTGAATACAGCATTGAGATTAGATAAAAACACTTACTAGAAAGCAGCAGCAGGGTGGACATTATACAACAGTACTAAACAGAGTGGCTGTGAATACAGCATTGAGATGAGATAAAACACTAGAAAACAACATTAGCATGGAGATCATTATACAGCAGTACTAATCAGAGTAACAATGAATTCAGCATTGGGATGAGATTAAACACTAGAAAGCAGCAGCATGGTAGATATTTTACAGCAGATACTAAACAGAGTGGCTGTGAATACAGCATTGAGATTAGATAAAACACTTACTAGAAAGCAGCAGGGTGGACATTATACAACAGTACTAAACATAGTGGCTGTGAATACAGCATTGGGATGAGATAAAACACTTACTAGAAAGCAACATCAGCATGTTGATCATTATACAGCAGTACTAAACAGAATAACTATAAATACAGCATTAAGATGAGATTAAATTCTTACTAGAAAGCAGCAGCATGGCAGATATTATACAGCAGTACTAAACAGAGTAGCTGTGATTACAGTATTAGGTTGAGTTAAAACACTAGAAAGCAGCAACAGCATAATGCTTATTATACTAAACAGAGTAGCTGTGAATACAGCATTGAGATTAGATAACACACTTACTAGAAAGCAGCAGCAGGGTGGACATTATAAACAGAGTAGTTGTGATCACAGCATGAGGTTGAGATAAAACACTTACTTGAAAGCAGGAGCAGCAGGGTGCTCATTAGATAGCAGTACTAAACAGAGTAGATGTGAATGTAGCAATGTGATGAAATAAAACACCAGAAAGCAACATCATGTGATCAATTACATCAATCAATACTAAACAGAGTAGCTGTGAATAAAGTACTAAGATGAGATAAAACACTAACTAGAAAACAACATTAGAATGGTGATCATTATACAGCAGTACTAATCAGAATACCTATGAATACAGCATTGAGATGAGATTAAATACTTACTAGAAAGCAGCAGCATGGCAGATATTATACAGCAGTACTAAACAGAGTAGCTGTGATTACAGTATTAGGATGAGTTAAATCACTTTCTGTAGAAAGCAGCCAGGGTGCTCATTAGACAGCAGTACTAAACAGAGTAGATGTGAATGCAGCAATGTGATGAGATAAAACACTAGAAAGCAACATCAGCATTGTGATCATTTACATCAATACTAAACAGAGAAGCTGTGAATAAAGTATTAAAATGAGACAAAACACTAGAAAACAACATTAGCATGGTGATCATTAGACGCAGTACTAATCAGAGTAACAATGAATTCAGCATTGGGATAAGATTAAACACTTACTAGAAAGTAGCAACATGGTAGATATTATGCAGCAGTATTAAACAGAGTAGCTGTGATTACAGTATTGGGACGAGTTAAAACACTTACTAGAAAGCAGCAACAGCATGATGCTTATTATACATCAGTATTAAACAGAGTATCTGTGAATACAGCATTGGGATGAAAGGAAACACTAAAAAGCAGCAGCAGGGTGGACATCATACAACAGTACTAAACAGCGTAGCTGTGAATAGAGCATTGGGATGAGATAAAACACTTACTAGAAACCACATTAGCATGTTGGTCATTATACAGCAGTACTAAACAGAATAATTGGGAATAAAGCATTAGGATGACATAAATCACTTACTTGAAAGCAGCAGCATGGTGAATATTATAAAACCTTACTAAACAGAGTAGCTGTGAATACAGCATTGGGATGAGATGCACTAGAAAGCAACATCAGCATGGTAGACATGGATATTATACAGAGATAAAACACAAGAAAGTGCAGCATCATGGTCGACATTATACAGCAGTACTAAACAGAGTAACTGTGAAAACAGCATTTGGATGAGTTGAAACACTTACTAGAAAGAAGCAGCATCATGGTGGACATTATATAGAAGTACAAAACAGAGTAGCTGTGACTACAGTATAGGGATGAGATAAAACAGTTACTAGAGATTAGCAGCACTAAACAGAGTAGCTGTGACTACATCACTGAGATGAGATAGAACACTTACTAGAAAGTAGCAGCCTGGTGGATAGTATATAGCAGTACTAAACAGAGTAGCTGTGAAAACAGCATTTGGATGAGTTGAAACACTTACTAGAAAGAAGCAGCGTCATGGTGGACATTATATAGAAGTATGAAGCAGAGTAGCTGTGACTACAGTAGAGATAAAACAGTTACTAGAGATTAGCAGCATGGTGGACATTGTAAAGCAGTACTAAACAGAGCTGTGACTACATCACTGAGATGAGATAGAACACTTACTAGAAAGTAGCAGTCTGGTGGATAGTATATAGCAGTACTGAGCAGTGTTGCTGTTCATCCAGCTCTGTGAAATTGAACACCAGCAGATATCTACAAAGTCTGCATATCTTCGGTCGCTCTGTCTACATCATTAACCCCTTCACTTCTGTGGGAAGCTGTAACCTGATCCCTCAGTGAGCTGGCAGCCCATTTTGTCTTGACCAAGAAGGATTTTAGCAGTATTTTAGCGTCAATGATGATTTGTGAAGGCGAGGGAGGAGAGGTGGCTCATGAGTGGAGAAAGAAGCAGATTTACATTACAAGTGTTTGCACTATTCATTTATGAACATTATAATGGCGTGATGTCACTTTAATGACAGACATTGTTTTTCTCTTGTTATCTCAGTGCAGGAGGCCAAAGATAGAACAAAATAAGCAAGTGGGATGTAACATGACCAATTAAAGGCATTTTCACCCACGAGCGATGGCTCCGCTACATTTAAATGCCACCCTAATGTCAGACTGGGGAACGGCTGACATTAAAAATAGTGGCTAAAAAACATGAAAAACCCTAAAAAACAACGTGTTCTGAGGTGTGCGGCTTAATGTCCGCTCTCCCTGTCAGAGATCTCAGCTAATTAACAGTTAATTAGCCGCTCTTCACACCTTGGCCTGTCAGCAGCTCGTTGGACCGCGCAGAGGGAACCCGGCGCGAGCGGTTCTATCACCATGGCGACCGTTCGCCGTATTTATCTTTTTTCTCTTGAACAACCGGCCAACATTCCGTCCATCCAATTTCATAGAATTGTGTCCAGACGGTCGGCTCCGAATACGAGTAATAATAACCGGTCACATAGGAAAATAAACAGAATCAGACAAACATGAAAATAGTCCTGAACCCTGCAGAAGTCAATAACTAACACGGGACGGTCAGAATAGGATGAACAATCACAGGCTGAAATACTCTGCACTGCTTTATCCAATAACTGGTCAATTTCCACTTGTCCCCAACAATGACACGTGGATATTCACTGGGATCCTCCATATCTGAAAACTCTTATTCTCTTGAATTTCATATGTAATTGTAGATGCTCTACATCAAATAAAGAGGTCACTGTGCAGGGGGAGGAGGAGATGAAGGTGAAGTATCCCAGTCAACTTGCTGTTAACCAGTTGATAACCCAGTACTGTAGTCTAGAGATTGTCTCCCAGCTCCTCCAGTTTCATCAATAGTGTAGTTGCATCACGCAGGGTGTAGGGAGACACCCAGTGCAGGACGATGAGGGAGAGGGGAAGAGGAGTCCCTGACGCTAAGGGCAAAGGGGAGATGGTGACCCTTAGAAATACTACACCTGGCTCCCCTAACAACCCTATGCAGTCTACACAACTGTCGCCGAGCAGGATACCTCTTCCCTGTCCTTCCCTCAATTAAGACTACTTAGGGATCAGACCGGATGAACACTGGTCAACCCAGCTAACAACTAAAGGGAAACACCAAGGAGACAAAAAAGGGGTGAGGTTGGAACACTTAGCTGAACGAAGACAACTAAAGGGAAACGCCAAGGAGACAAAAAAGGGTGAGGTTAGAACACTTAGCTGAACGAAGAGAAAGACAGCAAACTACACTGGAAATCCATGATGCACTGCAAAGCAGGGAAAGCAACACCTCCTCCAAACATGCTATCACTAGCAATGCATCATGGGAGTCAAAGGGTATAAATAGAGACAACAGAAAGGTCGACAGGTAGGAGACCTGCTGGGGCCTGGTGACCTCCAGCTATCATCAAGCGGAGATGGGGACAAGGGACAGGACTACAGTTCAGGATTTTGGTTGTTTGGCCAGACGCTGCGACCTTCAGCAAGTGGCCCCAACAACCTCATCATAAACATGTGACAAGTTGAGGGGTTGTTCTCCAGCTTTCCCAGCCTCATCAGTAGTGTAGTCTAGGGGTTGTCTCCAGCTTTCCCAGCCTCATCAGTAGTGTAGTCTATGGGTTGTCTCCAGCGCTCCCGGTTTCATCAGTAGTGTAGTCTAGGGGTTGTTTCCGTCTTTCCCAGCCTCATCAGTAGTGTAGTCTAGGGGTTGTCTCCAGCGCTCCCAGTCTCATCAGTAGTGTAGTCTAGGGGTTGTCTCCAGCTCTCCCAGTCTCATCAGTAGTGTAGTCTAGGGGTTGTCTCCAGGTTTCCCAGTATCATCAGTAGTGCAGTCTAGGGGTTGTCTCCAGCTTTCCCAGTCTCATCAGTAGTGTAGTCTAGAGGTTGTCTCCAGCTCTCCCAGTCTCATCAGTAGTGTAGTCTAGGGATTGTTTCCAGCTCTCCCAGTTTCATCAGTAGTGTAGTCTAGGGGTTGTCTCCAGCTTTCTCAGTTTCATCAGTAGTGTAGTCTAGGGTTGTCTCCAGCTTTCTTAGTCTCATCAGTAGGGTAGTCTAGGGGTTGTCTCCAGCTCTCCCAGTTTCATCAGTAGTGTAGTCTAGGGGTTGTCTCCAGCTTTCTCAGTATCATCAGTAGTGTAGTCTAGGGGTTGTCTCCAGCTCTCTCAGTCTCATCAGTAGTGTAGTCTAGGGGTTGTCTCCAGCTCTCCCAGTCTCATCAGTAGTGTAGTCTAGGGGTTGTCTCCAGCTTTCTCAGTATCATCAGTAGTGTAGTCTAGGGGTTGTCTCCAGCTTTCTCAGTATCATCAGTAGTGTAGTCTAGGGGTTGTCTCCAGCTCTCCCAGTATCATCAGTAGTGTAGTCTAGGGTTGTCTCCAGCTCTCCCAGTCTCATCAGTAGTGTAGTCTAGGGGTTGTCTCCAGCTTTCCCAGTCTCATCAGTAGGGTAGTCTAGGGGTTGTCTCCAGCTTTCTCAGTTTCATCAGTAGTGTAGTCTAGGGGTTGTCTCCAGCTTTCCCAGTATCATCAGTAGTGTAGTCTAGGGGTTGTCTCCAGCTCTCCCAGTATCATCAGTAGTGTAGTCTAGGGGTTGTCTCCAGCTTTCTCAGTATCATCAGTAGTGTAGTCTAGGGGTTGTCTCCAGCTTTCCCAGTATCATCAGTAGTGTAGTCTAGGGGTTGTCTCCAGCTCTCCCAGTATCATCAGTAGTGTAGTCTAGGGGTTGTCTCCAGCTTTCTCAGTATCATCAGTAGTGTAGTCTAGGGGTTGTCTCCAGGTTTCCCAGTATCATCAGTAGTGTAGTCTAGGGGTTGTCTCCAGCTTTCTCAGTATCATCAGTAGTGTAGTCTAGGGGTTGTTTCCAGTTTTCCCAGTATCATCAGTAGTGTAGTCTAGGGTTGTCTCCCAGCTCTCCCAGTCTCATCAGTAGTGTAGTCTAGGGGTTGTCTCCAGTTTTCCCAGTTTCATCAGTAGTGTAGTCTAGGGGTTGTCTCCAGCTTTCCCAGTATCATCAGTCGTGTAGTCTAGGGGTTGTTTCCAGTTTTCCAAGTTTCATCAGTAGTGCAGTCTAGGGGTTGTCTCCAGCTCTCCCAGTATCATCAGTAGGGTAGTCTAGGGGTTGTCTCCAGCTCTCCCAGTATCATCAGTAAGGTAGTCTAGGGGTTGTCTCCAGCTCTCCCAGTTTCATCAGTAGTGTAGTCTAGGGTTGTCTCCAGCTTTCCCAGTATCATCAGTAGTGTAGTCTAGGGGTTGTCTCCAGCTTTCCCAGTATCATCAGTCGTGTAGTCTAGGGGTTGTTTCCAGTTTTCCAAGTTTCATCAGTAGTGCAGTCTAGGGGTTGTCTCCAGCTCTCCCAGTCTCATCAGTAGGGTAGTCTAGGGATTATCTCCAGCTCTCCCAGTATCATCAGTAGTGTAGTCTAGGGGTTGTCTCCAGTTTTCCCAGTATCATCAGTAGTGTAGTCTAGGGGTTGTCTCCAGCGCTCCCGGTTTCATCAGTAGTGTAGTCTAGGGGTTGTCTCCAGCTCTCCCAGTCTCATCAGTAGGGTAGTCTAGGGATTGTCTCCAGCTCTCCCAGTATCATCAGTAGTGTAGTCTAGGGGTTGCTCCAGCTTTCCAGTATCATCAGTGTGTAGTCTAGGTTGTCTCCAGCTTTCCCAGTATCATCAGTCGTGTAGTCTAGGGGTTGTTTCCAGTTTTCCAAGTTTCATCAGTAGTGCAGTCTAGGGGTTGTCTCCAGCTCTCCCAGTCTTTCAGTAGGTGTCTAGGGATTATCTCCAGCTCTCCCAGTATCATCAGTAGTGTAGTCTAGGGGTTGTCTCCAGTTTTCCCAGTATCATCAGTAGTGTAGTCTAGGGGTTGTCTCCAGCTCTCCCAGTATCATCAGTAGTGTAGTCTAGGGGTTGTCTCCAGCTCTCCCAGTATCATCAGTAGTGTAGTCTAGGGGTTGTCTCCAGCTTTCCCAGTTCATCAGTAGTGTAGTCTAGGGGTTGTCTCCAGTTTTCCCAGTATCATCAGTAGTGTAGTCTAGGGGTTGTCTCCAGTTTTCCCAGTCTCATCAGTAGTGTAGTCTAGGGGTTGTCTCCAGTTTTCCCAGTATCATCAGTAGTGTAGTCTAGGGGTTGTCTCCAGCTTTCCCAGTCTCATCAGTAGTGTAGTCTAGGGGTTGTCTCCAGCTTTTCCCAGTATCATCAGTAGTGTAGTCTAGGGGTTGTCTCCAGTTTTCCCAGTATCATCAGTAGTGTAGTCTAGGGGTTGTCTCCAGCTTCTCCCAGTATCATCAGTAGTGCATGGTGCTCAGTCCCAGTATCACAGTAGTGAGTTAGGGTTGTCTCCAGTTTTCCCAGTATCATCAGTAGTGTAGTCTAGGGGTTGTCTCCAGTGCTCCCGGTTTCATCAGTAGTGTAGTCTAGGAGTTGTTTCCGTCTTTCCCAGTGACTCACCGTGGCCGGGGACTCCGTTTTAGACAGGCTGTAGCTCCTTCCTCCTTGTCACAGGTGGGCCGCGCCTGCCGCTAGTCGGGCCCGGTTGAGTGCAGATCAAAAGTCGAAGACGTCTTGTAGGAACAGATTAAAGGGGTTAATTTATTCGTGACGCCACCTATGAGTAGTTCGGTAAGTCTTACCGACGCTGCGGGACCTCCGAGGGATGGATAGCAGCAAGATGGAACGCTCCCCACAGGCTGAGCGGTGATCTCCGGAGGCTGGAGCTGCATAAGATGTTCTGCGGCAGCTGCGGTTACCTTTTGTGCGGACGGATGCAGTCATAAGGAAGCACGGACACTGTAAGTCTCTGTAACGGGTCTTTACTGTAACCAGCAGGCAGTACATGGTATACAGTTAACAGGTAGTGGACCGGGTGGACTCAGCAGTGATGGTGTCCCTCAGAGATCCGTGGTGTTCCTCCATTCTAGCTAAGTATTTGCCTTTGTCGCCCAGGAATACCAGGTCGGGTACGGGGAGGCTGCTTCAATCCCTATCCAAAGTATACATGATGGATGATTTGGGGAGCCTTGGGTCCCTTGGTGGGTACACCGCTGGTTAGACGACTGGAAGTTGGCTGGTGGTGGGGTGCTCCTGTGAAGCTGCTCCTCCACGCTTCTGGTTCGCGTAGCAGAGGTGAACTGCTGCCAGCTTCGGTACAAGTGAACCGGCTGTAATTTTGGGCACGGGAGTCTTTTGGAACCCGTGTTTGGTGATGCCCGATCCCGGTTGTTCATGCCTCAGGTGCTAACACCCGACCGGTGACGGCCTGGGGGCTGCACGGCGGTGCAGAGCCCCCGCTCCTACGTTACTCCTTCTCCAAGTTTAAGTCTGTTTCTCTCTAACTTCTTCTACACTCTCCTACACTCTACCCTTGCACTCCACCCACCAGGACCCTGGTTTGTCCCCTCTACTAGTGATGCATGCAGGGTTTGGATCTCTGAGTTAACCAGATGACTGCTGGGTCAGAGAATATTGCTGCTGCATTTATGGCTGCAATACCTCCCTGTGACGCACTCGTTGCGGGGCGTCACACCAGTCTCATCAGTAGTGTAGTCTAGGGGTTGTTTCCCTCTTTCCCAGTATCATCAGTAGTGTAGTCTAGGGGTTGTCTCCCAGTTTTCCCAGGCTCATCAGTAGTGTAGTTGTCGCACACTAGGGACCGGGGTACTCAAGACTGGGGTGTACTGTCTCTGGGGATGTCAAGGTGCCGGGCCTGGTCCCGTTGTACCAGATGCGGCAAGCAAAGAGAGTATTTAGAGGGGATTAGTCGTGATGCCACCCGGGGTATGTGGTCAGTAGGACCACCGCTGCTGTATTCCTGCTGGGACAGTGACTTAGGGCAGCGTGGATGGTAAGCCCTCCTAGGGTAGGGCTGAGTGTCCCCAGGGCAGGTCTAGTAGTGATGGAGGGGCCTGGTGAAGGATTGTGCTTTTTGCAAGACACTTCGCTGCTGCTGCTTTTCCAGCCAGTGTATAGGGACAACGGTCTGTGCCTCCTCAGGGGGGACTCTGCTGCGATGCTGGAAAGAAGCTGCCGGCTCACAGGAATTTGTCTGCGGGCCCCCTTAGGGAGTCTTTTTACTCGCATGCCATACGTTCCTCGCTCCTTGACTTCTTGGGTTGGTGGTGCTGGGATAAGTGGTTCTGGCAGGCCTGGGCAACTCTCCTCTAAGGCCCCAAATGGATCAATCAGTCTCTGCGGCCCTGCGCATTCCCCTGCAGGCCGGGGTTCTGGGTTGTGACCACCCGTCCGGGTGCCGCATTCTCTTTCTCTCTGGGGCTCTCACTGCACTCCACGCCCAGGTCCCTCCACCGCTCCTCGCTGCCATGGGCCCGTCGTGATCAACTGTAATATCCCCCTTCTAGTATCCATCTTTGGGTACTGCTTGACTTCCGCCCGGTCGTCTACATGTGCACACTTGTTCTGTCCTCCCCTTCTTTGGGCATTGCCGATTCTTTCTGCACTGTCGGCGGCTCCGCCCCTAGGGGGAGCTACATTTTGTTGAGTGGCAGCGCATTCCCCAGGAGCGAAGGATGGCAGTGGCGGGGCCTTCTTTTCCCGCTTCTGGCTGGCTCGGCTCACGATGAGGGGCTCTGGCACGCCCCGTAGCCAGTACATTACATTAGTCTCTCTGGGCCGCCATTATGGGGGTTGTGGTTGCAAAGTCCCATACATAGTCTAATAAAGTTCTCAGGTGCACAGTACCCACTTTGAAGGGCACAATATCCTGTTCGTGACGTCAAGTTGTCGCACACTAGGGACCAGGGTACTCAAGACTGGGGTGTACTGTCTCTGGGGGATGTCAAGGTGCTGGTCCTGGTCCTGTTGTCCCAGATGCGGCGAGTAAAGGGAGTATTTCCAGGGGATTTGTCGTGATGGACCACTGCTGCCGTATTCCTGCTGGGGATGGTGACTTAGGGCAGCGTGGATGGTAAGCCCTCCTCGGGTAGGGCTGAGGGTCCCCAGGGCAGGTCTAGTAGTAGTGGAGGGGCCTAGTGGGGGATTGTGCTTTTTGCAAGACACTTACTTCGCTGCTGCAGCTTCTCCAGCCAGTGGGTAGGGACGACAGTCTGTGACTCCTCAGGCGGGACTCTGCTGCGATGCTGCTTAGGTGGTGGAGAGATTACCAGGTACTTTACTTAAGGTTCTTTAGCAGCAGTTCACAACAGTTTTAGAAGTTACAGTTCTTTCAGTTCTTTCAAGTTACAGTTCTCACACTTTAGCTGTGCTCCGGATAACTGGGTGATGCAGCTCAGGCAGCTCCTCTGCTTTGCTTCCCTCAAGTCCTTTCAGGTCCTTTCCTCGCTCTCTGTCTCCTCACTCAAGGATTTGGTCTGGCCTTCACGGGCTTTTGTGTGATGATTCCCTCTCTGTCAGGGTCACTAGCCCTAGTCCGATGGCTGTGTTCCTAGACCATGGTGGTAGGTAGGCTGCAGGTCATAGAGTACCTGCCCCATGCCGGTATGTCCTGTGATTAGGCTCCTAAAGTGCCCCCGGTCACTTCTACAGAGGCGGCTCTCTGGCTGTAGCGGCCTAGCCTCCAGTGTCCCAGGTATGGCTGTGGGATCACCAGGCTCCCTCTTTCTCAATGTCGGGTGTCTCTGTTTCCGTCGCCTTTCCCTCGCCTTCGGCTATGGAGCAAGCTTTCTCTCCTATGAATATAGCCTCTAGGGTTCTGCGTCCTCCAGGGAACCCTTCCTCTTGGGAATGTCTGCCTAAACTCACTGTTCTTCTGTTCTGTCTCACTGTTCTGTGTGTTCCCGGGTTTTTCTATTGTTGGTCTGTCCACCCATTTGTTCAGTGCTGCGCTACGCTCCACCCACACTACTCTTAACCCCTGCTACCCCTTACCTAACCTAGAGTCCTAGGTGAAGGGTCGGTGTGTGTACCTGTGTGGGTGTTTTTCACTCAACCGTCTCTACCTTACCTGGCTGCAGTTCACCCTGTGGCTGCCCTGGTCGCAGGGGCGCCACATAGCCTAGGGATTGTCTCCCAGTTTATCCTCACCCATCCCTTGTAGACTGTGAGCCCTCGTGGGCAGGGTTGTCTCCCCTCACCTACTGTATCCTCACCCATCCCTTGTAGACTGTGAGCTCTTGTGGGCAGGGTTGTTCTCCCCTCTCCTACTGTATCCTCACCCATTCCTTGTAGACTGTGAGCCTTCATGCACAGGGTCCTCTCCCCTCACCTACTGTATCCTCCCCATCCCTTGTAGACTGTGAGCCCTCGTGGGCAGGGTCCTGTCTCCTCACCTACTGTATCCTCATTGATCCCTTGTAAACTATGAGCCCTTGTGGGCAGAGTCCTCTCTCCTCCCCTACTGTATCCTCACTCATACCTTGTAGACTGTGAGCCCTCGTGGGCAGGGTCCTCTCTCCTCACCTACTGTATCCTCACCCATCTCTTCTAGACTGTGAGCCCTGAAAAAAGGGGGGTTTTTTGGAGTGGCACTAAGACACGGGATCCACCAGTCACACGTTTAATGGAACGAATGCATAAGGGGAGAGGAAAGAAACGTGTGTGTATGACCGGGATCGGGGAAGAAAAGTATATAACACTCGTTTAGAGTGAAAAAATATTTTTTATTGTAACAAATCCATGTGAATAAGGTAAAAAAGCACAAAACATTAAAACCATCTAAAAAATGTGCAACACCGCACGAGATATATCACATAAACATGCCTCCTATGATTTCTAGCAATAATGCTGAACCTGCAGGATTAACCTGGTGGCAAAAAACAGGAATAGATACATAATAACACAAATTCCCATGATAAGGAATCCAGATATGCAGTAAGGTCACCTAGCTGTTAGGGCAAAAAATAGACCAGATAGTACTATAGCTGAGGCTCAATGCAAAGCAGTGCAAGACAATAAAGTGCAATTGAAGGCAAATGAAACCTCTGATAATGCCCTATTTGAAGTGGGACCAGAATAGACCATGCAAGAGAAAAACACTGCAATGGAAACACCACATATCTGTGAATGGAAATGAAATTATAAGTTAGTCACCAGTCATAATACACCTGCAGGCAGGGAGGCATGAGAGCGTGGCTCTGGACCTACGCGTGTCGCTGCCTAAATGACAGCTTCCTCAGCTTCCTCAGGGTAGAGCCCTTGTGGGCAGAGTCCTCTCTCCTCCCCTACTGTATCCTCACTCATACCTTGTAGACTGTGAGCCCTCGTGGGCAGGGTCCTCTCTCCTCACCTACTGTATCCTCACTCATCTCTTCTAGACTGTGAGCCCTTGTGGGCAGAGTCCTCTCTCCTCCCCTACTGTATCCTCACTCATACCTTGTAGACTGTGAGCCCTCGTGGGCAGGGTCCTCTCTCCTCACCTACTGTATCCTCACCCATCTCTTCTAGACTGTGAGCCCTTGTGGGCAGAGTCCTCTCTCCTCACCTACTGTATCCTCACCCATTCCTTGTAGACTGTGAGCCCTTGTGGGCAGAGTCCTCTCTCCTCCCCTACTGTATCCTCACCCATCCCTTGTAGACTGTGAGCCCTCGTGGGCCGAGTCCTCTCTCCTCCCCTACTGTATCCTCACCCATCCCTTGTAGACTGTGAGCCCTTGTGGGCAGAGTCCTCTCTCCTCCCCTACTGTATCCTCACCCATCCCTTGTAGACTGTGAGCCCTCGTGGGCAGGGTCCTCTCTCCTTACCTACTGTATCCTCACCCATCCCTTGTAGACTGTGAGCCCTCGTGGGCAGGGTCCTCTCTCCTTACCTACTGTATCCTCACCCATCCCTTGTAGACTGTGAGCCCTCGTGGGCAGGGTCCTCTCTCCTCACCTACTGTATCCTCACCTATCCCTTGTAGACTATGAGCCCTCATGGGCAGGGTCTTCTCTCCTCACCTACTGTATCCTCACCTATCCCTTGTAGACTGTGAGCCCTTGTGGGCAGGGTCCTCTCTCCTCCCCTACTGTATCCTCACCTATCCCTTGTAGACTGTGAGCCCTCGTGGGCAGGGTCTTCTCTCCTCACCTACTGTATCCTCACCTATCCCTTGTAGACTGTGAGCCCTCGCGGCCAGGGTCCTCTCTCCTCACCTACTGTATCCTCACCCATCCCTTGTAGACTGTGATCCCTCATGGGCAGGGTCCTCTCTCCTCACCTACTGTATCCTCACCCATCTCTTGTAGACTGTGAGCCCTCTTGGGCAGGGTCCTCTCTCCTCACCTGCTGTATCCTCACCCATCTCTTGTAGACTGTGAGCCCTGGTGGGCAGGGTCCTCTCTCCTTCTGTACCTGTCTGTGGCTTGTATTGCTCATAACTATACTTGTCTATGTATGCCCCTATTCACATGTAAAACACCATGGAATAAATGGCATAATAATAATAACAATAATAATAATAATAATAAACAATAATGATAACAATAAATATATAAAAATAATAATAATAATAAACAATAATGATAACAATAAATATATAAAATAATAATAATAAAATTGTTGTATAGAGCTTTAATAGGCAGGGATGCTGAATATGACCTTCCTATATTCTATTAACATGTTGAGCTGCAGGAGGGATCTTGTCGTTACTACGTATCCACTTGTGTCAATGTGTTAATCCGGTCATCGCTCGATGCCCGTCCTATAGAATGTGAGTGATGCTGATCTCGCTGGCTGCCAGGACATGCACAGATTGTCCTCCCACCTCCACACCTACACAGAGGCAGACAGACACCAGCTGAACACTTAGTAGCATGTAGCGTGCCATCTTCATGCGCTCGGTTCATCACCAGCTCATTGGGAGGGAGGTCTACGCTGCCGGCTCACAGGAATGTGTGTGTGGGTTCAAGATTTGATGAAAATGTAGAGAAAGTGCATTTCAGAACTCCTACTACAAGACTGTGCCCGGCTCATCACCATCCTAGAGAGGACTGTGCCCGGCTCATCATCACCATCCTAGAGAGGACTGTGCCCGGCTCATCATCACCATCCTAGAGAGGACTGTGCCCGGCTCATCATCACCATCCTAGACTGGACTGTGCCCGGCTCATCATCACCATCCTAGAGAGGACTGTGCCCGGCTCATCATCACCATCCCAGAGAGGACTGTGCCCGGCTCATCATCACCATCCTAGAGAGGACTGTGCCCGACTCATCACCATCCTAGAGAGGACTGTGCCCGGCTCATCATCACCATCCTAGAGAGGACTGTGCCCGGCTCATCATCACCATCCTAGAGAGGACTGTGCCCGGCTCATCACCATCCTAGAGAGGACTGTGCCCGGCTCATCATCACCATCCTAGAGAGGACTGTGCCCGGCTCATCATCACCATCCTAGAGAGGACTGTGCCCGGCTCATCATCACCATCCTAGACTGGACTGTGCCCGGCTCATCATCACCATCCTAGAGAGGACTGTGCCCGGCTCATCATCACCATCCTAGAGAGGACTGTGCCCGCCTCATCATCACCATCCTAGAGAGGACTGTGCCCGGCTCATCATCACCATCCTAGACTGGACTGTGCCCGGCTCATCATCACCATCCTAGAGAGGACTGTGCCCGCCTCATCATCACCATCCTAGAGAGGACTGTGCCCGGCTCATCATCACCATCCTAGAGAGGACTGTGCCCGACTCACCATCACCATCCTAGAGAGGACTGTGCCCGCCTCATCATCACCATCCTAGAGAGGACTGTGCCCGGCTCATCATCACCATCCTAGAGAGGACTGTGCCCGGCTCATCATCACCATCCTAGAGAGGACTGTGCCCGGCTCATCATCACCATCCTAGAGAGGACTGTGCCCGGCTCATCATCACCATCCTAGAGAGGACTGTGCCCGGCTCATCATCACCATCCTAGAGAGGACTGTGCCCGGCTCATCATCACCATCCTAGAGAGGACTGTGCCCGGCTCATCATCACCATCCTAGAGAGGACTGTGCCCGGCTCATCATCACCATCCTAGAGAGGACTGTGCCCGACTCATCATCACCATCCTAGAGACGACTGTGCCCGACTCATCATCACCATCCTAGAGAGGACTGTGCCCGGCTCATCATCACCATCCTAGAGGGGACTGTGCCCGGCTCATCATCACCATCCTAGAGAGGACTGTGCCCGGCTCATCATCACCATCCTAGGGAGGACTGTGCCTGGATCATCATTACCAACCTAGGGAGGACTGTGCCTGGATCATCACCATCCTAGAGTGGACTGTGCCCGCCTCATCATCACCATCCTAGAGAGGACTGTGCCCGGCTCATCACCATCCTAGAGAGGACTGTGCCCGGCTCATCATCACCATCCTAGAGAGGACTGTGCCCGGCTCATCATCACCATCCTAGAGAGGACTGTGCCCGGCTCATCACCATCCTAGAGAGGACGGTGCCCGGCTCATCATCACCATCCTAGAGAGGACTGTGCCCGGCTCATCATCACCATCCTAGAGAGGACTGTGCCCGGCTCATTATCACCATCCTAGAGAGGACTGTGCCCGGCTCATTATCACCATCCTAGAGAGGACTGTGCCCGGCTCATCATCACCATCCTAGAGAGGACTGTGCCCGGCTCATTATCACCATCCTAGAGAGGACTGTGCCCGGCTCATTATCACCATCCTAGAGAGGACTGTGCCCGGCTCATCATCACCATCCTAGAGAGGACTGTGCCCGGCTCATCATCACCATCCTAGAGAGGACTGTGCCCGGCTCATTATCACCATCCTAGAGAGGACTGTGCCCGGCTCATTATCACCATCCTAGAGAGGACTGTGCCCGGCTCATCATCACCATCCTAGAGGGACTGTGCCCGGCTCATTATCACCATCCTAGAGAGGACTGTGCCCGACTCATCACCATCCTAGAGAGGACTGTGCCCGGCTCATCATCACCATCCTAGAGAGGACTGTGCCCGGCTCATCACCATCATCCTAGAGAGGACTGTGCCTGTCTCATCATCACCATCCCCAAAAAACCTGTACCCCGACTATCATCCCTTTTCCAGATAGGACTGTGCTCAACTCATTGTCACCATCCTATAGTGGATTGTGCCAGGGTTATTGGCATTACTCAGGATCAGACAATACTCAGGTCATTGACAACATTCTGGTCAGGGCAGTGCCCACATCAGTGGAGTTAATCCTGAAGGGACAGCGCCCACCTAACTGGCATCATACAAGAAAACCCTGGGCTGCTGAGTGGCATTAATACCGAAAAGATTGTGCCCGACTCACCGTCATCATACAACAGACTGCGCTGAATTCATTGGCATTATCTAGGAGAAGAACATACCCGGCTCAGGGGCAGACAAGAGCGTACCCGGCTCAGGGGCAGACAAGAGCGTACCTGGCTCAGGGGCAGACAAGAACGTACCCGGCTCAGGGGCATTATCTGGAGCCATTTATAGACTGTACCAGGGACTTGGTGAGTGACTTATTGCCTTTGTGACTTTGTATCTTAATCTTCAAAGTCTCCTTGATTTCCTTTTTTTGGTAATTAATAACTAAATAGAGATGATAATTTGTAATAATCTCATTATTATTCCCATCTGTAATATATAAGATAAGATAAGATAAACTTTATTGATCCCGGAGGAAATTACAGTATTACAGCAGCAGAACAAAGATCAAGAACATTACACACTTTACAAAATAAGTCTATATGGACAGCAGATGTGGGTAGACTGGTACATGTACCTCACCTCTTCCCCCATACACTTAGAACTTCACTTAGTCTTGGGATGCTTTACACTTATACATTTGTTAAACATCCCCACAGCTGTCGGAACAAACGATTTTATCTAGTGATACATTGTACCCTGGACCATACCAAGGAATGACAGTGCGGAGGGGGGTCCAGGTTACTCCTTAACTCTTCCTTTGGGGGACTGTAAACTTATGCTGACTCCCCCTTTCTAAAAGTCATGAATGAACGGTGACCCCCGCCATCAGTGGTGTAACTTGGAGCCCATGGGCCCAATGCAAAAGCTCCAATAGGGCCCCCAAATATTGCAAATCTTTAATAGCAATAGTCTTTTTCTATAGGCCAAAGGGACTTTTGGGGCCCCCCTAGGACCCCAGGTCCGGGGTGTGATTGCAACCCTGCACTTGTTGTAGTTACGCCCCTGCCTGTCATGCCAGCAGGCAGTTGGGTGCAGTGGGGTCTCTGATGCCACCTGCAAAAGTCTGCAGTGGAACGATCCAACTTTAGAATGTTGCAACAATGTAACAATTATTGATAAATAAGAATGATACGTGATGCTAGGTCCATCCGTGGGGGTCTGGTTATAGGGTCACCCACCCAACTTGGCGATCTGGCCCTATCTGTCAGTAGGATTAATCTGATATTGCATCACACCTTATTGAAGCGAATGGAACCAAAATGCAATACCAGACACACCCTATGGTAGCAGGGGGGGCGCTATTTTCATAAGGAAGTAGCAAGGGTTATAAAATATTGGACAATGCTAAAGGGCAACTTGCGCAATACTTTTACTCATTATTTTTTTTTTTGTTTTTATTGGATTATTTGGGTAATTGTCCCTATTTTTCTTTTCAGATTAGACGGTATCACATTTTATGCCAGGTGTCTGCACAGAATTGCACAGAGGAGGTAAGAGCGTGGCGGCTTTATTTTTTGGCGTTGTATTGCGGTCATTGAATGTCTCCTCAGGGTCGGGGACCGCGTTCTGCACGTTTCGGGTCACCTGTTGTGTGATACAATGGCGCTCCACGTTCACCACGCGGCCTACAAATTCATTTTGTAAGTTTTGCTTTTGATGATTTACAGCCAAATCCTAAATCTAGAATTCTGATCAAATAAATGCCCGGCCCTTCGCTCGGCCGCACCGGACATCATTTTATAAACTCTCGTCTGCTGTTTCTTATGTATAGGTGGGATATACCACAGCTCAGGGGCAGGGTAGGAAGCAATACAAGTAACATTGACTCTGGGGCAGAGAGGGGGCTAATCAGTAACATTGCCTCTGGTGGTGGTGGGGGCTCATCAGTAACATTGGCTCTGGGGGTGGTGGAGGCCCATGAGTAACATTAATGCTGGGGGTGGAGGGGGCCCACCAGTAACATTCTCTGGAAGTGGTGTGGGCTCACCAGTAACATTGCTCTGGGTGGTGGGGGTCCCAGTACTTGCTGGGGGTGGGACACCAGTAACATTGACTCTGGGGTGGAGGGGCCCAGTAACATTCTCTGGAGTGGGGGGCCACCAGTAACATTGACTCTGGGGGTGGAGGGGCCCACCAGTAACATTGACTCTGGGGGTGGAGGGGCCACCAGTAACATTGACTCTGGGGGTGGAGGGGCCCACCAGTAACATTGACTCTGGGGTGGGGGGCCACCAGTAACATTGCTCTGGGGTGGTGGGGGTCACCAGTACCATTGACTCTGGGGGTGGAGGGTGACCACCAGTAACATTGACTCTGGGGGTGGGGGGCCCACCAGTAACATTCTCTGGAAGTGGTGTGGGCTCACCAGTAACATTGACTCTGGGGGTGGTGGGGGTTCACCAGTAACATTGACTCTGGGGGTGGAGGGTGCCACCAGTAACATTGACTCTGGGGGTGGAGGGGCCCACCAGTAACATTGACTCTGGGGGTGGAGGGGCCCACCAGTAACATTGACTCTGGGTGGAGGGGCACCAGTAACATTGACTCTGGGGGTGGAGGGTGACCACCAGTAACATTGACTCTGGGGTGGAGGGGCCACCAGTAACATTGACTCTGGGGGTGGAGGGGCCCACCAGTAACATGACTCTGGGGGTGGGGGGGTCACCAGTAACATTGACTCTGGGGGTGGAGGGGACCACCAGTAACATTGACTCTGGGGGTGGAGGGGACCACCAGTACATTGACTCTGGGGGTGGAGGGGCCACCAGTAACATTGACTCTGGGGGTGGAGGGGCCCACCAGTAACATTGGGGCCACTGATCAACTACATGTAAATATTACATTCACACATTTACCTCTGCTTCTATGTAATACTATACTGGTATTTTGTAAAATGAATGATGACATGATTCCTTTATCCCTACATAATGAAATAAGTGATTATATTGGGGGGGGGGAATGAAATACCATTGCAAAGTGGCCCACCCAGAGATTTCCCGGTCCTTAGTTGGGCCAGTCCGAGCCTGCTCCATTATTTCTACATAGTGAAACAAGAGCATTGTGCCAACTACTGATTATGTTCTAGGGTAAGTGACAAACTACTGCAAAGGGGCCCACCGGAGGACAGGGCAATTCTCCAGTGGGCCCCCTTTTTGTAGTATGTCACTCACCATAGAACATAATCAGTAGTTGGAGCCCTTTATCTCTACATGGTGAAACAAGTGTGTTGTGCAAACTACTGATTATGTTTTGGGGTAAGAGACGTACTACAGCAAAGGGGCCCACCGGGTGATTCCCCCGCCCTCCGGAGGGCCAGTCCGTGCCTGCTCTTTATTTCTACATAGTGAAACAAGTGGTTATGTTCGGGGTAAGGGATATACTACAGCAAAAGGGCCCACCAGGAGATTCCCCTGTCCTCCGGTTGGCTAGTCCGAGCCTAAATGTACCTCTGAGTCTATAGGGACTCAGACAAACCCACCATTATGTTGTGGTAAGTGACACAAGTGTATTGTGCCAACTACCTATCATGTTGAGGGGTAAGAGACGTACCACTGCAAACTGTGGCCCAGCGGGTGATTCCCCAGTCCTCCAGTGAGTCAGTCCGAGCCTGCTCCTCTATCTCTACATGGTGAAGCAAGTGTATTATGCCACCTACTGATTATGTTTTAGGGCACGTGATGTGTACAGCAAGGGGGCCCACTGGAAGATTCCCCTGTCCTCGGTGGGCCAGTCCGGGCCTGGGCCCACCAGAGGATTCCCCTGTCCTCGGTGGGCCAGTCCAAGTCTGGGCCCACCAGAGGATACCCCTGTCCTCGGTGGGCCAGTCCGAGTCTGGGCCCACCAGAGGATTCTCCTGTCCTCTGGTGGGCCAGTCTGAGCCTGGGCTCACCAGAGGATACTCCTGTCCTCGGTGGGCCAGTCCGAGTCTGGGCCCACCAGAGGATTCTCCTGTCCTCTGGTGGGCCAGTCTGAGCCTGGGCCCACCAGAGGATACCCCTGTCCTCGGTGGGCCAGTCCGAGTCTGGGCCCACCAGAGGATTCTCCTGTCCTCTGGTGGGCCAGTCTGAGCCTGGGCCCACCAGAGGATACCCCTGTCCTCGGTGGGCCAGTCCAAGCCTGGGCCCACCAGAGAATTCCCCTGTCCTCTGGTGGGCCAGTCCGAGCTTGGGCCCACCAGAGGATTCTCCTGTCCTCTGGTGGGCCAGTCCGAGCCTGCTACTTTATCTTTACATATTGAAACGCGTGTATTGTGCCAACCACTGATTATGTTCAGGGGTAAGTGATGTACTACAGCAAATTAGCCCACTGGGAGATTCTCTTTCTGTCTGATGGGCCAGTCTGAGCCTGGGCCCATCAGAGGATTCCCCTGTCCTCAGTGTGCCAGTGCAAGCCTAGGCCCATCAGAGGATTCCCCTGTCCTCAGTGGGCCAGTGCAAGCCTAGGCCCATCAGAGGATTCCCCTGTCCTCGGTGTGCCAGTCCAAGGCTGGGCCCACCAGAGAATTTCCCAGTCCTCCGCTGGGTCAGTCCGAACCTAAATGTGCCTCTGAGTCAGTGGGGGCTTAGACAAACCCAACATGATCTGAAGAGAGTTAAAGGGTTGGGCTTTTACTCATCTTGGTTGGAATATGGCTTCCTATTTCCCATGATGTTGACTTGTCTCATCGAAGAACTATCACTGGAATAATGGCGCAGGATCAGTTTTAATTCATATATTAATGCATTAGGGCACATGATGGGCCGGAGAGACAATGATCTATTGTCTTCTATGTAAGGGTGCGTGTAGAGTCGCACCAGTCACCCGTCATTTCCATAGGCTCCATAGCAGCTGCATACACCCACTCCTATAGAAGGCATCTGCTGGGCCAATTATTGTGATCCCATATCACAGAGATGCCATATGGCACGTCCCACTCATTATCATATGTAAATCTGGGCATAGTCCTCTACGTGGCCGGTCGGCTCCTTTCGTTGTCCTCCGCTGTCAGGAACGTTTATATATTCAGCCCATTAAAGATCGAAATGTAGAAATGTATCCGAGCCGCAGACAATGGTTATTATGGTTTCCAGAAATAAAGTGCGGCTCAGGGGCGGCGGATTTATTTTAGAACCAGGGTAATTGACTCTAATAATGATCTCTATTGTTAGGGGATCCGCCGGCTTCCTGTGGATCCTTTGTTATAGGACAGTTTAGAGATAATAAAAAACATCCATGTGGAAAAGCTTTAATACCTGAAAGATCAAACCGGCCCTTTATCTATAATGGTCTCGTGTGGGATGAAGCTGCTTCTCGCTGCCTGGACAGATAAATCGTAAACCGCAGCGGTCCTGAGCCTATAGGCATTAAAGAAACGTCTGACTTATTATAGAGCGGAGAAATGAGCGGAGCGCAAATGAAAAGAGACTGGTGACAGGTGACCTAGAAGACAGCCAGGAGCTACATGGTTAAGAAAATCTGTACAGGTGCCCAAAAATATTATGTAACTACTGTAATACTGCCTCTATGTACATAAATATAACGACTATAATACTGCTCCTATATACAAGAATATAACTACTATAATACTGCTCCTATGTACAAGAATATAACTACTATAATACTGCTCCTATATACAAGAATATAACTACTATAATACTGCTCTCTATGTACAAGAATATAACTACTATAATACTGCTCCTATGTACAAGAATATAACTACTATAGTACTGCTCCCTATGTACAAGAATATAACTACGATAATACTGCCCCTATATACAAGAATATAACTACTGCTCCTATATACAAGAATATAACTACTATAATACTGCTCCTATATACAAGAATATAACTACTATAATACTGCTCTCTATGTACAAGAATATAACTACTATAATACTGCTCCTATGTACAAGAATATAACTACTATAATACTGCTCTCTATGTACAAGAATATAACTACTATAATACTGCTCCTATGTACAAGAATATAACTACTATAGTACTGCTCCCTATGTACAAGAATATAACTACGATAATACTGCCCTATATACAAGAATATAACTACTATAATACTGCTCCTATATACAAGAATATAACTACTATAATACTGCCCCTATTACAAGAATATAACTACTATAATACTGCTCCTATATACAAGAATATAACTACTATAATACTGCCCCTATATACAAGAATATAACTACTATAATACTGCCCTATATACAAGAATATAACTACTATAATACTGCCCTATATACAAGAATATAACTACTATAATACTGCCCTATATACAAGAATATAACTACTATAATACTGCCCTATGTACAAGAATATAACTACTATAATACTGCTCCTATTACAAGAATATAACTACTATAATACTGCCCTATGTACAAGAATATAACTACTATAATACTGCCTCCTATTACAAGAATATAACTACTATAATACTGCCCCTATATACAAGAATATAACTACTATAATACTGCCCCTATTACAAGAATATAACTACTATAATACTGCCCCTATATACAAGAATATAACTACTATAATACTGCTCCTATATACAAGAATATAACTACTATAATACTGCCCCTATGTACAAGAATATAACTACTATAATACTGCTCCTATATACAAGAATATAACTACTATAATACTGCCCCTATATACAAGAATATAACTACTATAATACTGCCCCTATATACAAGAATATAACTACTATAATACTGCCCCTATGTAACAAGAATATAACTACTATAATACTGCTCCTATATACAAGAATATAACTACTATAATACTGCCCCTATATACAAGAATATAACTACTATAATACTGCCCCTATGTACAAGAATATAACTACTATAATACTGCTCCTATATACAAGAATATAACTACTATAATACTGCCCCTATATACAAGAATATAACTACTATAATACTGCCCTATTACAAGAATATAACTACTATAATACTGCTCCTATATACAAGAATATAACTACTATAATACTGCTCCCTATGTACAAAATATAACTACTATAATACTGCTCCTATACAAGAATATAACTACTATAATACTGCCTATATTACAAGAATATAACTACTATAATACTGCCCCTATATACAAGAATATAACTACTATAATACTGCCCTATATACAAGAATATAACTACTATAATACTGCTATATCAGAATATACTACTATAATACTGCTCCTATAAAGATATAACTACTGTAATACTGCCCCTATATACAAGAATATAACTACTATAATACTGCCCCTATATACAAGAATATAACTACTATAATACTGCTCCTATGTACAAGAATATAACTACTATAATACTGCTCCTATGTACAAGAATATAACTACTATAATACTGCCCCTATATACAAGAATATAACTACTATAATACTGCTCCTATGTACAAGAATATAACTACTATAATACTGCTCCTATGTACAAGAATATAACTACTATAATACTGACCCTATGTACAAGAATATAACTACTATAATACTGACCCTATGTACAAGAATATAACTACTATAATACTGCCCCTAGGTACAAGAATATAACTACTATAATACTGCCCCTATATACAAGAATATAACTACTATAATACTGCTCCTATGTACAAGAATATAACTACTATAATACTGCCCCTATATACAAGAATATAACTACTATAATACTGCTCCTATGTACAAGAATATAACTACTATAATACTGCCCCTATATACAAGAATATAACTACTATAATACTGACCCTATGTACAAATATCTACTATAATACTGCCCCTATATACAAGAATATAACTACTATAATACTGACCCTATGTACAAATATCTACTATAATGCAGCCTCTGTGTGCTGAGTGTCTGTTTCGGTTGCGGCATCTGGTGTCTCTGCTGTTTTTCTTTTCGGAATGTTTATTATTGTTACAAACTAAAGTTTTATTTCCTGTTAATAAAATATATAAAGAGACATAATAGAGAGAACATTACACAGAGCAGCGAGTGAGGATGAGGACAATGGCGGTGGTGGTGGGCGATCGCCTGGACACTGCCTCATTGTTGGTCGCGCTGTTTAATGTCGTCGTGAACCTCAGATGATTTTGATGTATGATCTGTCTGTGGTCGCTGAGGTTTTGTTGCCTGATCATCAGGATTTCTAGTAATTGGCTGTAAAGTAAAGCAGAACATTGTATAGAGGGTTATGTTATCTTCAGTTGACTTCGCTAATGTTCTCTGTTATCAGGCTTATAATGCTCTATTGATGCTGATGTTCTACATTACAAAACTTTTGGTGATCCAATGCATTATAGAACCGTACCGTGTATATATATATATATATATATATATGTTTTTCCAGTAGTTCTGTAGCGCCACCTATTAGAAGTAGCAATCCTAAAAGTCAATATCGCCCGTTTAACGAGCCTTGCCATATGAGTTGAGATAAAAATCCAAACTAGAATCTATCTCAATTTGCAGACTCGGTGTTTCAGGTTATTGCCTCTCATCAGTGCAAAGTATGAGATCTGACTTGTCTGTATGAGAAGCTAAGACTGGGGATCTAAGGGGTAACAATTCTCCTTATGGAGAGTGACACATCAGGTCTGCCATGCGATTTCAGGACTGTAACAACATGAGAGTTCTATAGTAGGGGAAGCATAATTTTCCAGCAGCACAGAGTGTTTTAGGAAAGACAGTGCTGATGGCTGAGAATTGCACAGAGGACGAAGTAGAGAACTAAAGCACCAGGGAAGAGCAATCATTTCACTGAAACTCACAAACCAAGAGGTGCATGGTTAAAACAAGCAGCACAGAGTATTTAAAGTGTAACCGCCGTTTACGTTTTTATTTAATAATAATGTAGAGCAAGAGATTTTAATAAAGTTTCAAGTATACTTTATAAGTGAAATCTGGTGGAAAACCATTCATAAACCTTCCACAAGGTGTCTCTACACCGTGAGTGAAGCAACATTTGTTCATTCCAGTGAGATCCGTCTTCACACTGAATACGGGGCATGTAACCATATAAGGGAGGGGGCGTGGCCTACACTGCAGACTGCATTTAATGAGGAAAGAATGTTTTAGATTAGTTCAGATTACAGCACAGTTGCTAAGCAATGTAAGAATGTCAGGATCACTGCAAACGCCTCTTTCTTGGCACAAGCACCTGATCTGTCATCTGGCTCCACCCAGCTCACTCAGATCTCTGTTAACCCTTCTCTGCTGTCACATTGGCCATGCCCACACAGCCATGAAATGCAGTTTTTTTAAAAGAGCCCAGAAAAATGTGAGAAAATAAGTCATATGGCATAAAAAAAGCATTATCTTAGCTGCTATGTGACTCATCATTAATAACCAGTGCAGGATTGGGGCTTTTTTTTCCTTCAATGAAATGACATTTACATATTAAATGAAGAATGTGTTACAAGGGAACTCAATGAGTGAATTGTTTCCTACAAGAGCTGGGGCTTCTCAGCAGCACAGAGTATTTCAGGAGAGCAGTGTTTTTGCCTTTGCAGGAGGCAGTGACTTTTTGCATTGTTGCTCTCATGTTTTGCTGGATTTTGTTGGATTTTCTTCCTTTTGTTGTGGCATTTCACTTCTTTTTCAGCGATCCCTCCCCGGTATTGTGCACCATTCCTCCTCATATGCTTCTCATCTGTTTATTTTGCTTTCTGACGACTTCATCTACATAATACAGTGAAGTCTAACAACACCAGACTGCAAAGCCGGAGTAATGATCCCCAGACCAGACTGTGGGGACAGGAGGCGCTGACAGATTTGGGGAGATGTTTTGTTATCTGACAGGACGGATACAGTGAAATTCATGATGATATTGCAGCATTGGGAAATCACAGCACACGATTCAGTCTCCAAATCATACAGTGTTCTCCATATCCTCACATTATAAGTGTGCCATTAACCTATTTTAAGATCTGCACTGACTTGAGGGAGGCTCCCACCAGCCTTTATTTATCTTCCTTGGCCACCGGATCCATCCTCTGATATTTCTAATGCTGTGATTTCAACATGTGCATATGACCCTAATGACCCTGTCCAAACCCCCCCCAAAACGATTGTGGCATCCTTATTGATCTGACTGTTGGGTTGTAGCACAGCTCAGCTATGCTTTTCTCTCACTAATACCAGCTGCAGATACACACAGTTGCCCTGTCTATTTTATGGAAAATTTAAGCACCTAATGACCCTATCTAATTCATCAAAACACATGCACTTAATGAGTATGTCTAAGAAAAGACTCAGCATCTCCTTGATCTGCCAGTTGGTTTGTAATATAGCTCATCTGTATTGTGATCCTACTGATATCAGCTTCAGATGCACCTAATGACCCTGTGTAAATACTCTTATAATATCCTCATTGCTCTGTCAGTGGTTGAAGCATAGCTCAGCTATGTTGTGCCTGAGTCTGGAGATGCTACTGATATCGGCATCAGATGCACCTAATGACCCTTTCTAAAAACCCCATAGTATCCTCATTTATCTACCATTTGGGTTGTAGTACAGCTTACCTATACTGTGCCTAGCCTCTGGAAATCCTACTGATATCAGCTTCAGATGCACCTAATGACCCTGTCTAAAAACCCCATAGTATCCTCATTTGTTTACCATTTCGGTTGTAGTACAGTTACCTATACTGTGCCCAGCTCTGGAAATCCTACTGATATCAGCTTCAGATGCACCTAATGACCCTGTCTAAACACTTTCATAGTATCCTCATTTATCTGACAAAGGAGTTGTAGCACATTTCAGCTATGCTATGCTTTACTTTGAAGATCTCACTGATAGGTGCAGCAGATGCACTCAATTACCCTGTCTAAATAATGGATAACAGTTGCATCTAATGACTATACAAATTAATGAAATTGATGCCCTTAATGGCAATGTCTAATTAAGCACTGTCACAGCATTCTCATTAATCTGTCACTTGGGTTGAAGTATAAGAGCTCAGCAATATTGTGCCCAGTTCTGGAGATCCCACTGACATCAGCTTCAGATGCACCTAATGACCCTGTCTAGTAAATGAAAAACAGATGTATCTAATGCTTCTATTTCTGAAAACAGATGCATTCAAAGACTGCCTAAATGCTGTCATAGCATCCTCTTTGATCTGCCAGTTGGGTTGTGGTATAGCTCAGCTTTCTTGTGCAGGTTTGATGACTGTCAACATCAATGAGGAGAGTTTCGCCACTTGTATGGGGGTAGTTATGCCTGATGAACTATTTCTTTGTTCTGCAAGGCAAGTGGCATGAGCCATATTTTCATGTGAGACAGTCAGTGTCCTTTTTACTTTGCTAATTTGTGGAATGGCTGCTGATTAAGGATTGCATTAGCCCTCTGCAGTGTACTGGATTGTGTCATTTGAATTATGCAGTCGGATTGAATAAGTGACCAATGAGGGAACAGCCATTTTTATCTCCCCTCAATCCTGTGGGGCACAATGCCCTAAAATGGGAGCTGAAGGGCATGAAAAAGGGCCTGTTCTTGTGGGATTCTAAAGGACCTCAGCCTCATATCAATGGTTCCAGGTGGTGGATTACAGAACTGCTCTACCTCCCAACACTAAGCCCACAAATTATTTTGGAGAACCCAGGTTGGGACAATCCAATCAACTGGCCACATACCCCTCTATGCTCAGTTGGCTTCCTAAGTGTGCCCCTACTGGTACCTCCAAAAAGCGGCATGCTGCTGGCTGGTGTAGTTCGTCCTGGATCCCCCGTAGTTGCATAGGTTTTGATCCCTGGCGAGCCAATGGAAGGGTGAGACTTTGTAACTTGCACCATCTTGTGTTACTGTTGACTGTTGATGACCTAATAAAGTCTTACTGGAGTAAGGTTCCCTCACCATGTGTTGTTTGAGTAGTGTTCTGCCCATGGGAAAGGAGTGCGGGTGTTCATTGAGACCGGGGTGGTCTTTCTAAAGACATCCAGGCCAGCGAATGAGAGCACTTACTGACCCTCATGTCTCCACACCCGGCTATGGAGATTCCATTGATTTCAGCTTCAGAAGCACCTACTGACCCTATCTATATAGTACAATGAATGGCGTCATTCATAATTACAACCTGTTATGCAAAGAACGGGCCCTCTTATGGCAATGGGGATGGAAAAATAGAAAAGTTATGTCTCTTGGAAGAAGTTGATAATGGAACAATGAGCAAAAAATAAAAAATGCCAGGTCCTGAAGTGGTTAATATAGACATATATGTTACTTATCGATCATCATTTTGTTACATTATCACTATGCCTCCATTAAAACCTTCCATGGGTTGTCCACCATTTTTTATTTCTTACTTAAATGCATGTATATTGGATAAAAATAATTCTTATAATTGGGTTCATTAAAAATTTTCCATCGTTTGCCTTCTGTAGCCTTTCTATGTGTTGCATCGTCTATGAGCTAACTGAGAATCAGTCAGTGAGCTCGTTCTAATGATCTTATAGAAGATGAATTGTAACCAGCAGACCACATCAAAGTTGAATAAGCAGGGAAAAAAATTGAAACCTTTTTTTAACTCCCCAAAAAATCAATAAAAAGAGGTGGACAACCCCTTAAAGCGTAACCGCTGTTTAAACATTTATTTCATAATAATGTAGAGCAAATGATTTTAATAAACTTTGTAGTATACTTCATTAGAAAATTCTGGTTGAAAACCATTCATAATCCTTCCACAAGGTGTCCCCATTGCACTGTGAGTGAAGCAGACACGTGTTCATTATCACTCAGAATCATCTTCAGTGAATACAGGCATGTAACCATATAAGGGAAAGGGGGCGTGGTCTACACTGCTGACAAAAAATATATCAGATTAGGCTGAGCTCACAGCACAGTTGCTAAGCAATGTCAGAGTTCTGCATCAGATCAGACTAGTTTGTAATATGTTACAATGTCTGTTAACCCCTTGTCATCTGGCTCCACACAGCTCAGGATCTCTCTTGTTCCTTTTCTGCTGTCACATCAGATGCTGGCCACGCCCACACAGCCATAACATGCAGTTTTTAAAAGAACACAGAAAAAATTGAGAAAACAAGTCATATGGCACAAAAAAAGCATTATCATAGCTGCTATGTGACCCATCATTAACAACTAGGGCAGTATTGGTTTGCTTTTACACTTTAAATTAATGAAGTACATTGCATATGAATATTTGGGAGTTCACTTTTGACCTGGATGATACAGATGAGTCCTCAGAGTCCAAAGTTTCCAGCAGAGAAAGTGTAGAGAAACTAAGGGCCCTACAGACTAAAAGAAGGGTTTCTTCTTCCAGCCATGCTCCTAGTGGGTGGAGTTTTTGAGTGGGCGTGTCTTCCTGCTGTGATGTCACAGCTCAGCTGTGTGCTTTGAACCAATCATCTGTCTCCCTCTTCCTATTTCACAGCATCTTCAGCTGCATCTCCCTCCTCTCCATCTTTTAATTACTATATTTCTCTAGATTGGTTTTGGTTGGTGGCCCAACTTTTTGGTATCTAATATATAAAGCTGAGTGTATGTATATGTCTATGTATCATAGCCCCACCCTTGGGACTATGTGGAGGGGTGCAGCTATGAATGGGTGGGGCTCTATATGGAACTATGAAAGGGGCAGGACTATGTGGAGTGGCTGAGCTATGAAGAGGCAGGGCTATGATACATACAGACACATACATACATTACCATATATGGGCGGTTTTGCCATACATGGATGATATTACCATATATGAGCATTACGACCATATATGGACATTACTCCGTTTTTTACTTGTTATTTTAACAAATTATTACGTTATTGCAATCAAAACAGATATTTTTAGGCATTCGAGGGCGTGATGTCACCCGTCATCATTGATTTACATATGATGTAGGAGAGGGGAAGCATATGGCAGCGCACGTTCGGCTACGTCATCCCCTATTGGGTATATTGTGACCTGACGGAGGACAACTCAACACTTTTTTGGCTTCTGTCTGGCAATTTGGTGCAGGCGGATATAATTGACTTTAACACCATGAATTTATCAAACGTCAGTAGATGATTGGATTTCCTCCATCATTCCGAAGGTCCAGCAGTGAAAGTGTTAATCTGCAAAAAAACAAGTCCCAGACCTCCGCAATGAGCAGATGACGAGAGCCTCGCACACCCCCACACAGATCCATCGCATGTGGAAGTGACTCAATTATTGGCTCGACCCGCAGCCCTGCACTAAACCGTGCGATCAAAACAGCTCTTGTACCGTCACCGAGGACTCAATGGCCGCTTGTGGTCCCACAATACAACAGAAGTCATTGTGTGCTGATGAGGCTGGCCGGGGGCCAGGAGGTGGAAGGCCGGGACAAGCCCCTCCAGTCCCTGTCGTGTTCCCAGCCTAGGGTGGTACATAGTGGGGGAGATGTGTCCTACGACTTAAACCTGGGATTGTATTGACAACCCCAAAAGGACAACGCCCTCCTAAACTGTGACATTATAATGCCCACTGATATAATCATGACTGGATGATGGATGAGTGAATAGTGATCAAGATGGAATTGTCTGCAGTAGACTGAAAGTTCTGACCCTGTACCCAGAGGTACCTCTGATGGCGAGGAGGTCTCAGTCACCACCTTAGCCCTCAACTCTGAAACCCACCCTATGCTTGAACTCTCACCTCAGGTTCAGCAGCCACTCCAGCAAAAGGAAAACTTCCAGAGACTGCAGCACAAGCATAGATGTCCACACAGAAGGTCAAAGGCAGAATGAACACTCTAATAGCGACGCCACCTGAGGGCACAGGTAGCCGGAATTATCATTACAGAGCACAGCCTGTAAGCTGAGAGGCAAGCTGAGAACAAGTGAGGCCAGCTGAGCAGAAGACTGTAGATTAATTAGAAGAACTGACCCACAATAGCTTGAGAAGGAGGAAACTAGGATGATGCACAGCTAAGCCAGAGTTGAAGCACAATACTCAAGAATGGCCTGGAAGTCGGACCGAAGCTTAAATTAGAAGAAAAGCAGGAACACTGACCTTACAATGCCCCTTGATATAATCATGGAACGACAATGCTGATGTCATGACTGGGATAGAGGATGAGGGCATAGTATACAAGATGGAATTGGTCTGACCCTGTAGACTTTAAACCCTGGTCTGACTCTGTACTCAGAGGTACCTCCTGATGGTGAGGAGGTCTGTGTCGCTGCCCTAGCCCTAAACTCCTCAACCTGCATTATACTTGAATCCTCACTTCCACCCACCACGGACCGGGGTCAGCAGCCACTCCAGCAAAAGAAAAACTTCCAGAGACTACAGCACAAGCACCGACATCCACACAAAAGATTGGTCAAAGGCAGAGTGAAAATTTTAATAGTGACACCACCTAGAGGAGAAGCTATTTAAACGCCAGGGGCGTAGACTCCTGATGACTCAGATCAAGTCTAGAGAAACTTTGGGCCCACCCAGACTAAAAGAAGGGCTTCTCCTTACAGCCATGCTCCTAGTAGGTGGAGTCTTTGAGTGGGTGTGTCTTCCTGCTTTGATGTCAGAGCTGAGCTGTGAGCTTTGAACCAATCAGACTCCTGAGGACTCACACTTACACCAATTCATCCAGCACCTGGACAACTAGCAAAGAACACAGCAGCTGAACTGACATTAACTCATGCAGTTCCAGAAGAAATTCACACATATTTAATCACCGCAGCCTCCAACATAGACTGGAGATAGCGCAAAACAGCATGTGACAGCTGAATATGCAAATAAATAATTGCAAAATACATAAAAGTCCAGTATAACCTGACCTCAGATGTATTTGACAGAAGTGAGCACCATTAGTACTCATGTAGTCTACCTAGCTATGGCTTGGACCCTTGGGTTGGGCGATGGAGGATGGAGGTCCACTGGCCATACTGTGTACTTCACTCTTGATTACCCAGATGTAACAACTACTAGTGTGGATAGCTCAGGAATCTAATAGCGTAGGGCGAGGACAAGACAGAGACAAAGGCTTGAATGCAATCTTATCACATGCGAAAACAATTCAAAAGCACAGTTCACACACTGCAGAGCTGAATGCGGAAATAATCCTTTAAGTACTGTTCACACACTGCAAGCAGAATATAGAAATAGTCCTTTACGTACTGTTCACACACTGCAGAGCTGATAGTGAGAATAGTCTTTTAAGCAAACACAGTCCCGTATATTAATACAGTGCAGTGCAGCTATACTAGAGTCCACAAACAGTCCTGAGCACCGCACTTGTAAATAAGAAGCAGATTAAGTAGAAACTTAGAAACTTTTGGTATAGGAAAGATTACGGGCAGGAGAGCAGACTGAGGGCACAGGTAGTAGGAATTATCCTTACATAAGATAAGAACAGGTGAGGCCAGCTGAGCAGAAGACTGTAGAGGAATTAAAAGAACCGAACCGGAGAGAAAGAGGAAACTAGGATGATGCACAGAGAAGCCAGAGTTGGAGCAAAGTACTCAAGCAAGGTCTAGAAGTCGGCACAGAGTTTAAATAAGTAGGAAAGCAAGAACACATGGACAGGACAAGAAAGCAGACACCATCTTGGATAAGGGCAAGGAGACACAGAAGGTAACCAGGAAAAGACGGTGTCCTGACATCAGATTGCCATCATTTGACCACTATGCCAATGGCGCCCTGGCATCAGTAAGGGTATTCCTGTTACTGGTGCCGACTCTGTGCCAAAAACAAAGGCATCCTCTTTCCTGGCCCAGCTGGTTCCTGTACAGACTACTGCTACCTGCGTAGGCGGAAAAGACCCTAACCCCAGACTAAACGATGGCAACTTGGACCTAAACTGCGTGAACGGCCATCGAGTGCTTCACGATCCTCCTAAGGAACCGGACTACTGAAAGGAAGGTGTGCTGAGAAAGAGATCCTAGAGTCAATAAAGACAAAGACGTTGGGACAATGGCACCTTTAGAAACATATTTACTAAGAAAATTAGTGACGTGTTCAATACTTATTGTATAGGAAAAAATAATAAAGGAAAAGGTATGGCTTTGAAAGAAGAAAAGAGGAAAAAAAAGGTATAAAAATGAAAAAAATAAATGAAAAAAATTGCCCAGTCAGGAAGGTGATGGAGGAATTGAGGGGAAGGAGGAGGGATAGCGAAATCCGGCATTGAAAAAATGTGTATACAGAGGATAGAAATCACATTTTATTGAAATTACTCCATTATAAAATATGAAGATAGACACTAAAAATAAGGATACAAGTATTCTGGAATCCAACTCCTATTTTGTCAGTCTTCATATGTAGTTTCGCATATGAATAAGGACTAGATTCAGTCTGAAAAGTTACAGGTGTACTTATTTTTAGTGGCTTTTTTCAATAAAATGTGATTTTTATCCTTTATATGTACACTAGATGTGGCCTATTCTATTGCATTGGGAGGTAGATGATGTCACAATAGGGGCAGGCTGTGTGACACTGGGAGTGGCATCTGTGCGCTCTCTCTCCCCCTGTGTGCTCTCTCTCTCCTCCATGAGCTCTCTCCCAGTCCACTCTCTCTCCCCTCTGTGCTCTTTCCCTGACCACTCTCTCTCCCCCCTGTGTGCTCTCTCTCTCCCTGTCCGCACTCTCTCTCCTCCGCTCTCTCTCTCCCCCTGTGTGCACTCTCCCTGACTGCTCTCTCTCCCCCGTGCTCTCCCTCTCACCCCATGCGCTCTACCCCCAGTCCACTTTCTCTCTCCCTCCTACCAACTCTCTCTCCCCCTAGTCTGCTCTCTTTTCACTCTCTTTCCCTCTGCTCTCTCTCCCCCTGTGTGCTATGATGTCATAACACCTCTATGATGTCATAATACCACTTTGTGATGTCATAAATTCCCCACTATGATGTCACAATACCCCATTGTGATTTCATAATAACTCATTATGATGTCATAATTCCCCACTGTGATATCTTAATACCCCATAGTAATGTCATAATACCCATTGTGGGGGTAGGGGGCATGGGTGGGTTTGAGTACAGAGGGTGGGGGTGGTGGGTTTGCGTGGAGGAGTCAGATGGGGGGTCCTGTTATGGGCACAGTCACCATATATGGGCACAGGGGGCACTATTATCATGAGGGACACAGAGTCCTATTACCATGGGCACAGGGGGCACTATTATCATGAGGACACAAAGTACTCTTACCATATATGGGCACAGGGGGCACTAGTATCATGAGGTACACACACTTCTATTACCATATATGGGCACAGGGGGCACTAGTATCATGAGGACACAAAGTACTCTTACCATATATGGGCACAAGGGGCACTAGTATCATGAGGGACACAGAGTCCCATTACCATATATGGGCACAGGGGGCACTATTATCATGAGGGACACAGAGTCCTATTACTATATATGGGCACAGGGGGCACTATTATCACGAGGGACACAGAGTACTATTACCATATATGGGCACATGGGGCACTATTATCATGAGGACACAGAGTATTATTACCATATATTGGCACAGGGGGCACTATTATCATGAGGACACAAAGTACTCTTACCATATATCGGCACAGGGGGCACTATTATCATGAGGACACAAAGTACTCTTACCATATATAGGCACAAGGGGCACTATTATGAGGACACAAAGTACTCTTACCATATATGGGCACAGGGGGCACTATTATCATGAGGACACAAAGTACTCTTACCATATATGGGCATAGGCGGCACTATTATCATGAGGTACACACAGTCTATTACCATATATGGGCACAGGGGGCACTATTATCATGAGGTACACACAGTTCTATTACCATATATGGGCACAGGGGGCACTATTATCATGAGGTACACGCAGTACTCTTACCATATATGGGCACAGGGGGCACTAGTATCATGAGGTACACACAGTTCTATTACCATATATGGGCACAGGGGGCACTAGTATCATGAGGTACACACAGTTCTATTACCATATATGGGCACAGGGGGCACTATTATCAGGAGGTACACACAGTTCTATTACCATATATGGGCACAGGAGCGATGACAGATGCCACAAGGCAATTATATAAGTAGATTTTTTTTGGGTTTTGGATTTCACCATCTTCCCTCGATTCCTTCATCATCTAAAATTGTTCCTGGAGAAATCCATGCACCAAACATTGATTATTTTGTAGTATCTGGATACTTTTGCTCCTTTTTTCCCCAATCAGGAAGGGGTTAAGGAGATCTCGTTTCTACTTTCCCGGTGAATCCTCGTTTGTCGGCTGTCCGGAGCTCGGCGGTTCTTGAGACACTTTCTTCTCTCGCCTCTTTCCTCCTCCGATCTGTTGGGTTCTGTCCCGATCTGTAAGGTTCCGTTTGTCATCTATACAATGTGTACATTCATCTCTTCTGAGATCTATCGTCTCCGTCACGTCAGATGTGTGAGCGAAGCCTCTGAAGTCTTCCTACTCGTTAAACCATCTTGACGTCTACTACAATTGCAATGTTTACGTCTTTTAATTCATATTTCATGGATTTGGTTTCCTCCTACGCTCATCACGGAGTGACGAGATGTCACCACACATGAGTAATCTCCAATAATTACACATTTCTATTCTCAGTGTACTATTGGCGACCGGTGATGCCTCCTTACGAAATCGTTAACCTTTCTATGAATTTAAAGAGCCCTCCTAAACCTAAGACTGAGATCATCTTGAGCCCCCTGATGTTGGGTCTGATCCCAACCTGTTTGCCAGATGAGTTTTTAGTGAAGCAGAATGTGATCTCCTCCTAATGTGACAATTTATCATTATTTATTGGTCGTTAGCGCGATCTCGAGCCATGGTGACTTGATGGATGAATGCTCTGTAGGAAGATCAATCTTGTGCAGCCTAGGTAGGTCCACCAGGGTCTTCTCCAACCCTAGATAGGTCCACCAGAGTCTTCTACACGTCTAGATAGGTCCACCAGGGTCTTCTCAAATCCCCGAGAGGTCCACCAGGGTCTTCTCCAACCCTAGATAGGTCCACCAGAGTCTTCTACAAGTCTAGATAAGTCCTCCAGGGTCTTCTCTAAGCTTCGAGAGGTCCACCAGGGTTTTCTCCAAGCATAGATGGGTCCACCAGGATCTTCTCCAAAGGTATCTTTATAGCATCAAGGCAATGTTCTAATTTATTATTATTATTATTATTATTTACCGGCCTCCAGCTACTTAAGGGATGAAGGCTCTGTAAGAAGATTGATCTTGTGCAGCCTACATTGGTCCACCAGGGTCTTCTCTAAGCCCTGATATGTCCATCAGGGTCTTTTCCATCAATATTTTGATAGTTTCAAGCCTGTGTGCCATTTTATTATTATTTACCAGCCTTCAGCTCAATCTCGAGCCATGGTAACTTGATGGATAAATGCTTTGTAGGAAGTCCGATCTTGTGCAGCCTAGAAAGGTCTACCAGGGTCTTCTCCAAGCCTAAATAGGTCCACCAGGGACTTCTCCAATCCTAGATAGGTCCACCAGGGTCTTCTTCAACCCTAGATAGGTCCACCAAGATCTTCTCCAAGCCTAAATAGGTCCACCAGGGCCTTCACTAAGCCTAGATAGGTCCACAACAGTCTTCTTCAAGCCTTGATAAGTCCACCAGGATCTTCTCTAAGCCTAGATAGGTCCACCAGGGTCTTCTCCAAGCCTAGATATGTCCACAACAGTCTTCTTCAAGCCTTGATAAGTCACCAGGATCTTCTCTAAGCCTAGGTAGGTCCACCAGGGCCTTCACTAAGCCTAGATAGATCCACAACAGTCTTCTTCAAGCCTTGATAAGTCCACCAGGATCTTCTCTAAGCCTAGATAGGTCCACCAGGTGTTCTCCAAGCCTACATAGGTCCACCAGGGTCTTCTCCAAGCCTAGATGGGTCCACAAGAGACTTCTCTAAGCCTAGATAGATCCACCAGGGTCTTCTCTAAGCCTAGATAGATCCACAAGGATCTTCTCAAAGCCTAAATAAGTCCACCAGGGTCTTCTCCACCAATGTGCCAAACCTCCTTAATAATATCTAGAGGGCAAAAGTGCAGTTTGTAGTTTCTGTGCCACAGTGAAAACGTTATCTGATCCCATCAGTAGACAATGACATTATACAGTGATTCTCGCAAAATAATATGGGTCTTATATTAATTTTTCCTCCAAAAGATGAAAGATACATTAGGGATTATTTTCGGGGGATGTCTTATGTTATCATGAACAACAATCCACATTTATTATGGAATTAAAAAAATGAATGTTTATTCAGATAAAGTCATGACCAAAGCCAAACCAAAGCCCTTGCTCTTCCGTCATCGACCCATCCACAGCTCAGTGCTGCCGACCTGATCCACACTTCACTTCTTAGCATTTCCCTTGTTACCTGGTGACTGACGTGGATCGTCCTTTGCTCCCCATTTTTGGACCATTCGGATCCAACATCTTCTCTTTGCAGAAAGCCGTTAGATTTTTGCCCCTGGAATCCTTCATGATTCTGTTCTTCTACTGACGGAATAACTCTTTCTTTTTGCACTTATGTTTTCTTGGGGTAAAATTCTAGGAGGGTCTATTTCTTGCTCACCTTTTTATATATGGTACCGTACTATGGTATATGGAGGATAGACCCTTCATCAAGAAATGCAGACACCCCCAAAAGAATCAAACTGGAAAGACCCCATGAGACCCGAAACAATAAGGGTTGGCAAGTGCCGGGCTCTGACACACAATTGGGTTGTCTTGCTGGCGTCACTCTTGCATGCCATCAGGTCCCTTGGCGTTCCAGCTGTGCTCCACAGCTGTCAAATGTAGCCGTCGCCTCTCCATTATGACTAGAAGCTGCCACAACTCTCTGATATAATGGGCTTGGGATGCTAGCGGGAGTATCCGATGTGTGTGAGAGTCTGGCACTTGCCAACTCTTGTTTTGGGTCTTGTGGGGTCTTTGAGTGCCATTCTTTTGGGGGTGTCTGCCTTCCCTGGTGAAGGGTCTATCTGTCCAGCAGCATTTCATTGCCAACTGATTTGACTTTCTCACATATTTAGCTGCCTCAACACTATTTAAATTGACTTTTTTTATGAGCAGAACTTGTCACGGGGTGGTACAGGGAGTCAGTAAGTTGGGCAAAAGGCGAACAGGAGAACTAGTCTTACCCTTAGACTGGGGTTCCCTAGCTCTCCCTGTTCCCTTAATTACTTATGATGCGAGGAGGTCCAGGTTGCCACCCTTGTCCATGCTCCTGATCAGCCCTAGCCTAAGTCCCCCTCACATCCACCCACAGACCGGACGCACATCAACTCCCACAAAATAAGGACAACTGCAGACAGGAATAGCGGGAAGGCTTCAGCAAAGGATGCACTATGTCCTTACAGCACACGGTCTTGGCAGAGACTCAACTCTATCAGCGACATCTGCTGGTGGAAGAGGGAACTATTTAAAGGCCAGAGGTGTGGACAGCTGCGTAACCTGACATAACCCTCACCTGAAGACCCATAAAGACCATAGACAGCAGCAACTTCTGGCATTAACAGTATGTGTGCCAAAGGAAATTTACTCCCATTTAACTACAGTAGAGCATTCCACATGGACCGTAGAGCAGTCCACACGTGACATAACTAGGGCTTACATTATGAGCATCTTTAAAAATCCTAAAAAAAAATCTCAGGTTAGGGCTTATTTTTGGTGAAACAGATTAGCATTGAGACCTTCATACCCCACCACGCTTCTATCTTGGGTAACTCATCCCATGTGCTATGTCATGTGTTTTATTACAGAGAGTATATCTATCGATTTAGAAGAAGATGGAATGGCGGTGGAAATCCTTTCCTTTAATATTAATACTTTTGGAAGGTAAGAGGAACGATCAACCGTAAACGGAACAAGACATCAGGAAAATTATGTAGATTTTTTGAAAACATGTTTTATTTTATTTTCTGTATCATTATCTGCAGTTTCTATTCTGTCCACTCGTCCACATAATAAATCATTTTTCAGACGTCTTTTCATACTAACAGGCATGACGACTATGACAGATAAGACCAATATATAGATGACATGGTATCTGCCATTTACAGTAGGTCATGGTTAGAGCACACCTCCTCCTCCTCTCTGCATAATGACCTCTGCACAGGTCTAAGAGTGAACACTCAATTCTCTCTAATAGGCTATAAAGCTGATGGTCACAGCTCACCTCCTCCTCCATCTGCAAACATCACAGAGCATTTACACAGCAGTTTACCGTAGAAGCTAAGTGGCAAAGCTCAAAGCTCACCTTCCGATCCCTGCATAATGACCTCTGCACAAGTCAAAGGGCAAGCTCACACTCTTTCCCATACATGATAACAGATGATAGTCACCGCTTGCCTCCTCCTCCATATGCAAACATCACCGAGCATTTACACAGCAGTTTACCCTAGAAGCTAGACTGGAAAGATGGTTGTTTGCCAACCGTGCCAACAGTTATATAATTGTATGAACACCTTACCTAAAAAAAACTTATATGGCTTGAAAGGAGGCAATTCCTTTTTAGTATGATAATTAAATGATTACAGAAAATAGGAAATAGTGTGATATTGCATACACTTTTGCATAACATAAATCACAAAGGTAAAGTACCTAAATTACTCACTACACAGAAATATAAATCACAAAGTTAAAATACTTACATTGCACACTATACAGGAAAATCTTCACCAGGAGGGGCACCTCATCTGTCCAGAAAACATCAGCTGTGAGAAGCAGAACGCTCGGATCCCCACTGTAGCGAAGCGGGTGCCCCCTTATAGCCCACAGGTCAACAGGCTTCTGATTACACTGTTATCTTGTCCAGTTTATATATCTTTTGAAAACAAATGCTTACAAAACCAAATGTCACACAATTTTCTAAGACGTGCCATTTGTCCAATATGGTTTCTGTCTTCTGAGTGGCCAGCTCATCAGATATCAATCTACATCAACAAATACGTCTCCGATGAAACATGCCAAAAGCTCCTGGGTACCAGGGTTTTTTTCCCAAACTATAATCACAGCATATTCTCACTAAATATTGCCAAGAAAGCTATGTGGGAATATAAACATACACCATTCCCACTGAATACTGATAAGAGCTATGTGGTACTGGATGGTAAATATATGTTCTCAAGAGAACTATGCCGTCTCCAGGTGTTAGGGAAAAGTTCCCAATAAATAGTAATCCCAAGCAAACTATGTAGGGATCTTGCAAAATATTGATAAGAGCTATGTGATACTATTAACGCGTATGTTCCCAAGAGAACTATGCAATCTCCAGGTATTAGGGACCTAAATTACAGAAGATGCAAAGCTAATATAAACTAAACTGTTACTGTTAAATATATGTCTTAAAGGGTTAGTTGAAGAAAAACACAAGCTAATATGAATTAAACTGTTAAAGGGATACACTACCAATATGGATCCTGATGGTCATTAACCTCTTAGCACTGCTCATATAAATACCTTAGAATTGTGACCAAGCCCTTGAGTAAAGAGAAATCAGTGAGATCTTCTATCCCAAATGCCATATACATCATAAATTTAGGACCTTCCTCGACACTGACCAAAAAGTGGCTCCAGCTCTCATCGAATGCCATTTTCAGGACCACAAACAACCCATACAGCAAGCCCCCAAAGTTCAAGACTCAACACAAACCAAAAGAACAAAATCAGTTGAAATACATCTCAGAAACCTTTTCGCAAAGTTTAGAGATCTGACTATAGGGTGCATGCAGACATTTAGTATATGGGTGAGCAATTGAGGTGTAAATCAAACGAACAGTAAGGGAACCTATCCTTAAAGCCCCTATTACACATCAGATCAAAGTTGGCCAAAGCCACCGATTTTGACAGCGTTGACCGGCCAACTAATGTGTACGGGGATGTTTTGGCTCCAGATGAAGTTGGGGTGAGATACAGATTGAATTGCCAGATCCATCAGTTTTGAGGGCAGATAAATCAGACGAGTCCGGGTTGAGTGTTCATAGGCATGGGGGAGTATGGAAAGATGGCTGTTGGCCAACTGTGCCGAAAGTGACCGACCAACTAATATCAATGGGGATGTTTTGGCTCTCAAGATTGCCAGACCCATCCAACTGTTAGGCGAGTCCGGCTGAGTGTTCATGGGCATTGGGAGTCTGAAAAGATGGCTGTTGGCCAACCGTGCCGGAAGTGTGTGGACACCTTATAGCTCTTTCTACAAGCGCCAAAAAAACTTGCACATAGAAATACCTTAGAATAATGACCGAGCCCTCAAGTAAACAGAAATCAGTGCGATATCATATAATTGAGTCCTCCCTTGACCTCCCTCGAAGTGTCTCAAGCTCTGGAGACCTTTAATTCCTCTTCCGATGCCAACCGTGCCGACAATAATATAAAGTGTATGGACACCTTATAGGTCCTTCTTCAAGCATCAACAATAAACGTAGACCTTGAAATAGTGACCGAACTCTCAATTAAGAGAGAAATCAGTGAGATTCCCCATCCCAAATGCCATAAATTTAGGACCTCCCTTGACCCTGAGCAAAAAGTGGCTTCAACTCCGGAGAACTTCAATTCTTCTTCTGATGCCATTTTCAGGACAACATATAACACATACAGCAAGCCCACCAAAGTCCAAGACCCAACACAAACCAAAAAAACAAAAAATCAGTTCAAAAACATCTCAGAAACTTTTCGAAACAGTTTGAGAAACTTTTTGACGTTTGTAAGATCAGCCTATAGATTGCCTACGGACATTGGTTTTTCGCGAGGAGGGTATTAATGGGTTAACGTACCTATATGCTTTGGTATTTCCTCCCTCTACGTTGTTTTTCTTTTATTACCAGTAAGTGATTGATATGACACCAGCACAGATTGAGTTGGTAATGTCGTCCCACACATAGTAGAAGAAACTGTCTGGATCAATAACAAGAACAATGGCCGCGGTTCAAGTTGGCTGGATACCGGTGTTTTGGCGGGCGGTATTCATGAAGGGGCCAATTTTTTTTCTTTTTTTTTTCTTCAAATTCTTACATAAATAGTCCAAATATAAGAAAACAATTTAGGAATTAAAATTTAGAATTGAGAAAAATCCTAATGTTTTCTGATCTGGATCCTTTAACCTTGTAGACACAGTGTAAGACTTTTGTAGGAAGCTCAAAGAATCTGATAGTGTAAGGCAATGACCAATCAGCAGGGGCGGGACTGGTCCAGGTGGCAGGGAGGCATTTGCCCCCCAGGCCGGTGGACTATTCCTAGTATAGGGCTGCCCCCACAGTGAGATCGGCCGCGTAGGGCTGGAGCCGGGACGCAGCAGGTGGGACGCGGGAGGAGTGGAGGCTGACAGTGAATCCTGCCAGCACCTCCCCCCCCCCCCGCGCTCCTCACTCAGCTAGACAGTGGACTGCCACCCGGGTTAAAACCTGCCAGCCAGCCCCTGCCAAACAGAGACGAGTTATGGTTCAAAACTATATTGTACACAAATTAACAAGCAAAAAACAATACGGGAAATACAAAAACAAGGCATGGCTGGCAGCGGTATGAGTCCAGAGACTAAAACACAGTTCTGTTAAGTGCAAGGCCAATATTGGAAAGTCCTCAGACCCTTGTTCACACAGTTCACCTGAGCAAGGCCAACTTATAGTTTGAGTCCTAGTACACAGTTCACATTAAATGTGACCTGATTAGGTTTAGTCCAAGAGTTCACATGGTAATGAAAATCCCAAACTAAAACTATGCAGTGCAGTTAGTAAATACAGTCCTGTACGGTCCTGGAAAATGCACTGCAATAGGCACAAAAAACACAGTTTATAAGGCTTAAATGAGACCCAGCAGTCCGTACAGAGATCCCTGGAAAGTAATCTATAGCTATGGGAAAGGGATTAGAAGAGCACCAAGCATGTAATTGCCAAGCAGGAATGCAGAGCTTGTCTGAGAAGCAGACGTAGGTAAGCAAGAACAGGAACAAAATACTCAAGCACTGGTCAGGAACTCAGACTGAACTTATAAAATTGGAGGGCAGGAAAACACACAGACATGGAGAGCTAACAAACTTCATCTTGACAAAGGGAGAGGAAACACTGAAGGTACATTGGAAAAGCTGGAAATAGTGACACATAGTCTACGAGTTCTATGGATCGCGTTGGAAATTGGAAGTGTTAGGTTTTGAATTGAACTTTGAAGGCAAATTATTTTGGTATTGATTGATTTCTATCTGTGATTTAGGTGTGTTGAGCAGACACTGGTCAGCCTGGATGCCTCCATCTATCTCGGCGTTTAGAGAGACTTGTGTGGCCATCCCATGTAACTTCGACTATCCCGAAGACATTCGGCCGTCAGCCGTCCATGGTATCTGGTACTTTAACAGTCCGTATCCTCGGAACTTTCCTCCGGTGGTCTTGAATTCGAAAACCAACTCGGCACACGAAATGTACATGGGTCGTACAAAGATAATTGGAGACCTTCACGGGTTAAACTGTTCATACAGATTGACAAAGTCTCCAATGAACTTCAGGGAAAGTACTACTTCCGAGTCGATTTGGGAGGCTACAATCAATACACCTACTCTGAACATGCCAACTTCTATATATTAGGTAATGATTATTCTTGGTTGGGTGTGAAAAGAGATATTTAAAATTGGAGAAACTTCCAAATTAGACAATGTAGAGTAAAAGAATGTTTTTGGGGAGGTTTATTACAGTATTTTTTGATTTATAAGACTCACCGGATTATAAGATGCATCCCAAATTTAGAGAGGAAAAGAAAAAAAAAAGATTTTTAATGTTACATGGGGTCCAGCTTATAATGCCAGTGTCTGTCTTACAATCAGTGTATATGTCCCACCCTTGTATATGACCCCACCATCTGGTATATTGTCTACATCCAGGTATATATGTCCCCCCCCATCATGGTACATGGACTCTCCATCCTGAACATAGTACCCAATCCTTGTATATGCTCCCCCCCATCCTGGTGCATGCCCCGATCCTGTTACTGGCCCACCCATCTTGGTACATGGCCCACCCATCCTAGTACACAGACTCCCATCCTGAACATGACCCTATCCTTGTAATGCCCCCCATCCTGGTGCATGCCCCCATCCTGTTACATGGCCCACCATCCTGGTACATGGCTCACCCATCCTGGTACATGGCCCATTCATCCTAGTACATGTCCCCCATCTTAGTACATGGCCCACCCATCCTGGTACATGGCCCCCCATCCTGGTAAATGGACCCCCATCCTGGTACATGCCCCCCATCCTGGTAAATGGACCCCCATCCTGGTAAATGGACCCCAATCCTGGTACATGCCCCCTATCCTGGTATATGACCCCCGTATCCTGGTATATAAGCCCCCCTCATCCAGGTATATATGTCCCCCAACCTGGTATATATGTACTATCGTACTAGTACATTGCCCCTCATCCTGATACATCGCCCCCCATCTTGGTACATGCCCCACCACCCTGGTACATAGCCCCCCAATACTGGATTCACCATGGCTTACCAATGGGGGGGTTGCAGTGGTGGAGCGGGGATACAGCAGGCCAGTTTGCAGTGTCCATGGAGAGTCGGGGCAAAGCTCCAGGCCCGGAGCTGGGGCTGTGATGCATCGGTGTGCAGTGGTAGCCACCATTTTCCATGTGCCTTCCTGCAATTGGCCTCTAGCATCCAGACTTCCAGAAAATGTCTGCAGAGGTGGCTCATTTGCAGATTGAGATCTGCGGCCATTTTCTGGAAGTCTGGACTCTAGAGGCCAATTGCAGGAAGGCACATGGAAAATGGCGGCTTCCACCGTGCACTGACGTGACACAGCCCCAGCTTCTGGCCCACAGCTTTGCCCCCACCCTCCGTGGACGCAGCAAATCTGCCGCTTGTATCCCCGCAACCCCCCCTCGGTAAGCCATGGTGAGTCCAGTATGGGGGGACATGTACCAGAATTATAAAGCAACCCCTCCATTTTCCCCAATTTAGGGGTAAAAAAGTGTGTTTTATAATCCAAAAAATATGGTATTTCCCTTATTATTTCAGCCGGTTTAGTTTTAATAATTAACTTTTTGAAACATTTGTTGGGTAAGAAAATGGATGAACTGAATATTCCCTGGGTAACGTGTCGGTTTGTTCGTAGACGAGCCTTTCGTGGTTCAACCCCTAGAAATGATATCCGGCTCCGAAGCTGAGATCACCTGTTTAGTTGACGATAACTGTCCGGACATGAAGCCGACTGTGACCTGGATGGACATCGAAGGACTGGAACATCATAACGTTTACGCCCGGCTGGAGGAAAACAATGGCGCCTGGAAGCAGATATCAACCCTGAGGTTCCTGCCGTCATATAAGAACCACGGCCAGCGGCTCGGCTGCAAGGTCACATTCCCAAACACAGACCTGAAGTATAAAGGGTTTGCCACAATGGATGTGAAATGTAAGTTACCCATTGAGGGACTACTAATGAGCTTTATTGGGAATTCATAAAATCCAGGCAGGTACAGAAGGATGCTCTGCAGGATAACAGCTGTTTTGTGCTTGTCCAGCACTTCTATAGATCCTATTGAGGTGCAGGATAACAGTTGTTTCGTGCTTGTCCAGCACTTCTATAGATCCTATTGAGGTGCAGGATAACAGCTGTTTTGTGCTTGTCCAGCACTTCTATAGATCCTATTGAGGTGCAGGATAACAGTTGTTTCATGCTTATCCAGCACTTCTATAGATCCTATTGAGCTGCAGGATAACAGCTGTTTCATGCTTATCCAGTATTTCTATAGATCCTACTGAGGTGCAGGATAACAGTTGTTTCGGGCTTATCCAGCACTTCTATAGATCCTATTGAGTTGCAGGATAACAGTTGTTTCATGCTTCTCCAGCACTTCTATAGATCCTACTGAGGTGCAGGATAACAGTTGTTTCGTGCTTCTCCAGCACTTCTATAGATCCTATTGAGGTGCAGGATAACAGTTGTTTCGTGCTTATCCAGCACTTCTATAGATCCTATTGAGGTGCAGGATAACAGTTGTTTCATGCTTCTCCAGCACTTCTATAGATCCTACTGAGGTGCAGGATAACAGTTGTTTCGTGCTTCTCCAGCACTTCTATAGATCCTACTGAGGTGCAGGATAACAGTTGTTTCGTGCTTATCCAGCACTTCTATAGATCCTATTGAGGTGCAGGATAATAGTTGTTTCATGCTTATCCAGTATTTCTATAGATCCTATTGAGGTGCAGGATAACAGTTGTTTCGTGCTTATCCAGCACTTCTATAGATCCTACTGAGGTGCAGGATAACAGTTGTTTCGTGCTTATCCAGCACTTCTATAGATCCTACTGAGGTGCAGGATAACAGTTGTTTTGTGCTTGTCCAGCACTTCTATAGATCATACTGAGGTGCAGGATAACAGTTGTTTCGGGCTTATCCAGCACTTCTATAGATCCTATTGAGGTGCAGGATAACAGTTGTTTCATGCTTCTCCAGCACTTCTATAGATCCTACTGAGGTGCAGGATAACAGTTGTTTCGTGCTTCTCCAGCACTTCTATAGATCCTACTGAGGTGCAGGATAACAGTTGTTTCGTGCTTCTCCAGCACTTCTATAGATCCTATTGAGGTGCAGGATAACAGTTGTTTCATGCTTCTCCAGCACTTCTATAGATCATACTGAGGTGCAGGATAACAGTTGTTTCGGGCTTATCCAGCACTTCTATAGATCCTATTGAGGTGCAGGATAACAGTTGTTTCATGCTTCTCCAGCACTTCTATAGATCCTACTGAGGTGCAGGATAACAGTTGTTTCGTGCTTATCCAGCACTTCTATAGATCCTATTGAGGTGCAGGATAATAGTTGTTTCATGCTTATCCAGTATTTCTATAGATCCTATTGAGGTGCAGGATAACAGTTGTTTCGTGCTTGTCCAGCACTTCTATAGATCCTATTGAGGTGCAGGAGAACAGCTGTTTCATGCTTATCCCGTATTTCTATAGATCCTATTGAGGTGCAGGATAACAGTTGTTTCGTGCTTGTCCAGCACTTCTATAGATCCTATTGAGGTGTAGGATAACAGCTGTTTCGTGCTTCTCCAGCACTTCTATAGATCCTATTGAGGTGCAGGATAACAGTTGTTTCGTGCTTATCCAGCACTTCTATAGATCCTATTGAGGTGCAGGATAACAGTTGTTTCGTGCTTGTCCAGCACTTCTATAGATCCTATTGAGGTGCAGGATAACAGTTGTTTTGTGCTTCTCCAGCACTTCAATAGATCCTATTGAGGTGCAGGATAACAGTTGTTTCGTGCTTGTCCAGCACTTCTATAGATCCTATTGAGGTGCAGGATAACAGTTGTTTTGTGCTTATCCAGCACTTCTATAGATCCTATTGAGGAGCAGGATAACAGTTGTTTTGTGCTTGTCCAGCACTTCTATAGATCCTATTGAGGTGCAGTATAACAGCTGTTTCATGCTTATCCAGCTCTTCTATAGATCCTATTGAGGTGCAGGAGAACAGCTGTTTTGTGCTTCTCCAGCACTTCTATAGATCCTATTGAGGTGCAGGATAACAGTTGTTTTGTGCTTGTCCAGCACTTCTATAGATCCTACTGAGGTGCAGGATAACAGTTGTTTCGTGCTTCTCCAGCACTTCTATAGATCCTATTGAGGTGCAGGATAACAGTTGTTTCGTGCTTGTCCAGCACTTCTATAGATCCTATTGAGGTGCAGGATAACAGTTGTTTTGTGCTTGTCCAGCACTTCTATAGATCCTACTGAGGTGCAGGATAACAGTTGTTTCGTGCTTATCCAGCACTTCTATAGATACTATTGAGGTGCAGGATAAAAGTTGTTTCGTGCTTATCCAGCACTTCTATAGATCCTATTGAGGTGCAGGATAACAGTTGTTTCGCGCTTATCCATCACTTCTATAGATCCTATTGAGGTGCAGTATAACAGCTGTTTCGTGCTTGTCCAGCACTTCAACATATCCTATTGAGGTGCAGGATAACAGTTGTTTCGTGCTTGTCCAGCACTTCAACAGATCCTATTGAGGTGCAGAAGAACAGCTGTTTTGTGCTTATCCAGCACTTTTATAGATCCTATTGAGGTGCAGGATAACAGTTGTTTTGTGCTTATCCAGCACTTTTATAGATCCTATTGAGGTGCAGGATAACAGTTGTTTTGTGCTTGTCCAGCACTTCTATAGATCCTACTGAGGTGCAGGATAACAGTTGTTTCGTGCTTCTCCAGCACTTCTATAGATCCTATTGAAGTGCTGGGCAAGCAGGCAACAGCTGTTTTCCTCCAGATGTTACCCCACAGCTAGATTTACAGCTACACTGCTTAGTATTTTGTACAATAATTATTATTGCATGATACCGCTTTCTAGTAAGTGTTTTATCTGGCTCAGAGATGAGTTCACAGCTACCCTGCTCAGTACTGCTGTATAATTTCCTCCATGCTTCTGCTTTGTAGTGTTTTGCTAACCCCCAGAGTTGGATTCACAGCTACACTGCTCAGCATTATTCTATAATGTTCTCCATGCTGTAGCTTTCTTGTATTTTATATGTTTCAAATATAGGTTAGCAGCTACACTGCTCAGTCCTGCTGTATAATGTCCTCTATGCTTCTGCTTTGTAGTAAGTGTTTTTTTCTTACCCCACAGCTAGATTTACAGCTACACTGCTTAGTATTTTTGTACAACTATTATTATTGCATGGTACCGCTTTCTAGTAAGTGTTTTATCTAGCCCAGAGATGGGTTCACAGCTACACTGCTCAGTCCTGCTGTATAATGTATTTTAGAGTTCTGCATGGTAGTAAGTGTTTTGCTTACCCCAGGGCTGGATTCACAGCTACGCTGTTCATTATTATTATAGAATGTTCTTCATGCTGTTGCTTTCTAGTAAGTGTTATAGCTCACCCCAGAGCTGCATTCAGTACTGCTTTATAATATCCTCTGTGCTGCTTCTCAATATGTGCTACATACAGACAAGCAAGCAGAACTCCCTCATGTCTGTATGTGTTGTGTATAGGACACGTCATAGCAGATGGTCTACACTCACTAGCTCAGAGACAACTGATATTTAGAGAGAAAGTCTGCAGAGGGGAAACTGGTGAAAAATGCAGGATATAAGTCCTATAATGGCCAGAAATAGTGTTATAGTTTGTACTATGAGTATAATTAGATATATAATGTCACCACGTTTACCTCCTCTAGACGCCCCCCGCATCGTGGACATTAACTCCTCCACGGAGACCACGGAGGGCACCCAGGTGATGTTCCTGTGTGTGATCGATAGTAACCCGGTGTCACGCGTCATGTGGTTCAAGGATGACGCCCTCCTGAAAGAGGATTACACCGCGAACCTGACCCTGGAGCTGGAGTACGTCACCTACAACCATGACGGCATCTACATGTGCGCCGCCGAGAATGAGTACGGACGCATCAACAATTCCATAGGGCTCGCCGTCATGTGTGAGTTTTCCCATTCATTTGTTTTTTATAATGGAACCAAATTTCATATTGTAAAATATCAATGTCCCAAGGATCAAAATCAATATGCAGGAAGTGTTGTCATAGGGTCACAGCCTGAAGCACAAGATCATTCTCACTCTTAAAGGGGTGTACTCATTTTCAGGTTGCAGGAGCGAACAATTCAGCAGTCTCTCGGTTTTCAAGGGTGACGACGGGGATGTTAAGAAGGACGGCCCTGATGATAAGGAGAGGGTTCACCTCCTAGTGCTCACCTGAATCTGCACCCTAAGCTCCCTAACATCCGATGCGGGTCCTACCCCCCTTCACCATCACATGCATTGACCCTTGCTTGCCCTGGACTCACCCTGGTTAATGTGAAGTCCGGCAGTTAAGTACATGCTCCTTGTCTAGGTGTCACACCCAACCTGCACTCTAAGCTCTGTAACAACCCTATGCGGGTCCTTACCCCCTTCTCCATCACATGCATAGGTCCTCGCTTGCCCTGGACTCATGCTGGTTAATGGGAAGTCCGGCAGTGAAGTGCATGCTCCTCGTCTAGGTGTCACACCTAACCTGCACTCTAAACTCCCTAACACCCCTATGTGGATCCTTCCCCCCCCCATGCATAGGACCTTGTTTGCCCTGGAGTCACCCTGGTTAATGTGAAGTCCGGAATTAAAGTACGCCTTGTCTAGGTGGCATGCCCAGTGTGCGGCTCAACACAAGGTTGACAATGGAAGGAAGACCCTGGTGATAGGGAGAGGATTCACCTCCTGACACTCATTAGAGTCTGCACCCAAAGCTCCCTAACACCCCTATGCGGGTCTTTCCCCCTATCACCGTAACATGCATAGACCCTCGCTTACCCAGGACTCACCCTGGTTAATATGAAGTCAGGTGAGAAGACTATTCTCCCCATTTCAATAATACAATACAAAACAAGGGAGACAGAGCGAGAATAGACCAAAAAAAGGTTAACACTCCAAAACTTCCAATGCAGTAAAACAGCACAGCTGCAATTATCACAACTTCTCAGCTTCTTCCAGAGACAGGATCCTTCCAAAGTGCTCAGCATAGAATGGGATTCTATAAAAAATGTCAGTTGGTAATACAGGTGACCTTTTATAGTGGAGGGGAGTGGTCACCAAACTACACCTGAAATTAACTGCGTTGGTGGACAACTGCCTTGGCAATGAGCATTATACTTTAGAATTAACCCCCTCCATCCATCTGTAAAATGCACGGTTGATTGTTTAGCATTTGGCAATGTCTTTCTTTTAACAACATGAGACAATCTCTGTAAGTGGGATGGTCACCTGTATGACGTCTTTAGGCAGCTGCCACCCATAGGGTGTATTGTCCTATACTGCAAGTATAAACCTATGTGGAGAGGGGTAGTAATAAATAATAGAACCTTAATACTATTTATATGTGCATCGTCAGCACATAAACATTGAAACATATGCCAGAAAAAGCACATACAACTAAAGAATAAGGTAATAAAATAATTTTTATTAGAAAAATATATATAAAAGAAAGGAAAATGTGTATTAAAATATAGGCAAGAGCAGTATTCAAAAATGGCCACTAGATGGCGCCAAAGCATCACCAGGGAAAGAAAAGATTTAGATACATTGATGATACAATGTAGCAATCACATCCAATAAATATATAGAGGTTCTCCTTCATTCTTTCCTTTATGACAATTCATGGTTGTCCCCTCCCTTCCCCCACTTCTCTTCCCTATATCTATTATCTATCTATCTATCTATCTATCTATCTATCTATCTATCTATCTAGTAAGACGTGATCTTTTTTTTTTATAGTGGAGGGGAGTGGTCACCAGTATCTGCACCTAAAATTAATGCGGAATATGTTGGCGCAATACAAATAAAGATTATTATTGTTATTATTACATTTCTTGCAATAAAAACATTTGAATAATACGTATATAGAGGTAAATCAATGGTAGTATGCTACAGCTGAATATATCAGACCAAATAAACTAGTATTAGGATAATATAAGAGATATAGCAGATAGGGAGCTAAGATTGTGAGCTCCAATGGGGACAGTGATATTGATGTGTGTAAAGCTTTGTGGAAATAATTAATATTATAAATAAGATGTATTCACTTATTAAATGAATAAATATTATTATTATAAAAATTAAGGGAATAAATATTATTTATTTTTATTATTAATATTAACTGAAAAAATATTATTATAAATATTAAGGGAATAATTATCATTATTATTATTAAGGGAATAAATATTATTATTATTATAAATATTATGGGAATAAAAATTATTATTTATTATTATTATATCAATATTAAGGGATAATAATGATAATTATTATTATAAATATTAAGGGAATAAATATTATTATATATTATTATTATTATAAATATTAAGGGAATAGATATTATTATTATTATAAATATTAAGGGAATAAATATTATATATTATTATAAATATTAAGAGAATAATAATAATGATAATAATAATAATAATTATTATAAATTATTAATGGAATACATATTTTATATATATATTAATATTATTATTTATAAATATTAAGAAAATTATTATTATGATAAATATTAAGGGAATACATATTATATATTATTATGATAAATATTAAGGTATAATAATAATGATAATCATAATTATTATTATTAGAAATATTAAGGGAATAAATATTATTATATATTATTAGAAATATTAAGGGAATAATAATAATAATGATAATAATAATAATTATTAGAAATATTAAGGGAATAAATATTATTATATATTATTATTATAAATATTAAGGGAATAAATATTATTATTATTATTATTATAAATATTAAGGGAATAAATATTATATATTATTATAAATATTAAGGGAATAATAATAATGATAATAATTATAAATATTAATGGAATACATATTTTTATATATTATTATTATTATTATTATAAATATTAAGAAAATTATTATTATTATTATTATTATGATAAATATTAAGGGAATAAATATTATTATATATTATTAGAAATATTAAGGGAATAATAATAATAATGATAATAATAATTATTATAAATATTAAGGGAATAAATATGATTTATTTAAATTTTTTTATTATTATTATTATTATTAGCACTGGAATTTATTATTATTATTATTATTATTATTATTTATGAGGGATTTTGTATTAAATTACTAGTCAGACACTTCTCTGGTGTCTATAATAATAATAGTAATAATAATAAATTCGAGGCCTGTTAACAATAATAATATAGTATAGTATAGATAGTATCGTGGGATCTCCGGTGCTCACGTGACAGCCCGGGGTCCTGGCTAGACCTCGGATGCTGTCAGAGCGCAGTTCCATGTTGTGGTTGGCAGGCGCTGTCAACCACAACAGGTCCGCGATTCTGGGAGATGCAGATGAGCTGCAGCGATCGGACTGTGCAGCAAGGTGCCTCTTAAAGGGGCAGTGTAAAAATAAGAATTAATACAAAAATAAAGTTTTTAAAAATCTGTAAAAAAAAATATATAAAAGTTCAAATCACCCCCCTTTTCCCCCAATCACAATAAAAGTCTAAAAAAAAAATTCACGTTTGGTATCGCCGCGTTCAGAATCGCCCGATCTATCATCCTATTAAATCCGATAATGAGAGCCGTAAACTCCGTAACGGAAAAAATGGTCCAAATGCAAAAATTCCGTTTTTTTGGTCGCAGCAACATTGCTATAAAATGCAATAGCGGGCGATCAAAACTGCAGATTCCCCCAACAATGGTATCATTAGAAACGTCAGCTCAAGATGCAAAAAATAATCTGTCATGCATCCCCAGATCCCGAAAAATGAGGACGCTGCAGGTCGCAGAACATGGAGCAAAAAGTCCGTGTTTTTTTTCAAACTTCTGATTTTGTTTTCACCACCTAGATACCAATAAAGGTATACATGTTGGGTGTCTACGAACTCGTACCGACCCGAGGCATCACCCCGTCATGTCGGTTTTACCATACAGTGAACATGGTGACTAAAATACCCAAAAAACAAACGTGTCATTGCACTTTTTTTGCAATTTCACTGCATTTAGAATTTTTTTGCAATTTCCCTGTACACTATATGGAAAAATAAATTACTGCATATGAAAGTACAACTCGTCTCGCAAAAAACAAGCCGTCATATGTCTATATTGCCGGAAAAATAAAAAAGTTATGGCTCTTGGAAGCGGGGGGGGGAGCAAAAAAAAAAAAATGAAAAATGAAAAATTCCCGGGTCATGAAGGGGTTAACATACATCATTAGTTTAATCTTTGATCGGTGAAAGATTTTATGGTATCAGAGAATGAGACGGGAAATCACAACAAACGAGGAGTCTGGGAGGAATGTCTTCTACACACAGCCTCTGTTCATCTCTGTAGAGGAGGCGCAGTTACTGAAGTAACCACAAGAGGGCAGACCTGGATAACATTTGTGGAAAACAGTTCACACTATTGAAAATAATAATTTAAATGATGGAAATTTGAATAATAAAAATAATAATAAGAATACCAATGATAATAGGGATATTAATAAAAAGGGAAATAATAATGGTAATAATAACAATAATATTATTATTATCATTGTGCACACCTGGGAAATATCTGACTAGTAATTTAATACAAGATCCAGCATATACAATAATAATAATAATAATAATAATAAAAAATTCCAGTGGTGTTACAATAGTAATAATAATAATAATAATAATAAAATAATAATGCTTTATTTATATAGCGCCCCCCGTTGCTCACAGGGGAGCTGGCGGCTTCATTCATAAAAATGTACAGCAGCCGACAGGAGCCGGCTTACTGTACATGAGTAATTAACACATTATTTGTCTACCTGAGTGGGTGGTGTGTCTCTAGGGGGGGTGGGCACCCCCTAGAGACATTATGGCCACAATTTGTAAAAATGAATAAATATTATTAATGAGCTAACAGTTTGCTCATCCTTGCGGCAGCAGGGATGAGCAAACTGTACGGTAACCGGATTGCTCCGAATTACACATCCAGAGCAATCCGGTTACCGGATTGCGGCTTGTCTGAAGCCAATTGCATTCACCGCATCCGGATCTGGATGCGGTGAACGCAATTCTATGAAAAAGTGTGACCCCAGCCTTATAGTGATTCCATCTCCTGTCTCAGGCATCTCCTGTTCCCTTCCTCCGTGCTTTACACTGCAGCTCTGCTCACTCGTCGGCCTCACTTCCATGGGTCTCTCGCTGTCTGAGATCTCTATATGCAGCTGTGACTGCGAATCCAGAATCTCAAGATCAAATCAGGAGTGAAGACAAGAGTTTGCAGCACAAAATGTAAAACTGAACTCATCTCCCTCTAGAGAGTTGTGAGACACCAAATCCTGATGCTACTTGTATATCGATAGGATGAATTTGTGTCACAAGAAAAACTTTACTGGAATTTCGCCTGAGTTTCTATATTATTATTATCATTATTATTAACCAGCCTTCAGCTCAATCTCGGGCCATGGCGACTTAATGGATGAGCATTCTGTAAGAAGATTGATTTTTTGCAGTCTAGATCAGGGCCACCAGGATTTTCTCCAAGCCTAGACATGTCCACCAGGGTGTATCCCTAGATAGGTTTGCCTGGGTCTTCTCCAAGCCTAGATAGGTCCACCAAGCTCTACTCCAATCCTAGGAAGGTCCGCTAGGGTCTTCTCCAAACCTAGATAGGTCCACTGGGGTCTACTTCAAACCTAGATAGGTCTATCAGGGACTTTTTCAAGCTTGGATAGCGCCAACAGAGTCTTTTTTAAGCCTAGATAGTTCCACCAGGGCCTTCACCAAGCTTAGTTAGGTCCACTAGTGTCTTCTCCAAGCCTAGATAGATCCACCAGGGTCTTCTCCAAGCCTAGATAGGTCCACCAAACTCTACTCCAATCCTAGGAAGGTCCATTAGGGTCTTCTCCAAACCTAGATAGGTCCACTAGGATCTTCTCCATGCCTAGATAGGTCCACCGGGGTCTACTTCAAGCCTAGGTAGGTCCACCAGGGACTTTTTCAAGCTTGGATAGCTCCAACAGAATCTTTTTTTAAGCCTGGATAGTTCCACCAGGGCCTTCACCAAGCTTAGTTAGGACCACTAAGGTCTTCTCCAAGCTTAAATAGGTCCAACAGGGTCTTCTCCAAACCTAGATAGGTCCATCAGGGTCTTCTTCAAGCTTAAATAGGTCCAACAGGGTCATCTCCAAACCTAGATAGGTCCATCAGGGTCTTCTCCAAGCCTAGATAGATCCAACAGGGTCTTCTCCAAACCTAGATGGGTCCATCAGGGTTTTCTCCAAACCTAGATAGGTTAATGAGGGTCTTTGCCATCATCTTGATTGTATCAAGCCATTGGATTGCTAGTCTTGTTCTTCACCTCATTCCTTCTATTCTTCTGATCATGATGACTTCTCCAGTGATTTCTCACTTCATATGATGTCTCAGCCATATATCCTCATAGGTCGGTAATCAGTGATATCTGATATTTTTCAGATCCACCATGGAAACCCTCGGTGAACGCGTCCTTGCTAGTGGTAGAAGGAGAGTCGGTCAACATCATGTGTAACACGCAGGGAAACCCCGATCCCATCATGACCATCGTGAAGGACAAGCAAGTTCTCAACTCGGTCATCTTCCAGAATGAACTGGTGCTGGAAATTCCATCTGTATCTCATGAACATGACGGGGAGTACTGGTGCCTGGCGGAAAACCAGTATGGTCACAGCAACAGCTCCTTCAACCTCACCGTTGTATGTAAGTATAAGCACAAGCTCTCCATGACTTTGGTGTAAGCACCGGAAGAATATATAGTAGCTAATACTTATGACTTCTCTTCTAACCCCCTCCCAATCAAAGGCTAGGACGCAATGGAAGTAATACACACTGCCGATATAGCTCAAAGAAAGTCAATGTGTCGGATTGAAGGACATGCAATTGATTGGAAGTCAACGCATTTCGAAACTCACCGATTTCATCATCAGGAGAAACTCATGGTTTGACTTGATGAAGAAACCGGTGGGTGTCAAAACATGTTGACTTCCAATAAACCACATGGCCTTTATTCTGACACATTGAGGTTCTTTGAGTCCACAGAGTAGGAGTTCAAAGGCTAGGAGACAATGGAAGTAATAGGACACTCAGCGGCGGACCGTCACCCCCGGGGGCCCTGGTGCAGGAGAGGACCGGGGGGCGGGGCTACTGGCCGTCGGCGCGGCCCGGGGGGGGAGGGGTGCCGCTGGCTGTCGGCGCGGCTCGGGAAGGGGGGGGTGGGTGCTGCAGGGAGCCGCAGGGAGCCGCAGGCGCGATGCTCTCCTACCTGGGAGCCGCGCCGGATGTATGCTAGGGGCCGGAGGAGCCGAGGAGAGGAGGGGCGGGATCAGGCAGGGGAAGCAGGAAGCTCTCTGCTTCCCTTGCCTGACCCTCCTCTCCTTTGACGGCGGCTTGCGGGGGTCGGCTGGGGGCCTCCCTCCAGGCCTGAAGGGGCCCCCAGCCGGTCGGGGCCCTGGTGCAGCTGCACCAGCTGCACCAGTGTAGTTCCGCCCCTGAGGACACTGCTGATAGATCAAAGAAACTCAACGTGCCAGATTGATGGACATGCGGTTTATTGGAAGTCAACACATTTCGAAACTCACCAATTTCTTGATCCGGAGGAGCTATCAGTACGGTTTGACTTGATTAAGAAACCAGTGGGTGTCAAAACGTATTGACTTCCAAGAATCCACAGGTCTTGCAATCTGATGCGCAAAGAAACTCAACGTGTTGGATTGAAGGACATGCGGTTTATTGGAAGTCAACGCGTTTCGAAACCCTCTGGTAAACCGTCCTGATGAAGAAACAGGTGGGTTTCAAAATGTGTTGACTCCCGATAAACCGCATGGCCTTCAATCTGACACATCGAACTTCTTTGAGGTCTTGCAATCTGATGCATTGAGCTTTTGTGAGCTCATGGTTGCATAGTGTAGGTCGATAGCGCAAAGAAACTCAACATGTCAGATTGAAGGACATGCTGCGATTGATTGGAAGTCAACGTGTTTCGAAACCCATCGATTTCTTCATCGGGAGGAACCATCAGCATAGTTTGTCCTGATGAAGAAACTGGTGGGTTTCGACACATGTTGACCTCCAATAAACTGCAAGCTGACACGTTGCATTGAGGTTCTTTGAGGTCATGGTTCCATAGTTTAGGACATCAAAGGCTAGAAGACAATGGAAGTAGATCGCTTAAAGAAAGTCACCGTGTCAGAGTGAAGGACATGCGGTTGATTGGAAGTCAACACATTTCGAAACCCGCTGATATACTCATTAGGAGAATCCAACAGCATGATTTGCCCTGATGAAGAAACAGGTGGGTTTCAAAATGCGTTGACTTCCAATTAACTACATGTTTTTCATTCTGACAGACTGAGCTTCTTTGAGCTTACGGGTCCACAGTGTAGGAGATCAAAGACTAGGAGACAATGGAAGTAGTACGTGTTACCGATAGCTCCGAGAAACTCAATGCATCGGATTAAAGGACATGCGGTTTATTGAAAGTCAATACGTTTCAAAATCAACCGGTTTCTTTATTAGGAGAAGCCACCAGCATGAATTGTCCTAATACAGAAACCGGTGGCTTTCGAAACGTGTTAACTTTCAATCAACCGGCATGGCCTTCATTCTGACACATTGAGCTTCTTTGAGCTCATGGTTCCATGGAGAAGGAGATCAAAGTGTAGCAGACAAGGGAAGAAGAATGCACTGACGATAGCTCAAAGAAACTCAATGTATTGGACTGAAGTACATACAGTCTGTTAGAAGTTTTCGAAAACCACCGGTTTCCTCATTGGGAGAAACCAACTAGCCTGATTTGTCCTGATGATGAAATAGGTCGGTGTCAAAACGCGTTGAATTCCAATAAACCTCATGGCCCTAATTTGACATATTGAGCTTCTTTGAGCTCATGATTCTACAGAGTAGGAGATGAAAGGCTAGGAGACAATGGAAGTAATAGGGCACTAACAGAAATTGTTTGAGTTTTAATAAATTCAATAACAATAATAATTCATATTAATAATTTTTCAAATTGATCTCACTTCCATTTTTTTGGTTATATGTCTGTTTGTATATTATTATTATTTATTTATAGAGCACCATTGATTCCATGTCGCTGTACATGATAAAGGGTTACATATAAACAAGTTAAAAATACAATGAACAAACTAACAGTGACAGACTGATACAGAGGGGAAAGAGGACCCTGCCCTTGAGGGTTTACATTCTACAGGGCAATGGGGAGAGACAGTAGGTTGGGTCTGCTCTGGTGGTGGTGGAGCGCCGGGTCCAGTGGTGGTGGAGCGCCGGGTCCAGTGGTGGTGGAGCACCGGGTCCAGTGGTGGAGCACAGGGTCCATTGGCGGTGGAGCGCCGGGTCCAGTGGTGGTGAATCACTGGGTCCAGTGATGGTGGAGTGCCGGGTCCACTGATGGTGGAGTGCCGGGTCCAGTGGTAGTGGAGCACCGGGTCCAGTGGTGGTGGAGCATCGGGTCCAGTGGTGGTGGAGCGTCGGGTCCAGTGGTAGTGGAGCGCCGGGTCCAGTGGTGGTGAAGCACTGGGTCCAGTGATGGTGGAGCGCCGGGTCCAGTGGTGGTGGAGCACTGGGTCCAGTGATGGTGGAGCACCAGGTCCAGTGGTGGTGGAGCATCGGGTCCAGTGGTGGTGGAGCACCGGATGCAGTGGTGATGGAGCACCAAGTCCAGTGGTGGTGGATCGCTGGGTCCAGTGGTAGTGAGGTGACACCGTGGTCATTGCAGGCTGTGGGATGTTCTGAAGAGATGGGTTTTTAGGTTCCGCTTGAAGGTTCCGAGTGTGGAGGACAGTCGGATGAGGAATGTACAAGTGTGGAGGAGAGGAGGAGGTCTTGGGAAGATCGGAGGTTACGAGTTGGATGATATCGGGAGATTAGTTCAGAGATATATGGGGGGACAGACTGTGGACGGCTTTGTTAATCAATGTTAGTAGTTTGAATTGGATACGCTGGAGAATTGGGAGCCAGTAGAGGGATTTGCAGAGGGGAGAAGTGGAGGAATAGCGAGGAGAGAGGTGGATTAGTTGGGCAGCAGAGTTAAGGACAGATTGGAGAGGTGCAAGAGTGTTAGCAGGGAGGCCACAGAGGAGGAGGTTGCAGTAGTCGAGACGGGAGATGATGAGGGCATGCACTAGTACAGGGGTCCCCAACTCCAGGCCTCGAGGGCCGCCAACAGTGCATGTTTTCAGGATCTCCTTAGTATTGCACAGGGGTTGGAATCATTACCTGTGCATTTGATCACATTAACACCTGTGTAATACTAAGGAAATCCTGACATCCTGCTCTGTTGGCGGTTCTCGAGGCCTGGAGTTGGGGACCTCTGCAGTAGTAGTTTAGTAGATTGAGGTTTGAGGAAGGGACGGATTCTGGAAATATTTTTGAGTTGGAGGTGGCAGGAGGTGGTGTTAGCTTGGATGTGCGGTTTGAAGGACAAGGCAGAGTCAAGAGTTACTCCGAAGCATCGGACTTCAGTATATGCTATGGCCAAGAACATGGCTACAATGGCCATAGCTATAACCCCAGTTTTTCTTCCAATCTCATGTGTCCCCCCATGATGTTTCTTTCTTTTCAGTCTCACCATTATTTTTGCCTGAATCCAAGTGCACCGTGACCAAGGACAACGTCCAGTGTATGTGCACGGTGAAGTCCAACCCGGATCCGTACATCATATTCGAGATCCCAGAGAAGAACTTCACGGTCAGTGAGCTGAACGCAGAGTTTGTGCACTCGCAGAGGAACGGTTACATGGTGAGCAGCATCCTGACCCTGCAGAAGGAGAACAAGCTTCCGATGTCGTCCTGTGCTCCGCAAGCAACTTGTATGGAAAGAAGGTTCACGAGCTTTTCTTCCAGGACACAAGTAAGTCATGTCCTCATGAAGCAGTAGTGGGCAGAGTAGCTGTATGATAGATCAATGAACCCACCAAGGCTGTGCCCTACTCGTGCCCTACTCGAGAGAGGGAGCCCGGTAGCTTCACCACAACTTCCAACACTCTAAGTTACACATCTCTATTTTAATTATTTTGTCTAGTAAGGAAATTCATGAAACTTTGCTAATCACTTTATTAGGTAATTTATCTTAAAGGAACCAACCAGCAGTATTCAGGGCCTTACAGGCACTTCAATACTGAATACAATCATACCTTTACTTGAATAATTCCATGTTTGATTGAAGAGAAAAGTGTCATAAAACTCCTGGAAAAACAGCAGCAGATGATTGATGTGTCAGCACTGCGCGCTATTTGGGTTGTTTTTTTTTTTTTCCTCCCTGTGGGCATGCCTTTGAGCTGTAATCCAAACCGTCCCTCCCTTTCATCTCTACTTTCAGTTTTGTCAAGCACCCTGGGGCTGGAGTATGGTGACAGTGCACAGGAGCCAGAAACTGAAAGTAGAGTTAATAGGAAGGGGAGGAGGGTTTGGCCTACAGCTGAAAGGCATGCACACAGGGGAGTAATAGAAAACAACAACCCCAAATAGTGACACAGTGCTGCACAAATCAATCATCTGCTGCCCTGTTTTCCAGGAGTTTTATGACACTTTTCTTTGCAATCAAACCTTGAAGTAAAGGTTGATTTGCATTCAGTATCTCAGTGCCTGTAAGGCCCTGGCTTCACATTACAGCTCTAAAGTCACTAGAGAATTATGAATGCAAGGGCACAGTGCACACTGTCAGGATTCTCCAGTGATTGGGTATACTTCTGGCTACATTCCAACTAGACGTGTCCAGCACCCACGTCTAGTTGTCATGTGACTGTGTGTATATAAATCGCATACTTACAGTCACATGCCCGTCCACACTTTAGTGGTCACTGATTCACCACCAGAGAACAGAGGGAAACCACGGTGGCCAAAACATTGTGGGAGAAAGTCTGTGTGAATTATGGGATGCCAGCACGCCTCTATTCTGACCAACAGAGAGACTTTGAGAGTCGGCTAATTAAGGATTTGTGTGAGGTTTGCGGGATTAAGAAGATCCCCAGGGTAAGGGGTTTAGTTGTAGAAGAATCCTGACAGTGTGCACTCTGCGCACCATGAGTATTCACAAGTCTGCAGTCACATAGAATACATACATGCAGTATGATCTGGGTGATGGATGTGCTCAGCTCTGGTGTTTCCAAAACTGGGGGGATAAGCCGCTACAGGGGTTCGTCTAATAAGCATTATTCTCAGAGGAGGAGACAGGAGCTGACCCATCACTACCCATCATCTGTACTCCAAATGGATACAGCATATAGATCAGGGAAAAGCCGGGGTGGCATATATGTTTCAGTTCTAGATGACCAATCAATATCTTTCTCTTCTTTCTTACAGATAGCCTAATATGGGCCAAGGTTGGTCCCGTTGGAGCTGTGGTGGTTTTCGTCATCCTTGTAGCGGTTGGCGGATACCTGATTAAAACCAGAGAAAAGTAAGGAACATTTTTAGGCTGGGAACCGGATACTAAAACATAGTGATGGGCGATTGGTTCAGAAAATATCCGACATTGCAGAGATGTAACACGTACTTGTAGAATGGAGCCTCACTTGTCAATACCAAATTACATGACAAATTCCATGCATTTGGAGCCAATTTTTTTTAAAATTGTATAGACACGCCCCTTTTCACTAGCACAACCCCCTAGCCACGCCCTGTTGTCATATCCTGAGTATGGATCAGAATGTGGGGGCTAGGTATCACAGCTAAAATTATTGGTTGGGGAGTTTTTTATGTCAAGACTTGACAACTCTTCCTTGAGTCTGGGAAGTCTCCTATTTTTCCAGACATTTCGAGAAAAGTTGGTGTGACTCTAGTCACTACACAAGAAGGTTGTGACATAGAATGTGAGGCTAGTCACTACAAAAACTAGTTTGTGACAGAGTCACTACTTATAGGAATAGAGGCAATGGGATGGTCAGGTTATCTGGGGTCAGTTCCAGTAGAGTTCACAGTATACTGGGAGTAGTCAATATCATGGTCGAGAGTTAGGTTATCCGGGAGATCATGAGGATTCAGGGATTAAACAGAGTCTTAAAAAAGTGCAGTCCAGGGGTCAAAATACCAGGAGAGAGATAACAGGTACAGGGAACAGGCAAAAGAGGAATCAAGTAACAGACCTGTTCACATCATAGTAAAAAGAGATCAGAGTAGACCCATTATTACAAGCCACACAGTAGTTCAGGCAAAATGTAAGACTGGCAGCAATCTGGGGAAGGCTGCTTGGTTAGGTAACGAAACAATCACTGGGAAGTAGAAAACCTGAGTAACCCAGTACAGATAAGAGATAAGAGTAGACACAAAATTACAAGCCACACAGCACTGCAGACAAAATTTACGACTGGCAGCAATCTGAGGAAGGCTGCTCAGTTAAGTAACAAAGAAATCACTGGGAAGTAGAAATACCTGAGTAACCCAGTACAGATAAGAGATAAGAGTAGACACATAATACAAGCCTCACAGCACTGCAGATAAAATTTACGACTGGCAGCAATCTGGGGAAGGCTGCTCAGTTAAGAACAAAGAAATCACTGGGAAGTAGAAACACCTAGTAACTCAGTATAGATAAGAGATAAGAGTAGACACAGAATTGCAAGACCACACAGCACTGCAGATAAAATTTATGACTGTCAGCAATCTGGGGAAGGCTGCTCAGTTAAGTAACAAAGAAATCACTGGGAAGTAGTAGCAGCATGAAGAACTGCTATGAACATCAACATACTTACAATTTAGCAAACCCAGTAACAGCAACATACAATGCCAACCTAGACATGGTGCATGGAGGAATCGCAACAGTTGGCAAATCTCACTTACATAGACTCACACTACAATGTACATGGATATGAAATGTTGAAAGGTGGAAACATTTGGAAACTAATATGGTGTGATGATACCAAATAATCCATTTTTGAGGGTTTCCGGATTCAATCACCATCCAGGGGTGTAGCTATTGGGGTTGCAGAGCAAGCAGTCGAATTTTAACCCTGCCACCCAATGGAGCCCAACAGCCATTCTGTTACATACAATGAACATCACTATTGATATTGACACATAATATAATAGGCGAGGGGCCCTATTATAGACTTTGCTTTGAAGCCCGGAACTTAAAAATGTAGGTCAAAAGTTTCACGCCCTTTCAACTTTTATGGGTGGGGTTCTGTAAGCTGAGACCTCCTGCAATCTCTAGATGGAAGGGACAACGGTTCCCCCGACCATTGCCCCCTTCAAGCTTGGAGATCTCCACATCATTCTTATTATTTAGCTAAATATTTAATACAAATTTTCCATACTTGACTTTGTGCCATAGGAAGAGCGTAACAGAAAGCTCCAGCTTTATCCAGACAGAGACCTCCCCGTCATACAGTGGAGATGGGTCCAAGAAAAAATTAGGAAAAATAGAGGTAAGATAAAATTCTTTAATTTATATCTCAAATTATTTTTATTATTGAGTAAAATAGAATTTTGCAGATACATATTTTATACCACGTGATGGTCAAAGTAGTATCACACCACACAACATTTGTATCTCCAATCACGGGACACTGTCAGTCTTCGCCCCTGATCTTCCTGCAAATTCCCATTTTGATATAAATTTGATAGACCGCTGGTCAATCCAAAGTCGAGTGGGATAGTCAGGGGGAATAGTGATACCCAAAACCTTCGCCAAAAGCTTCCTACATTACAACTGTTTTGAAAACTTGGTTCTCCAGGTCACACAGTAAATAAAATAAATGGAGGTCCAAGAGTAGGTAACATAAATGGGGAATCATAGAGTAGATCCCTCACTAATTCCATGCAGAAGGTAAAGTAATGGGGGTCCAGGAGTGGAACCCTCATCAATTGTTTTAGAAAGGTAAAATATAGGAGCTGTCTAAGAGTAGAACCCTCAGCAATTCAATGAAGAAAGTGAAATAAATGGGGTCCAAGAGTAGAACCCTCACCAATTCCATGCGGAAGGTCAAATAAATGGGGATGGGGGTGGGTCCAAGAGTGGAATCCTCACCAGTTCCAATGCGGAAGGTCAAATAAATGGGGATGGAAGTGGGTCCAAGAGTGGAATCCTCACCAGTTCAATGCGGAAGGTCAAATAAATGGGGTTAGGGGTGGGTCCAAGAGTGGAACCCTCACCAATTCCATGCGGAAGGTCAAATAAATGGGGATGGAAGTGGGTCCAAGAGTGGAATCCTCACCAATTCTATGCGGAAGGTCAAATAAAATGGGGATGGGAGTGGGTCCAAGAGTGGAACCTCACCAATTCCATCCGGAAGGTCAAATAAATGGGGATGGGATGGGTCCAAAGTAGACCCTATAATTCCATGCAGAAGGTAAATAAGGGGTCCAGAGTGGAACCCTCATCAATTGTAGAAAGTAAAAATGGAGGTCCAAGAGTGAACCTCACAATTCAATGAAAAGTGAAATAAATGGGGATCCAAGAGTGGAACCCTCACCAATTCCAATGCGGAAGGTCAAATAAAGGGATGGGAGTGGGTCCAAGAGTGGAATCCTCACCAGTTCCAATGAAGGAAGGTAAATAAAATGGGGGGTCCAAGAGTGGAACCCTCACCATTCAATGAAGAAAGTGAAATAATATGGGGGTCCAACAGTGGAACCTCATCAAATCCATTGAAGAAATAAATAAATGGGTGGGTCCAAGAGTGGAACCTCACCAGTCAATGGAAGGTAATAAAGATGGGTGGTCCAAGAGTGGAATCCTCACATTCAATCGAAGGTAATAAATGGAATAGGGGGTCCAAATTGGAACCCTCACCAATCCATGAAGTCAAATAATAAATGGGGGTCCAAGAGTGAACCCTCACAATTCAAGCATTGAAGTAAATAATAATGGGGAGTCCAAAGTGGAATCCTCATCAGTTCCATGAAGATGAAATAAAAAATAAAATGAGGGGTTCCAAAGTGGAACCCTCTCACACATTAGTAAATGAAGGGAAGTGGAAATATAAAATGAGGGGTCCAACAGTGGAACCCTCATAAATCATGAAGGAAAGGTAAAATAAATGGCTGTCAAGAGGGCATCAATATGGGCCCAAGAGGGAACCCTCAACATTTACATGAAGAAAGTAAAATAAATAGAGGTCAAATTCGTAACCCTCACCAATTCCATGAAAAAGTCAAAATAAATGGGGGTACAGGAGTGTACCCTTACAAATTTCAAGATTGTAAAATAAATGGGGATCAAAGACTGGATCCTTCATCAGTTCCATAAAGAAAGTAAAATTAATAGGGGTTAAAGATTAGAACCTTCACCAAGTCCAAGCCAAATGCAAAATAAATGAGGGTCAAAGACTGGAACTCTCACCAATACAATGAAGGAGGTAAAATAAATGGGGGGGGGGGTCAAAGAGTGGAAACCTCACTAATTCCATGCAGAAGGTAAAATGAATGAGGAATGCAAAAGTGAAACTCTCATCAATTCCATTAAAAAGGTAAAATAATCGGGCTGTCCAAGAGCAGTAACCCCACTAATTCCATTAGAAAGATCAAATAAATGGGATCCAAGAGTGGAATCCTCACCAATTCCATGAATTGGGTGCATTTTTGGGCAAAGACGACTGCTGTGCTAATTAGTGGTGAAGGTAGAGGAAAAATTAAAACCCACCAGTAGCTGCACCCCTGGTATAAACCTTGAACACCTCAGTAGCTACACCCCTGGGTATAAACCTTGAACACCTCAGTAGCTACACCCCTGGGTATAAACCTTGAACACCTCAGTAGCTACACCCCTGGGTATAAACCTTGAACACCTCAGTAGCTACACCCCTGGGTATAACCTTGAACACCTCAGTAGCTACACCCCTGGATATAAACCTTGAACACCTCAGTAGCTACACCCCTAGGTATAAACTCTGAACATCTCAGTAGCTACACCCCTGGGTATAAACCTTGAACACCTCAGTAGCTACACCCCTGGGTATAAACCTTGAACACCTCAGTAGCTACACCCCTGTGTATAAACCTTGAACACCTCAGTAGCTACACCCCTGGGTATAAACCTTGAACACCTCAGTAGCTACACCTCTGGGTATAAACCTTGAACACCTCAGTAGCTACACCCCTGGGTATAAACCTTGAAACTCCTCAGTAGCTACACCCCTGGGTATAAACCTTGAACACCTCAGTAGCTACACCCCTGGGTATATACCTTGAACACCTAGTAGCTACACCCCTGGGTATAAACCCTGAACACCCTACTAACTACACACCTAGGTATAAACCTTGAACACCTCAGTAGCTACACCCCTGGGTATAAACCTTGAACACCTCAGTAGCTACACCTTGGGTATAAACCTTGAACACCTCAGTAGCTACACCCCTGTGTATAAACCTTGAACACCTCAGTAGCTACACCCCTGGGTATAAACCCTGAACACCGTCAGTAGCTACACACCCGGGTTATAAACCCTGAACACCTCAGTAGTTACACCCCTGGGTATAAACCCTGAACACCTCAGTAGTTACACCCCTGGGTATAAACCACTGAACATCTCAGTAGCTACACCCCTGGGTATAAACCCTGAACACCTCAGTAGCTACACCCCGGGTATAAACCCTGAACACCTCAGTAGTTACACCCCTGGGTATAAACCTCGAACACCTCAGTAGCTACACCCCTGGGTATAAACCCTGAACACCTCAGTAGCTACACCCCTGGGTATAAACCTTGAACACCTAGTAGCTACACCCCTGGGTTTATAAACCTTGAAACACCTCAGTAGCTACACCCCTGGGTATAAACCTTGAACACCTAGTAGCTACACCCCTGGGTATAAACCCTGAACACCTCAGTAGCTACACCCCTGTGTATAAACCCTGAACCCCTCAGTAGCTACACCCCTAGGTATAAACCTTGAACACCTCAGTAGCTACACCCCGGGTATAAACCTTGAACAGTAGCTACACCCCTGGGTATAAACCTTGAACACCTCATACCCCTGGGTATAAACCTAGCTCAGAACGTAGACTGCAGCCAATGCTTTATTGAACCTGACCATCAGCTCCGGGCCATCATTGATGTACTGGATGATAGTATCCTAGATCTGGTTTCAAGCTTTGATGCATCTAGTCCTATAGTAGTACAGTGTTTTCTTTCGAGGCATTGAGGTGGCCATATTTTTTAGTTATGGGACTAATACTCTTTTTGAAAACTTTTTGAAACTTTTCAAAGCTATTCAGATGTAAAACATAACCCTACACCAAGCCTGATTTATCATGTAAAAGGTCCAACCAATGTAGTAGTGCAGGTGGTCATGTAGGTAGTGAACCTCAAGTTTTTGAATATTTTGGGGTCTACCTTTTTCTATGGCGTTAACTGATACCGTGAGCCACCGTGTGTGATGAACTAATATCATAAATCACCATGTAACATTCACTAATATACCTTCTTCAACAGTCAGGAGAGATCTGTGCGGTCGAGGTAAAATGATCCACAAGGTACGTCTATTGTTGTATGTGTTAACGATGAACTTTGTACTTTTCTGTGTGCAGAAGAAATAATCAGAAGTGGACAATTGACAATTGAATCAAGGGGTTTTCCACTTCTAATGTGATCCCTTTCTTTTGTTCTGACTCTTCCTAATACTTTGTCAATATACATCTGCCACCTACCCGGCTCCTGTAAGCTTATCTCTAACAGGTTCATAAATACCTTTATTGTTGTTGTAGCTTTGATCCTTCCGGCGTTGGAGACCAGATTCAGACCAACAGAGCAGGACACATCACTGGTGGGGCTGACTCTCTATGAGTGACAGCAGTCTGGGCATGTCCCTGGTGGGGGTGGGGCTGACTCTCTATGAGTGACAGCAGTCTGGGCATGTCCCTGGTGGGGGTGGGGCTGACTCTCTATGAGTGACAGCATTCTGGGCATGTCCCTGGTGGGGGTGGGGCTGACTCTCTATGAGTGACAGCAGTCTGGGCATGTCCCTGGTGAGGGTGGGGATGCCTATATATAAGTGATAGCAGTCTGGGCATGTCCCTGGTGGGGTGGGGGCTGCCTCTCTATGAGTGACAGCAGTCTGGGCATGTCCCTGGTGGGGGTGGGGCTGACTCTCTATGAGTGACAGCAGTCTGGGCATGTCCCTGGTGGGGGTGGGGCTGTCTTTATATAAGTGACAGCAGTCTGGGCATGTCCCTGCTGGGGGCAGGGCTGCCACTCTATGAGTGACAGCAGTCTGAGCACATCACTGCTGGGGGCGGGGCTGCCTCTCTGTGAGTGACAGCAGTCTGGGCACATCACTGCTGGGGGCGGGGCTGCCTCTCTGTGAGTGACAGCAGTCTGGACACATCACTGCTGGGGGCGGGGCTGCCTCTCTGTGAGTGACAGCAGTCTGGGCACATCACTGCTGGGGGCGGGCTGCCTCTCTGTGAGTGACAGCAGTCTGGACACATCACTGCTGGGGGCGGGGCTGCTTCTCTATGAGTGACAGCAGTCTGGGCACGTCACTGGTGAGGGCGGGGCTTCCTCTCTGTGAGTGACAGCAGTCTGGGCACATCACTGCTGGGGGCGGGGACTGCTTCTCTGTGAGTGACAGCAGTCTGGGCATATTACTGCTGGGGGCGAGGCTGCCTCTCTGAGTGACAGCAGTCTGGACACATCACTGGTGGGGGCGGGGCTGCCTCTCTGTGAGTGACAGCAGTCTGGGCATGTCCCTGGTGGGGCTATCTCTATATAAGTGACAGCAGTCTGGGCACGTCACTGGTGAGGGTGGGGCTGCCTCTCTATGAGTGACAGCAGTCTGGGCACATCACTGGTGGGGGCGGGGCTGCCTCTCTGTGAGTGACAGCAGTCTGGACACATCACTGCTGGGGGCGGGGCTGCTTCTCTATGAGTGACAGCAGTCTGGGCACATCACTGGTGAGGGCGGGGCTTCCTCTCTGTGAGTGACAGCAGTCTGGGCACATCACTGGTGAGGGCGGGGCTTCCTCTCTGTGAGTGACAGCAGTCTGGGCACATCACTGGTGGGGGCGGGGCTGCCACTCTGTGAGTGACAGTAGTCTGGGCACATCACTGGTGGTGGCGGGGCTGCCTCTCTGTGAGTGACAGCAGTCTGGGCATATCACTGGTGGTGGCGGGGCTGCCTCTCTGTGAGTGACAGCTGTCTGGGCACATCACTGGTGGTGGCGGGGCTGCCTCTCTGTGAGTGACAGCAGTCTGGGCATATCACTGGTGGTGGCGGGGCTGCCTCTCTGTGAGTGACAGCTGTCTGGGCACATCACTGGTGGTGGCGGGGCTGCCTCTCTGTGAGTGACAGCAGTCTGGGCATGTCCCTGGTGGGGCTATCTCTATATAAGTGGCAGCAGTCTGGGCACATCACTGGCGGGGCTGCCTCTCTATGAGTGACAGCAGTCTGGGCACATCACTGGTGGGGGTGGGGCTGCCTCTCTGTGAGTGACAGCAGTCTGGGCACATCACTGGTGGGGGCGGGGCTGCCTCTCTGTGAGTGACAGCAGTCTGGGCACATCAATGGTGGGGGCGGGGCTGCCTCTATATGAGTGACAGCAGTCTGGGCATGTCCCTGGTGGGGGTGGGGCTGCCTCTCTGAGTGACAGCAGTCTAGGGACATCACTGGTGGGGGGGGGCTGCCTCTATATGAGTGACAGCAGTCTGGGCATGTCCACTGGTGTGGGCGAGGCTGCCTCTCTGAGTGACAGCAGTCTAGGGACATCACTGGTGGGGGGGGCTGCCTCTATATGAGTGACAGCAGTCTGGAGACATCACTGGTGGGGCGAGGCTGCCTCTCTGAGGACAGCAGTCTAGGGACATCACTGGTGGGGGCGGGGCTGCCTCTCTGTGAGTGACAGCAGTTTGGGCGCGCATGGCTAAATCACACTCTGCTCTCCTCTCAGCCACCCCAGTGATGTTCCCTGCTCAGTTGCTCTACAGCCCGGAACGATGAAACCTACAACAACAATAAAGGAATTCACGAACTTCTTAGAATATTTAGCAGAAGTATATTGGGAAAATGTTAGTTAGGAAGAGTTAGAACAAAAGAAAGGGGATCCCATTTTTAGTGGAAAACTCCTTTAACTATAAGGGCACTGGGCACCTACCTACGTCAGCCACCATGCCATTCTTCCAGGATATTGCTCATTGTTTGCCAATGCCAAGCCAACCATTGTAGAAGGCAAGAGACTTTTTGACCTGTAGGTTATGGTGCTTGTGAGAGAAGAAGTCAAATTACCACATTTTCAACTGTTTAAATTTTCAACAATTTTTCAATAAATTTAATATACTTTTTTCCTGGAGATTTTAATATTAATTTTTAATACTCAATATAATGTAATCTATTTTGTAAAAATATTTATTAGACTTCATCTTCTGATTGCTTCTCCCCTATCAATGTATGGATATTTGCTGGCATCTTTTGTGCTGTCACAAGTCTTGTGGGTCTCGTTTTCTAAAAATTGTCAACTTCTATTGAAATGATGCTTTGACGTCTTGTGGAAAAAGTGTGATTTTGTCTTGTTGTACAATATTTTATAAAAAAAAACAAATTAAATTTGTTTTATAAAACATGTATAAGTACATACATATACAGGGCGGGCCATTTATATGGATACACCTAAATAAAGTTGGATCCAAAATGGCCGACTTCAAAATGGCCACCATGGTCACCACCCATCTGGAAAAGTTTTGCCCACTCTCATATACTATTGTGCCACAAACAGGAAGTTGATATCACCAACCGTTCACATTTTATTTAGGTGTATCCATATAAATGGCCCGCCCTGTACAATGGATCGAAGAAGTGTTTACTCCCTTCCTGGTTTCTTATTCTTTTGCATGTTTGTCACTTAGATGTTTCAGCTCATCAAATAAATTTAAATATTAGACAAAGAGACCACAAATAACACAAAATGCAGTATATAAATTAAGATCTTTATCATTATGGAAAAAGAAATCCAAATCTAAAGGGCCTGTAGTGAAAAAGTGATTACACGTCGAGTTATTTCTTATTTTTTTTTTACATGTTTGTCACTTAAATGTTTCAGCTCATTAAACAAATGTAAATAATAGACAAAGAGAACACGAGTAACACAAAATGCAGTTTATAAATCAAGATTTTATTATTAAGGGAGAAAGAAATCCAAACCTAAAGGGCCCTGTGTGAAAAAGTGATTACACCGCTCATTATTTCTTATTCTTTTGCATGTTTGTCACTTAAATGTTTCAGTTTCATCAAACAAATGTAAATAGTAGACAAAGAGAACACAAGTAACACAAAATGCAGTTTATAAATGAAGGTCTTTATTATTAAGAGAAAAAGAAATCCAAACCTAAAGGGCCCTGTGTGAAAAAGTGATTGCCCCTAAACCTAATAACTGGTTGGGCTGCCCCTTAGCAGCAACAACTGCAGTCAAGGGTTTGTGATAACCGGCAATGAGTCTTTTGCTCTGGAGGAATTTTGGGCACTGATCTTTGGAGAATTGTTGTAATTCAGCCACATTGGAGGTTTCCGCCTTTTTAAGGTCTCAATCGGATTAAGGTCAGGACTGTGACTTAGTCACTGCAATTATGTTGTTTTCTTCAGCCATTCAGAGGTGATGTGATGATGTGTTTTGGATCATTATTCTACTGTATAACCCAAGTGCTCCTCAGCTTGAGGTCACGGACAGACAGAATTCATGGTTCCATTTACCACGAGTCTTCCAGGTTCATCCCAGACCATACCTACCTCCACCATGCTTTACTGTTGGGATGATGTTCCTTTTCTGAAATGCTGTGTTACTTCTACACCAATGTATTCAGCTTCCAAAAAGTTCAATTTTGTCTCGTCAGTCCACAGAGTATTATCTCAAAGTTTTGGGTTTCATAAAGATATTTTCTGGCAAAACTGAGTTGAGTCTTTGTTCTTTTTGCTCAGCGGTGGTTTTCGTCTTGGTCTTCGCCATGAGGCCATTTTTGCTCGTTTCTTTCTTATGGTGGAGTCATGAACACTGAACCTTAACTGAGGCGAGTGAGGCCTGAACATCTTTGGATGTTGTTGTGGGATCTTTTGTGACCTCTTGGATGAGTCGTCATTACGCTATTGGGGTAGTTTTGGTTGGCCATCCACTCCTGGGAAGCTTCACTACTGTTACAAGTTTCACCATTTGTGATATGCTCTCACTGTGGGTTGCTGGAGTCCCAAATCTTTAGAAAAGGCTTTATAACCTTTTCCAGACTGATACATTTCAATTACTTTGTTTCTGAATTTCTATGGATCGTGGCATGAAGCTTTCAGGATCTTTTGGTCTACTTCACTTTGGTCTACTTCACTTTGTCAGGCAGGTCCTATATAAGTGATATCTTGATTGAGAACAGGTGTGGCAGTAATCAGGCCTGGGGCGGCTAGGGAATCTGTACTCAGCTTCCCAAAAATGTTATAAACCACAGTTAATTTATGTTTCAAGCAGGGGAGGTGGCAATAACACAGGGCCCTCTAGGTTTGGATTTCTTTTTCCCTTAATAACAAAGTCCTTCATTTATAAACTTCAGTTTGTGATTGCTTGTGTTATCTTGCCTGATATTTACATTTGTGTGATGATCTGAAACATTTAAGTGACAAACATTAAAAAAAAAATAGTTAATAAGAGCGTATAATCACTTTTTCACACAGGGCCCTCTAGGTTTGGATTTCTTTTCCTTAATAACAAAGTCCTTCATGATAAACTGCAGTTTGTGATTGCTTGCGTTATCTTTGTCTGATATTTACATTTGTTTGATGATCCGAAACATTTAAGTGACAAACATGTAAAAAAATAATAATAAATAATAAGCGGTATAATCACTTTTTCACACAGGGCCCTTTAGGTTTGGATTTCTTTTTCCCTTAACAAAAGGGAAAAAAATAAGGTAGGGGGGCAAACACTTTCACACCACTATATGTGATGAGGATAAGGATAAGGAAAGGGGTGGTTCTATAAAGGTTTATGGAGGTTTCTAAAAACAGCAAACCAGCGGTACCTTCCCATAGACTTCAGTGAAAAGTGCAACCTACCTAAGCATGGGGGGGCATAACTTCTGAAAGGTTTTGGGTCGAGCAATATTGTTAGACTATTCCTATTGGCATTTACAGTACTAAGTCCCTGGTATGCCCTAGTGTCCCAGTGGTGATTATGTATTCCATGGGAGCCAATCAATGTATTTTATTTCAAATCTATATTACATCCCATATGGCCCCGTTGCCTTATTTTTTATAATATATTCACTTATTACGTTCAATGCCTGATTTTTGCAATTTTATCTTTTTCACTTTGTTTCCAGAACCAATTTCTCAGTATTTCGGAGAGAATCCTATTGAGTAAGAGGAAGCAAAAACCAACTGTGGACTCTGAATATGCAAATATTGACTTTACAAAGAAAAGTGTAATGGACATCTACAACTCCCCCGAGGAGCTGACTGAATACGCGGAAATCCGGGTGAAATGACGGCCACTTATCTAACAGCACAAAACACGACTGACCCAATGTCTGGCCACCATCGTAAAAATCAAGATTAATTTTCCTGAAGCTGATTTTTGAATTATCATTCTTTTTATCAATACTATTTGAAGCGTACTTAAATGTAATATTTGCATGAATGAGTTTATAAAAATGAGGGGGGAGATGCGGCTGCAGAGAAGCATTGGGAGACTTTTGATTGGTCAGGACACAGATTGGTGGAAGGAAAAAAGTCCCCAAATCAGCAATTTTAGTAATATTGTGATCACTTTATTTTACATAATTTATTAACATTTTGGAAGTTAGCACCCATGAGAGGATGAGTCTTATATAAGCTCCATTTTACAGACCGTCTTCCCACTGAGTCCATTCTCCTAAACCCCTATGTACCCAAGAAAGCAGTGGACAAGAAAACGTTTGGACTTTCTGTTTTTTTTACAAGGTAGGACCCATGAGATATACCGACTCTACCTGGAATCCGGGAGATCTATCCTTTTCTGGGAGTCTGGGAGGTCCCTCCTTATTCTGAGAGTGCAGGAGGTCCATCGTTTTCTCAGGAGTCCGGGAAGATTCTTTCAGGAGTCTGTGAGGTCCCTCCTTTATCAAGGAGTCCGGGAGGTCCCTCATTTTCCAGGAGTCTGTAAGGTACCTTCTTTTTTTGGGAGTCCAGGAGATCCCTCCTTTTTCTAGGAGATCCCTCATTTTTCCTGGAGTCCTGGAGGTCCCTCCTTTTTCTGAGAGTTTGGTAGGTCCCTCCTTTTTCTGAGAGTTTGGGAGGTCCCTCCTTTTTCTGGAAGTCTGGGAGATCCTTCCTTTTTCCAGGATTCTGAGAGGTCCCTCCTTTTCCAGAGTCTGGGAGGTCCCTCCTTTTCCAGGAGTCTGGGAGGTCCCTCCTTTTCCAGGAGTCTGGGAGGTCCCTCCTTTTTCTGGGACTCTGAGAGGTCTTTCCTTTTTTCCAGGAATTTGGGAGGTCCCTCCTTTTTCTGAGAGTTTGGGAGGTCCCTCCTTTTTCTGGGAGTCTGGGAGGCCCCTCCTTTTTCCAGGATTCTGAGAGGTCCCTCCTTTTTCCGAGAGTCTGGGAGGTCCTTCCTTTTTCCAGGAGTCTGGGAGGTCCCACCTTTTTCTGGTAGTCTACAAAGTCCCTCCTTTTTCTGGGAGTCCAGGAGGTCCCTCCTTTTTCTGAAAGCCTGGGAACTCCCTCTTTTTTCCAGGAATCTGAGAGGTCCCTCCTTTTTTTTGGGAGTATGGGAGGTCCCTCTCTTTTCAAGGAGTCCGGGAGGTCTGTCCTTTTTAATGGATTCTGGGAAGTCCCTCCTTTTCCCGGGAGTCCAGGAGGAGGTTCCTTCTTTTTCCGGCAGTCCGGGAGGTTTCTTCTTTTCTTGGCCACCTCCTGAAATTTAAAAAAAAAAAAATTGCCACATGTTCGCCAAGGTTTTACGACGCCCTACAAAATCCTAAGTCAGTATTTGATTGGCTATTGTGATCACATGACATAAATATTATAACTTTATACACTCATGTTTATAAACATCTTTTTTTTGGCTTTTTAAAGCCCCTCCTTCTTCTTTTCTATTTTTATTTGAACAATTTTATAAGTCCTCCTCGTTTTGTAGTTTAACGAGCAAAGGAAAAGTCCAAGTTTAGCTTCTTCTTTGCAGGCCTCCTACCCTACCGGCAAATGTACTACTAAAAGGGGGATCCGAAAGGTACCAAACACCACATCCATTTGACTCCACATACGTCGGATCAAAGTTGACGACTCTGCACTGTAGCAATAACCGTGGAAATATCACTTTCCCTCCGCCCAACCATTTTTGATGACTGCTTGGCCGAATGGACCACCTCCAGGCAATGGCGCCAGTTGTGTCAGAGGGAGTGGGTGAGCTTCAAGCTGTCTTCTAAGTTTATTGGTTCCATCTCTCCACCCACAATCCTTTGTGCTGTTAGTTTTGGACAAATACCCCCTAAAACACCGATGTTCCCACTGTGTCTATGTCGCAATACGTTGCTGGATCAGAAAAACCTGATGAGTCCAAAACTCTGGGAATTATTATTCGAGGTTCCGGTTGTATCCAGGCAGCCTCACTACATGTAATGTGCAATCTATTCTCCAGAGCCTTCCCCATATTCTCCCTATTATTCAGTCTAACCATATAGGGGGCGCTGTTCTCTTTCCTGCTCTATTTATTATTAAACTTTACTCCCTAATTTATGCAGAGTTCCGCCCCCTAGGATCCAAATTAATAATAAAATCTATTAAATGCCCATTTTCTGCCTGAATAATTTTAGGCAACATGGGTAATATTAGATAATATTTTATCTAAATAAAAAAAAAGAACTTTATTTTTCAATTGTTACTAAAACGTTAATAACTTCTGTAGAAAATCTAATAATTGTAAAATAGATATTATTTACTGTAACGAAATCCATCCATTTGCCCTTCAAAGTGTCAATTTTTATAAAGCGGCTGCCATATGGAGCACAGGGTCAATAAAGCTTCGATGAAAGTTATTTATATTATTAAATTATTGCTCTTTTTCCCAATTTAGAAGTTTTTCTTAATTGTTTTCCATTGACATAAAAGCAACGAGCGCTTCACTAAATACTTCCACTATTCCAGAAAAATGACCTATTATTTAAATATTTATTTTTTGAATGTTAAATATATATTTAATTTTTTTTTCATATTTTTTTTTCATATCACGAACTATATTAAAAGAATAAAAAATCTTGCAGTTTCTACACTGACCACTAGGGATTTTTTTTAGACTCAAACTTCCTCTAATTTCAGTACCTGAAAGTGTCTTATGAGCGTGTGCAAAGATCACTGTGATATGGTATGTTGTTATCAGTCATTGTACAGGAGGAGGTGAGCTGTGATATCACCTATTGTGAATGGTGGATCCTGTGTTATCTACTGTATATAGAGGTGTTATCAGTCATTGTACAGGAGGAGGAGGTGAGCTGTGATATCACCTATTGTGAATGGTGGATCCTGTGTTATCTACTGTATATAGAGGTGTTATCAGTCATTGTACAGGAGAGGTGAGCTGTATATCACCTATTGTGAATGGTGGATCCTGTGTTATCTACTGTATATAGAGGTGTTATCATCATTGTACAGGAGGAGGAGGGAGCTGTGATATCATCTATTGTGAATGGTGGATCCTGTGTTATCTACTGTATATAGAGTTGTTATCAGTCATTGTACAGGAGGAGGAGGTGAGCTGTGATATCACCTATTGTGAATGGTGGATCCTGTGTTATCTACTGTATATAGAGGTGTTATCAGTCATTGTACAGGAGGAGGAGGGAGCTGTGATATCACCTATTGTGAATGGTGGATCCTGTGTTATCTACTGTATATAGAGGTGTTATCAGTCATTGTACAGGAGGAGGTGAGCTGTGATATCACCTATTGTGAATGGTGGATCCTGTGTTATCTACTGTATATAGAGGTGTTATCAGTCATTGTACAGGAGGAGGAGGTGAGCTGTGATATCATCTATTGTGAATGGTGGATCCTGTGTTATCTACTGTATATAGAGGTGTTATCAGTCATTGTACAGGAGGAGGAGGTGAGCTGTGATATCACCTATTGTGAATGGTGGATCCTGTGTTATCTACTGTATATAGAGGTGTTATCAGTCATTGTACAGGAGGAGGTGAGCTGTGATATCTCCTATTGTGAATGGTGGATCCTGTGTTATCTACTGTATATAGAGGTGTTATCAGTCATTGTACAGGAGGAGGTGAGCTGTGATATCACCTATTGTGAATGGTGGATCCTGTGTTATCTACTGCATATAGAGGTGTTATCAGTCATTATACAGAAGGAGGTGAGCTGTGATATCATCTATTGTGAATGGTGGATCCTGTGTTATCTACTGTATATAGAGGTGTTATCAGTCATTGTACAGGAGGAGGTGAGCTGTGATATCATCTATTGTGAATGGTGGATCCTGTGTTATCTACTGTATATAGAGGTGTTATCAGTCATTGTACAGGGAGGAGGTGAGCTGTGATATCACCTATTGTGAATGGTGGATCCTGTGTTATCTACTGTATATAGAGGTGTTATCAGTCATTGTACAGGAGGAGGAGGTGAGCTGTGATATCACCTATTGTGAATGGTGGGTCCTGTGTTATCTACTGTATATAGAGGTGTTATCAGTCATTGTACAGGAGGAGGAGGTGACCTGTGATATCATCTATTGTGAATGGTGGATCCTGTGTTATCTACTGTATATAGAGGTGTTATCAGTCATTGTACAGGAGGAGGTGAGCTGTGATATCCCCTATGTGAATGGTGGATCCTGTGTAATCTACTGTATATAGAGGTGTTATCAGTCATTGTACAGGAGGAGGTGAGCTGTGATATCCCCTATGTGAATGGTGGATCCTGTGTTATCAGCTGTATGTAAAGTTATCAGTCATTATGCTCCATCCTCTGATGATAATGAGACTGCTGAAAGCTCTGAATAAAAGAGGAAATGTGAGTCTAACATATCTCTAGTGGCCGAGGTATAAATTATAAGATTTCAATTATTTTATATGAATTGTGATATGGAAAAAAACATTTATAATAGAAAAAAATGCATTTACACCAAAACTTTATTTAAACTCTAGATCATTTTCTGATTGTATATATCCCTTTAAATATTTTTACTACCATGAATTATTCACAGATGGAAATGCAGATCCACTTGTCATTCAGGATAGCAGCTATGGGGGTGCAGGGGTCACAGTCCCCAGCTTGCCCTGGTGTTCTAGGGCCCTGGGGCCCTTTTATCCACATAAGATAAATAGGTAAAAAGGGGACCAGTTACAGATTTTGCATTAGGGTCCAGCGTCTATAAATTCCCCTTTGGGTGATGGATGTTATTGGAGTAGGAAAATAAATGACGCAGAGAAGAATCCCTGTGAAGATTTATTTTTTTACTTAAATAATAGGACCATTAAATATATTCTCCCACCATTGTAATTCTTTTAAGTAAATTTACATTTGAAGATGAATTGATTTCTTAATTTATCTACAAGCTAAACTTATACAATTCTACATTCATGCACCACTAGGGGGAGCTCACTGCATACAGCATTTACATTGAACTCAATACTAACAGCAGTATGCAGTAGCTCCCTCTAGTGGTGGCATGAAGAATTGTATAGTTTAGCCTAGTAGATAAATTAAGATATCTCTTTTGTAATTTAGCTTTAATGTTCCAATTTGACCCTTCATGTTCTGTTTTAAGAGTTTTGTCAATTCAAAAATTCTAATAGTTCCATTGTACAGGTTTGATTCCAAATTGTACTTTTCTTCTTTGAATCTGTATACAATGTATTACTTGTACTGACCCTGACCATGTCTTAGGCTCCAATGACTCCAGAGCTGTATTCATAATTCTGTGCACCTCTAACAATTCAGCTGAAGTTTTGTAACTCGAAGCGTGACAAAAGAACAAGGTGTCAACAAATATAAAACCTTCATTAAAACTACGCAAAACAATCAAACACGGGGGTGGGGAAATAACATTGGAGGGCCCTGCTTATAGGGAGTGAGGGAGAGGTGACCTCCTGTACTCAACTATGGCTGTGCCCTAATCTCCCTACCTCCCTATACGGGGTCTCCTCCACTGGCTCTGTTTGTTAGCCTTCAATAGGAAATGGCCGCGGGAGCACTAGTCCCTACCACTGCAATAATAACAACAAGAGGAAGGGAAGAGAGACAAGCAACAAAAAGCAACTTCACGCCTGCTGCCACACTCCATGGGCAGCAACACTAGACTCTCCGATCTCCTTCACCTCAGAAGTTTGGTCAGGAATACGTTCAATCACCTGCAAAGGATGCTGGAACCATGCTGATCATATAAAGGAGATGGGAGTGATCACAGAGTAGCCACACCTGGACAAGAACTAGCTAGCTTGCTAGCAAGAGAAACTAACATTAACTCCTCAACTGCCAAAGGAAAGAAACACATATAATATGAAGTCCAGGTCCCAAAACTGTCACAAGTCTCCAAAGTAAGAGAGACCATTGTGATAGTGTCAAGTGTGAGATGAAAAGTCGTGTGGACAAAGAGTTAACAGCAGAATTATAAATGCAGCTCTGGATGTGCTTGAAGTAAAAGACATAATATATATTTTTGCCACCTTGAACATAAAACAGTTACAGAGTGGATGCAATGGAGGAATAATCTCTTTTGGAAAGTATTGTTCTTGTGTCTTCGCACGCCCTGTTCCCTCCCATCTCAAACGCAACAGCGTCTGTAACTTATTGCTTGATGTGAATTCCGGTAAACGACATAACATTATTATTTTTATTGTTCTATGGATTTCAAATGTTCATACAGTAAAATATAACTGTATATATATGAAAGCAAATGTTCATGTTGGTGACCCTGGTGCAAACAAATAAAGTTACAGAAACTGGTCTATATGTGATGTCCCTATATCCTGATCCTGGGTACCGCCTGCATCCAGAGCTGCACTCACTATTCTGCTGGTGCAGTCACTGTGTACATACATTACATTACTGATCCTGAGTTACCTCCTGTATTATACTCCAGAGCTGCACTCACTATTCTGCTGGTGCAGTCACTGTGTACATACATTACATTACTGATCCTGAGTTACCTCCTGTATTATACTCCAGAGCTGCACTCACTATTCTGCTGGTGCAGTCACTGTGTACATACATTACATTACTGATCCTGAGTTACCTCCTGTATTATACCCAGAGCTGCAATCACTATTCTGCTGGTGCAGTCACTGTGTACATACATTACATTACTGATCCTGAGTTACCTCCTGTATTATACTCCAGAGCTGCACTCACTATTCTGCTGGTGCAGTCACTGTGTACATACATTACATTACTGATCCTGAGTTACCTCCTGTATTATACTCCAGAGCTGCACTCACTATTCTGCTGGTGCAGTCACTGTGTACATACGATTACATTACTGATCCTGAGTTACCTCCTTATTATACTCCAGAGCTGCACTCACTATTCTGCTGGTGCAGTCACTGTGTACATACATTACATTACTGATCCTGAGTTACCTCCTGTATTATACTCCAGAGCTGCACTCACTATTCATGCTGGTGCAGTCACTGTGTACATACATTACATTACTGACCCTGAGTTACCTCCTGTATTATACTCCAGAGCTGCACTCACTATTCTGCTGGTGCAGTCACTGTGTACATACATTACATCACTGATCCTGAGTTACCTCCTGTATTATACTCCAGAGCTGCACTCACTATTCTGCTGGTGCAGTCACAGTGTACATACATTACATTACTGATCCTGAGTTACCTCCTGTATTATACTCCAGAGCTGCACTCACTATTCTGCTGGTGCAGTCACTGTGTACATACATTACATTACTGATCCTGAGTTACCTCCTGTATTATACTCCAGAGCTGCACTCACTATTCTGCTGGTGCAGTCACTGTGTACATACATTACATTACTGATCCTGAGTTACCTTCTGTATTATACTCCAGAGCTGCACTCACTATTCTGCTGGTGCAGTCACTGTGTACATACATTACATTACTGATCCTGAGTCACCTCCTGTATTATACCCAGAGCTGCACTCACTATTCTGCTGGTGCAGTCACTGTGTACATACATTACATTACTGATCCTGAGTTACCTCCTGTATTATTACATCCAGAGCTGCACTCACTATTCTGCTGGTGCAGTCACTGTGTACATACATTACATTACTGATCCTGAGTTACCTCCTGTATTATACTCCAGAGCTGCACTCACTATTCTGCTGGTGCAGTCACTGTATACATACATTACATTACTGATCCTGAGTTACCTCCTGTATTATACACACAGAGCTGCACTCACTATTCTGCTGGTGCAGTCACTGTGTACATACATTACATTACTGATCCTGAGTTACCTCCTGTATTATACTCCACAGCTGCACTCACTATCCTGCTGGTGCAGTCACTGTGTACATACATTACATTACTGATCCTGAGTTACCTCCTGTATTATACTCCAGAGCTGCACTCACTATTCTGCTGGTGCAGCCACTGTGTACATACATTACATTACTGATCCTGAGTTACCTCCTGTATTATACTCCAGAGCTGCACTCACTATTCTGCTGGTGGAGTCACTGTGTACATACATTACATTACTGACCCTGAGTTACCTCCTGTATTATACTCCAGAGCTGCGCTCACTATTCTGCTGGTGCAGTCACTGTGTACATACATTACATTACTGATCCTGAGTTACCTCCTGTATTATACTCCAGAGCTGCACTCACTATTCTGCTGGTGCAGCCACTGTGTACATACATTACATTACTGATCCTGAGTTACCTCCTGTATTATACTCCAGAGCTGCACTCACTATTCTGCTGGTGCAGTCACTGTATACATACATTACATTACTGATCCTGAGTTACCTCCTGTATTATACTCCAGAGCTGCACTCACTATTCTGCTGGTGCAGTCACTGTGTACATACATTACTGATCCTGAGTTACCTCCTGTATTATACTCCAGAGCTGCACTCACTATTCTGTTGGTGCAGTCACTGTGTACATACATTACATTACTGATCCTGAGTTACCTCCTGTATTATACCCCAGAGCTGCACTCACTATTCTGCTGGTGCAGTCACTGTGTACATACATTACTAATCCTGAGTTACCTCCTGTATTATACTCCAGAGCTGCACTCACTATTCTGCTGGTGCAGTCACTGTGTACATACATTACATTACTGATCCTGAGTTACCTCCTGTATTATACTCCAGAGCTGCACTCACTATTCTGCCGGTGCAGTCACTGTGTACATACATTACATTACTGATCCTGAGTTACCTCCTGTATTATACTCCAGAGCTGCACTCACTATTCTGCTGGTGCAATCACTGTGTACATACATTACATTACTGATCCTGAGTTACCTCCTGTATTATACTCCAGAGCTGCACTCACTATTCTGCACCTGCAGTCGCTGTGTGCATACATTACATTACTGATCCTGAGTTACCTCCTGTATTATACTCCAGAGCTGCACTCACTATTCTGCTGGTGCAGTCGCTGTGTACATACATTACATTACTGATCCTGAGTTACCTCTTGTATTTTCCTCCAGAGCTGCACTCACTATTCTGCTGGTGCAGTCACTGTGTACATACATTACATTACTGATCCTGAGTTACCTCCTGTATTATACTCCAGAGCTGCACTCACTATTCTGCTGGTGCAGTCACTGAGTACATACATTACATTACTGATCCTGAGTTACCTCCTGTATTATACTCTAGAGCTGCACTCACTATTCTGCTGGTGCAGTCACTGTGTACATACATTACATTACTGATCCTGAGTTACCTCCTGTATTATACTCCAGAGCTGCACTCACTATTCTGCTGGTGCAGTCACTGTGTACATACATTACATTACTGATCCTGAGTTACCTCCTGTATTATACTCCAGAGCTGCACTCACTATTCTGCTGGTGCAGTCACTGTGTACATACATTACATTACTGATCCTGAGTTACCTCCTGTATTATACTCCAGAGCTGCACTCACTATTCTGCTGGTGCAGTCACTGTGTACATACATTACATTACTGATCCTGAGTTACCTCCTGTATTATACTCCAGAGCTGCACTCACTATTCTTGGATTGGAAAGTCTTATGACATACGTTCCTATGTCTGATAGTCATTGAGGTTGTATTTGTCACCTGGAGAGTGTGATTGAGATGTCTACTAGATATGTGATGGGGCAAGTGATGAGATATCATATCTGCTTCAGCCACAATCCTAATGACCCATAGGAGGACAATGATATAACATTGATATGGATCTTGGCATCATGTGTATAGGAGGACTCGTAATTAACTCATGGTAGGGACACCCAACTATCGGGGTTCCCGGACACTTCGGCTCGACACCTGTGTGTAGACAAAGTTGTGTCTGTTTGTGTTACACGTTAATTCCTCTTCTTAAGCGATGACTTTATTTCCACATATCTGTAAGATATTTGCACTGTACACAATGTCAGGCTTCTCCAGTGCTGCTGTCCATGGTGCCGGATACGGAACACTATAGTCATCATTATGTCGGCTCTGCCCTTGGTAAATGCTCCTGACGTCTGGTGCAAAGTTGCAGAAGGTGAAGACCTCCCACGACCCCTTTGTATCTCAACGTCTTACTCTACTCCTATTATCCAAAGCCTCGGTGATTCCAAGCATCAATAAAGGTCTCCCTGCTCATCCAGTGCCGAAGATTGGAAGTGTTACTTTTTTTTTGGATCATTTAACATATCACATTTAAAGGTGTTTTCTTGCTAAAAGCAAAATGATTCCTCCGCTCAATGTGTGTCTAGAACACAATGAGAGACCGTTAGCTTTGACAATGGAATCAGGGCATGCTATGTCGTCAGTTTGATGAGTGATAGCTCAGTAGTCCAATCTGATTCTGGCAGGTGCTGGGTTATTCAGGTGTTCCCTGTTCCCAATGATTGCCCGGCTACTTAGCTGAGCAGTTTCCCCCAGAACTCTGCCAGTCATAGCATTCTGTTCAGTGGTGCTTGTTGTCCTCTATTCTTGTTCTATCTACTCTTCTTCTGTACTGTAATCTCATAGAATCATAGAATGATAGAGTTGGAAGGGACCTCCTGTCATGTGCTGACTTCTTCTCAGTCCATGTGAATTGGTGGAGGTATATGTTCAGGCAGGGGCGGACTGGCCCAGGTGGCAGGGGGGCAAGTGTCCCCAAGGCTGGTGGTTTTGCCCTAATTTAGGGCCGCCCCTTCAATGACATGGACCATGTGGTCTTGCTTTGCGGCCGTAGCTGGACCGCGTGAAGGGCAGAGCGCGGTGAGTGTCAGATACCCTATACCTTTATGCTCTCGCCCCCCCACTCATCACCCCGCCAAATCTGATAGCACACCCAAATCCCCCCACCTGCTCCTCACCCGGCCGGATCTGATAGAACCCTTTCCCCCCCCATTCTCCCCCATTCTCGAGGCTGTTAGAATTAGGCTGCTACCCTAGCCAGCCAGCCCCTGTGTTCAGGTGATTACACAACTGGCCTTTCAAAACCCTCCCCTACCTCCAGTGGGCTTTGTTGAACGTTTCTCTGCCTTTGACCAAGCAAACTGAAGTTGTCTCTGCTGTGCTGAAGCCTTGCGCTTAAACCTGGAAGTCGCTGTTGTCCCTTTGGTGGGAGGTGAGAGGGAGTACTACAGGACTGGTTGAGTTGAGGAATTGAGGGAAAAGGTGGTGACCAGAACCTCCTTGCCGTCTGAGGTACCTTCAGGAACAGAGCTAGTCAGGAACTCCAAATTGAGGGCCACACTAGCTTCCCAGTTGCCCGTGCCGGTTATACCATCTTGCTTCCTGTTCCTCATCCTCTTCACGAGTGACACTTCCTGGGACATATGATCCAGCCCCCTGCTCAAATCAGGCTTCACTACATCATCCCAGACAGATTTATCTCTAAGTGGCTCGTAAATACCTTTATCGATGTTCGAGCTTCAAGTCTGAAGACTGGATTTGGACCAACCAAGCAGGGCACGTCACTGGTGTAGGCTGAGAGGAGAGTGAAGGTGGATCTGGTAATGATTACCCAGTGACGTGTCACTCACAGAAAGGTAGCCCCGTGCCCTCCAATGATATGCCCTGCTCAGTTGGTCCAAATCCGGTCTCCAGCCTGGAAGAATCAAAGCTAGAACATCAATAAAGGTATTTATGAGCCTCTTAGAGATAAGAGTACAGGAACAGAGTATATAGGGAAAGTGTTAGTTAGGACAAAAGATAGGGGGTCACATTAGCAGAGGAAAACCTCTAATATGAAGGTTGGATTCCTACTTTAATTCTCAGCTTGTTTGGAAAATAATTGACGATTACCTAATGATAGTAACCACAAATTGAAGACCAAATGTAAAAAGTACAGGGTAATATATAACACCCAGCCTTGGACTGATCCAATGGGTTACCAATAAATCCTCCAATGGGCACTTGAAATGAAGCAAGCCTACTTTATTGAATTGACGAAAGCACCCAAGCTCTAACTGCCCCCAACCTAGAGTCACTTCTGTGGATACAAGTATATCCATTTATTTTCCAACTATATCAAGTCATCATCATACCTGCAGACACTTTCCCATCTTAAAGCTCTAAGGTGTTTGCATTAGGTACAATAATGGTTGGGCTTGTCTAACACTCGAGGCTGCACAGATGTCCATTGGGCAACATTACGCTGCCTCTGCCCTCGGTAAATAACCCTAAAAGCTGTTGGCAAATTGAATATTTCATGACGTCACTTGAGTACGTGGCTGTATGGCTGCAGTCCTCTCTGGTTACTGTTTTCAGTGAGTTTTGAAATTCTTAATTTTGAGTCTTTTTGAGATTTTGGAAATAAGAATCAATATAACATTCGGGATGGGTCAAGTGGTCTTTCACTTGTAGGTTATGGTTGTTATCCAAATTATCTAAGAAGATGTTACGGCATAATCCAGGTGTATTCAACAAATGTATCAACCACCTTCAATTTTAATCATCCTTCTCTGGTCTGTTGAAGGTTGCTTTCACATCAGCGTTTTCCCCCAATCGCAGCAGATCCGGCAGTTTTGCCGCGTAACGGCTCACTTGCGGCAAGACCAATTGTTTCCCTACGGGACTTGCGGTCATGTGCGACGCTTGCGGTTTTGTCAGGTCCAGGACTTGTGCAAGTCAAAAAACCGCCGCTAGTGGATCCGGGAAAGCCGCAAGTACCATACATGACCGCAAGTCCCATAGGGGATCAATTGGGCTTGCCGCAAGTGAGTCGTTACGCACGTGTTTGCCCCTTCCTGATTTCTTATTCTTTTGCATTTTTCACACTTAAATGTTTCAGATCATCCAAAAATGTAAATATTGTACAAAACACAAGTAAATGCAAAATTCAGTTTATAAGTGAAGATCTTTTTTATTAAGAGGAAAAGAAATCCAAACCTACAGGGCCCCGTGTGAAAAAGGTGAAAAAGTGATTGCCTACCCTTAAAACATAAACTTTTAGGTGGATGAATAAGTAAGAAGTGAAGAATCTGTCACTCAGGGCGTGGATCGTAGATCAGGGTTTCCTCACTGGTCATTCCAGAAATCTGGGGAATTCAACTCTGCATCCAACCGTAGTCATCCCTGTAAAGGTTCTCTCCTTTTTAGGCAAATATCTCAGGAACTGGAACAGGCCTCTACGATACTTTGGACGGTCTCGGAACTTTAGGATACAGACTTCTTGAGACTTAGATGGAGCTCACTCATGAACGTCCTACTGCTTTCCATTGTCCCCCGGGAAATGAATGCACCACCAGGTCGACCATAGAATCTTTTTGCCAGTGCCAGCTAAGACCCATGTTGGACGGACACTGACACTGAGTGCTACCCTGTTTCCCTGAAAATAAGACAGTGTCTTATATAAATTTTTGCTCTCAAAGAAGCACTAGGTCTTATTTTCAGGGGATGTCTTCATACCCTCATCATCCCCTTGGAACCCCCATCATCCCTTGCAGCCCATAATCCCTTGCAGACCCAAATCCCATCATCCCTGTTGCAGGTCCCAATATCCCCATCATACCCTTGCAGCCCCCAATATTCCATACAGCCCCAAATCCTATCATCCTGTTGCAGTCCCAATATCCCCATCATCCCCTTGCAGCCCCCAATATTCCCATCAGCCCCCAAAATCCCCATCATCCTGTTGCAGGTCCCAACATCCCCATCATCCCCTTGCAGCCCCCAATATTCCCATGCAGCTCCCAATATACCCATCATCCCCTTGCAGTCTCCATCATCCCAATGCAGCCCCAAATATTTTCATGCAGCCCCCAATATCCCCAATCATCCCCTTGCAGCTCCCAATGTCACCATCATCCCCTTGCAGCCCCCAATATTCCCATGCGGCCCACACACTCTCTCACACACTCACGCACTCTCACCAATCCTGCCGCTGCCACCGCACTGAACTGTCTCAGCCTCTATACAATTAAGAGAAGCCTCTGGCCAATCAGACGCTGGCAATACAAAACAGAGAGATAGGAAGCGCTCCTATTGAGGAGACAAGGTAAACTATTAGAGGTATTTGGGGGGTGTGCTGGGGGACTCTCACTGTACCGGTTTTGCCGCCTCCGCACAACCTCAGTGAGAGCTTCCACTGGGTTGTCCTGGTGCCCGAACTGATCGATGCTGCTCCTCCGCTTCCCGTCATGTGGGGTCCAATCAGGTGATCCAAGCGTCACAGGGCTCCTACGTCACTGCAGGTCCTGCGGCTCCACACCGATCTCTGCTAGGGGTTCTCCGCAAACCGCAGCTCCAGTAACCATACACCCATAAGGGTGGGAGGAAATGTACAATATGGAAAGGGTTACTCAATAGGAGCGCAGATTCACAAAGGAGAAGGGTAGAAATGAACTAAAAAAACTTTATTACCACAGGAAGGAAGACAACGTTCCGGTGTGGAAACGCGTTGTGGTAATAAAGTTTATTTAGTTCAATTCTACCCTTCTCCTTTGTGAATCTGCGCTCCTATTGAGTAACCCTTTCCATATTGTCAATCAGACGCTGGCGGCAGAGGTTGGAGTGTAAGAGGCGGGAGCGGCGCAGGCCGGAGCGGCGGCAGTCACAGAGGCCGGATTTGCAGAGGTTGGAGCAGAAGAGGCTGCAGAAGCCGGAGCGGTGGCTGCAACAGCAGAGGCGGAGGCAGAGGTAGCTGCGTGCCCTTGGGCCGCCATGCCTAAACTAAAATGGAAGTTTGATCTTTCATATGTTAGAAATTTTCAAAAATCTTTGCAAAAATTAAAACTTTTTAGTCACCAATCCAGTTCTGAACTTGTTTTAAGACGGCCATAAAATGATTCCAGAACTTGATTGGGGCCTGTGATCTCTTGAGATCCCTGAGTATAACAAATTTTCCCTCCATCTGACAAAATCAGTCCAATTATGTGAGTCAGACTTTGATTAGAGGGGGAGGTTTCTCCGCCTTCTGCATTTTCAAGTAGTTTGCGGTGGGCACTCAGCGGTGAAAGATTTGGCGCTCAATGGTAGCAAGAGATATCCAATAAGAATAATACCATGGCCCATCAATAAAGTCCAAAAGTAACGATTATTTATAACTAGCTATAGAGCCTGGCATAGTAACTAACTGTGTTTAGTTGTAAAATGAGTGTATATCTTCGTGTGTGTATGTCCACTATACAATCAAACCTGCCCCCCACACCAACCCCCCCAACCTGCCCCCCACACCAACCCCCCAACCTGTCCCACCCACGCCAACTCCCCCAAACCTACCCTCACCCCCACCCCAAAACTTCCCTCCGCCCAAACTTGCCCCCGACCCTCCCCAAACCGCACCGTCCCCTCCCCCCAAAAAATGCCCCTGCTCACCCACACCCCCCCAAACCTGCCCCCTCATTTTCTCATCAAATTGTAGGTGCAACAGTGCGAATTCTGTTAGTGGACATACATACATACAATGTGAAGGGGCGGGGCCTTAAAGGTGTGAAGCTATAAAGGGGGGGTTTATGCAGAGGGGCGTGGCTATGTGAAGTGGGCATGGATATGCACAGTGGGCAGGGCTATGACACAGCTGTGCAGTTGGGTGTTGGTTTGGTGGAGTGGGCTTTGCCTGAGAGTAATTCCATATATGGTCGTAATGCTCATATATGGCAATATCACCCATATATGGTACTGTATGTATGTGTGCATATGTATCATAGCCCTACTCCTCCCAGTAGCCCCACCCCTTTCATAGTAGCCCTGCCCCTTCATAGCTCCACCCCTCCACAGAGTCCTGGGGCAGGGCTATTGGAGGAGGTGGGAATATGTGTAGATGTAGGCTGCAAAGTGGGCATGGCTATTTGGAGTGGGTGTGGCTATGTGGAGTGGGCAGGGCTAATACCACATACACACACATACACTCAGCTTTATATATATATATATATATATCTCCGAAGTCTGTGCTTATACATGGCCAAGGTAAGGTTTTGGTTAACTGACCTTGGTCATGGCCAGCAGAGAAGTAGACAGAAGCATCTCCTCCATAAAGGTCAGTTGATCGAAACATTATGTTGGCCATTTATTAGCACAGACATCTGAGATGTTATAAATTATCTTTACTGTTGGACTTTATTGATGTGCCACAGTATTATTCTTATTGGACAACTTCTGCATTATGTCATTCGAGTGTGGTCTAATGCTTTCCATGGACCCACTGACTTGAATTGCCACTTTTGATCCAAGTAAAAAATCAACAAAGAGCTAAGGGCAATAAGGTCTTACCCAAATGACAAAAGTAACATAGAGGGATATCTTGCTCACCTTGTGAGGTTGTGGTATCCACAACACAACAGACATTTTATATTTTGAAGCTGCTACAGAATCCATGGACCAAAAGGTCAATTTATACCAAGTTAGATGGAAAAATTGGGGCTTCTCTGCATTGTTGTGGACGTCATAGGAAGAGACCAAGATCCATAGGCAGGATTTATTGTGTTGATTCTCAGAAGTGTTTACTGGAGCTGCTGTCCCCTTCCTAGTCTGTGTGTGAAGGCAAGGGCTCTTAGACTAGGGTGATCAGGAGTGAAGGGTTAGGGTGGTGACCCAGACCTCTCCACCATTTGGGGTACCTCTTGGAGCAGGGTGAGTTAGGAACCCCAGTCTAAGGGTCAGACTGGCTCCCCTGAATGCCACAACCCGATTTCCTTTCCGCTATACCACCCCGTGACACCACCATCGCCTCATCCACTCTCCTCATTACTATCATAATTAGATGAACCTGGTCTGACAATGAGGCAATGGGTGTAGGAGTGATTAATTATGGAGTTAAATAATTAGACTAGGATATTTGAGCTTTAGGCGCCTGAAAGGGGAACAAACACTATCACTCTTCTACACACAACAAAACGCCATTCACTTACAATTCCTCGGGGAAGGTAAATACATTTTCCTGATGTTTCTTAGATAAAACTTAATTAAATTTTGCGCTTAAACAAACAAGACACAACTGTTTTCTCTTTGGGTGAGAACAAATTGACAGATATTATGATAAACTCCATATTGTATGCCATCACTGCATTATCGTCCCGGATAATGTCCTACCAGGGAAACTTGGAACGTGTAGGGCGCCCTAGTATTGTAGGAGTGATCTCATCCAACCCATAATATAGTTTCTTTACCTTCCCATAGAGTATTTATATGATCCGGTGTAGAGAGAACCAGACGAGAAGAAGAGAATCCAAGAAGCCACCGACCATCCACGATGAAGAACCTGGTGGCTTTACTTTGCCTGATCTCTGCTCTAACCGGCTTAGGTAAGACTGGCGCACTACACAGCATATACAGATTACAGTGTTAATCTACACATTTCCCACAGGTCCATGCCACTATAAAATACAAATTTATCTAGATTTGACACATTTCTGGAAAATTTGATGACATGAATCAATTTTTCCATATAAAAAAATACTTTTTGGCTTTTTAGAATTGTGCCCCAAAATATTTCTGTATCCGTAAGGGAGTGGGAACAGCAGAAGATGCACTTAAATAGATCTGGCATGAGCCGGTGAGAGCCCCGATGGAGCTCAATAACAACAGAACTGTTACCCCGAGTGAAGAGATTCAGAGGGACGCCAGGTCAGGTGGTAGTTGTGGTGCATCAACTAAGCATAAGGGAAAAAGGGACAAGGGACAAGGGAAAGAGTTGGAACCAAGACTCGGGTGAGCGATGGACTGGGCCTAGAAAAGTAGATTAGGTCACAGGCTCCGTTACCGGAGACGTTCCTGCAATTGACCAGACCTCCTTGAAAGTCAGAAATATAATTGACTTCCTGAAGTTGAACACCGAACCCCGACTCGAGAAGAAACATTAAAGACTAAATTCAGAACATTGCTTCCAGAAGTAATTTGAAGACTGAATACCAAAGATCGACTCCGGACGTGATCTTAAGAACAAACACTAAACATCAACCTCAGAAGAAACACGAAGACTGAATACCAAGGTCAACTCCAGAAGAAACCCGAAGACCAAATACTGAACGTGGACTCAAGAAGGAACCTGAAGACCGAACATTGAACAATAAACCAACCCAAAGACTGAACACCAAACATCAACTCCAGAAGGAACCCAAAGACCCAAAACCAAACATTGACTCCAGAAGGAACCTAAAAGACCAAATACAAAACATTGTTTCCAGAAGGAATTCGAAGACTGAACACCAAAGATCAACTTCTGACATAACCTGAAGAACAAACTCTAAACATCAACCTAAGAAGAAACACAGAGACTGAATACCAAAGTACAACTCCAGAAGAAACCCGAAGACTGAATGCTGAATGTTGACTCCAGTAGGAACCTGAAGACCCAACATCAAACATTGAACGAACCCAAACACTGAACACCGAATCCAAATAGAACCCGAAGAGCAAACACTAAATATTGACTCCAGAAGGAACCAATAGACTGAACAATGAACACTGAAAGAACATGGAGACTGAATACCAAACATGGACTCCAGAAGGGACCCGAAGATGGAATGCTGAATGTTGACTCCAGTAGGAACCTGAAGACCCAACATCCAACATTGAACGAACCCAAACACTGAACACCGAACATCGAATCCAAATAGAACCCGAAGAACAAACACTAAATATTGACTCAGAAGGAACCTGTAGACTGAACAATGAACACTGAAAGAACATGGAGACTGAATACCAAACATGGACTCCAGAAGGGACCCGAAATGGAATGCTGAATGTTGACTCAGTAGGAACCTGAACACCCAACATCCAATTGAACGAACCCAAACACTGAACACCAAACATCGAATCCAATAGAACCCGAAGAACAAACACTAAATATTGACTCCAGAAGGAACCTGTAGACTGAACAATGAACACTGAAAGAACATGGAGACGGAATACCAAGCATGGACTCCAGAAGGGACCCGAAGACGGAATGCCGAAAACTGAATAACATTGCCAGTAGACAATCTATGTGAACCAGGTGTTGCATCCTGTCCAGAAATACGGTACTTAGTGGGAGATAGTTATCCTCTAATATTGGACCTGCTACTTAGTGATTTACCCCATAGTCCCTTTACTAGCAGGGTGTTACCATGAACAGGCTGAATTATTAGATAAGTGGTTTTGTGACTGACCATGGGAGACAGTGATGCTTCCAAGACAGACTCTGACAAAAGTTAATTCTAGAAGTATCCACTTAGTATTATAGAAAACCCAGTTTATCCAATTGCATTTAGAACTTGTGTAGCAGATACTGAATATTCATCCTTGTAACCCATTGTAGTATTCCCTGATTGAACTTTCAGATAAGGGTGAAAAGAGCTGGGATGAGTACAAGAGGTCTGATTGAACTTTATCATCTTATCTTGTGATTGGTGCATAAAAGCGTTGTTGAGAGCCACCACTGCATTGCTTTCTATTGCATCCTTGTAACCTTCAAGTAAAAAGTAGAAGTAAACATGTTTGAAGTGCGTTTAGCACTCTTAATCATCATTAACTTGAAACGCGTGGACTACACCATTCATGTATCCTGATTATGCTTCATAATGCACCTTGATTGGCTTAAATAAGAAAGAATCCACATGTTCTGAGCTGAACTTCTACTTTTTACTTGAACGTTTTGGCTATGGCAGAGCTGATGGCGGAGCTATTGACCGAGCTCCATATGGGACTGAGATGGGCAAAGGGGTGCGCTGGATTCTATATATCCTCGTAACCTGTTTTTCAAACCCATCTCTTACACGCCTTCGGGGCTTCCAGGACAATTACTCCAAACCAGCAGCACCCTGCCTTTGGTGGGCGCCCACTAAGTGACAAGCGTAGGAAGCTAACCGAGCACAGCAAAGTCAGTAGCCAGGTAACCGAATTGTCCCAACCTTAGTATCGTCCTTAAGTAGTCTCTGATATTTCAGCTGGAACCAAAATTTCTAGGCTGAGGTTGTGGCCTTCCAATCGGGCCGGAGCCTTTAGATTGAGGCCATGTAGTATAAGAACTCTTGGTGAATCAAGCAGGCCCCCTATATATCCCGACCACTCATTTCAGGGCATTATGTTCATCCAGGATTGGTGGAATAAAGCTGTGCTCTTATTGGTTGGATTTCAAGCCACATACATACAGTTAGGGCCAGAAATATTTGGACAGTGACACAATTTTGGCGAGTTGGGCTCTGCATGCCACCACATTGGATTTGAAATGAAACCTCTACAACAGAATTCAAGTGCAGATTGTAACGTTTAATTTGAAGGGTTGAACAAAAATATCTGATAGAAAATGTAGGAATTGTACACATTTCTTTACAAACACTCCACATTTTAGGAGGTCAAAAGTAATTGGACAAATAAACATAACCCAAACAAAATATTTTTATTTTCAATATTTTGTTGCGAATCTTTTGGAGGCAATCACTGCCTTAAGTCTGGAACCCATGGACATCACCAAACGCTGGGTTTCCTCCTTCTTAATGCTTTGCCAGGCCTTTACAGCCACAGCCTTCAGGTCTTGCTTGTTTGTGGGTCTTTCCGTCTTAAGTCTGGATTTGAGCAAGTGAAATGCATGCTCAATTGGGTTAAGATCTGGTGATTGACTTGGCCATTGCACAATGTTCCACTTTTTTGCACTCATGAACTCCTGGGTAGCTTTGGCTGTATGCTTGGGGTCATTGTCCATCTGTACTATGAAGCGCCGTCCAATCAACTTTGCAGCATTTGGCTGAATCTGGGCTGAAAGTATATCCCGGTACACTTCAGAATTCATCCGGCTACTCTTGTCTGCAGTTATGTCATCAATAAACACAAGTGACCCAGTGCCATTGAAAGCCATGCATGCCCATGCCATCACGTTGCCTCCACCATGTTTTACAGAGGATGTGGTGTGCCTTGGATCATGTGCCGTTCCCTTTTTTCTTCCCATCATTCTGGTACAGGTTGATCTTTGTCTCATCTGTCCATAGAATACTTTTCCAGAACTGAGCTGGCTTCTTGAGGTGTTTTTCAGCAAATGTAACTCTGGCCTGTCTATTTTTGGAATTGATGAATGGTTTGCATCTAGATGTGAACCCTTTGTATTTACTGTCATGGAGTCTTCTCTTTACTGCTGACTTAGAGACAGATACACCTACTTCACTGAGAGTGTTCTGGACTTCAGTTGATGTTGTGAACGGGTTCTTCTTCACCAAATAAAATATGCGGCGATCATCCACCACTGTTGTCATCCGTGGACGCCCAGGCTCCCAAGCTCACCAGTCAATTCCTTTTTTCTCAGAATGTACCCAACTGTTGATTTTGCTACTCCAAGCATGTCTGCTATCTCTCTGATGGATTTTTTCTTTTTTTTCAGCCTCAGGATGTTCTGCTTCACCTCAATTGAGAGTTCCTTTGACTGCATGTTGTCTGGTCAGAGCAACAGCTTCCAAATGCAAAACCACACACCTGGAATCCACCCCTGACCTTTTAACTACTTCATTGATTACAGGTTAACGAGGGAGATGCCTTCAGAGTTAATTGCAGCCCTTAGAGTCCATTGTCCAATTACTTTTGGTCCCTTGAAAAAGAGGAGGCTATGCATTACAGAGCTATGATTCCTAAACCCTTTCTCTGATTTGGATGTGGAAACTCTCATATTGCAGCTGGGAGTGTGCACTTTCAGCCCATATTATATATATAATTGTATTTCTGCACATGTTTTTGTAAACAGCTAAAATAACAAAACTTGTGTCACTGTCCAAATATTTCTGGCCCTAACTGTAATTTCCCTTTGAGACAGAGGGAGTGAGGTGATTTACATTAAATTAGCAATACACAAACTCAGAACAATGAAGGCTCTGCATAGTCTGGCAATAAATAATGAGCAAACATGAGATAACAAGCAAGAGACCAATACATCTGGGCAAATTAAGAACATTAACCCCTGACATGTATTAAGAAAAGCCGAGTCATCACATATATAATGAAGGAGACTTGAAAGAATCCAAGTCACCATAAGATCAGGGTGTAATGATGTCAATGACCAATGTCCGTATTAGCTGAATATATGTGATGATATAAAACATGATTGTAATGACTACCAGAATATTTTCCATGACTCCTGAATGCCCATAACATCACAATATTGTCTATTTTATTTTCCAGTCTCTTCCCATAAATGTTATTCTTGCTTCTCTCCCAACACCACGACATGTGTGGAGACCGAGACTGAATGCATCGGAGGTCAATGTATGACCGGCTCCCAATTGTTTTGCAACGGTGAGTACAACTCGATTCTTCCACAATTAGGGTAACACGATCTCAATCCTGGTTTTGTGACATTTGTTTACTTTTTTTGCAGGTAAAAAGACTTTTAAGTCGTATATAAAGGTTGTGCCAACGAGACTTTATGTGGATCCCATGGCGTTGTCATTCCGGTTAAAAGTGTGAAGTATCGATTTCACCTAAATTGCTGTTTTGGGCACTTATGCAACACTGATGGTATCAACGTAAGTATCCCATTGGTAATGATTATATGTGACTGATAAGCAAACCCCAATGTTATAGAAAATTTTCAATTTTCTGCATTTCAGTCAATTTCCATGTATTGCCAGTGAACGCAAAGATGTTCAGAGGTTAAATTCTAGTTATTTTATTTTATTACCGGCCTTCAGCTCGATCTTGAGGCACTTGAAGGATGAATGCTCTGTAGGAAGATTGATCTTGTGCTAGCCTGAATTGGTCCACCAGAGTATTCTACAAGCCTAGATAGCTCCACCAGGGCTTCTCCAAGCCTCTATAGGTCTACTAGGGTCTTATCCAAGCCTTCATAGTTCCATCAGGTCTTGTCCAAACCTAATAGATCCACCAGGTCTTCTCCAACCTAGATTGGTCCAACAAGGTCTTCTCCATGCCTCGATAGGTCCAACAAAGTCTTCTCCAAGCTAGGTAGGTCAACAGGTCTTTTCCTAGCCTTGAAGGTTCCCCAGTGTCTTCAAGCCTAGATAGGTCCATCAAGTCTTCTCCAAGCCTCTATAGGTCTACTAGGGTCTTATCCAAGCCTTCATAGTTTCATTAGGTCTTGTCCAAACCTAAATAGATCCATCTCAGAGATTGGATCTTCTCCAAGCCCGATTAGGTCCAACAAAGTCTTCTTCCAAGCCTAGGTAGGTCAACCAGGGTCTTTTCCTAGCCTTAAAGGTCCACCAGGTCTTCAACCTATAAATAGGTCTACATCAGGGTCTTACCCAAGCCTTCATAGTTCCATCAGGGTCTTGTCCAAACCTAAATAGATCCACCAGGGTCTTCTCCAAGCCTATTGGTCCAACAAGTCTTCTCCAAGCCTAGATAGGTCCAACAAAGTCTTCTCCAAGCCTAAGTAGGTAACCAGGTCTTTTCCTAGCCTTGATAGGTCCACCAGGTCTTCAAGCCTAGATAGGTCATCAAAGGTCTTCTCCAGCCTCTTCGGTTCTACTTACAGGCCCTTATCCAAGCCTTCTATAGTTTATCAGGTCTTGTCAACCTAAATAGATCCACCAGGGTCTTCTCAACCTAGATTGCCAACAAGATCTTCTCCAAGCCTCATAGGTCCAACAAAGTCTTCTTCCAAGCCTAGGTAGGTCAACCAGGGTCTTTTCCTAGCCTTCAAAGGTCCACCATGGTCTTCAAGCCTATATAGGTCCATCCGGGTCTTCTCCAAGCCTCATACGTCTACTAGGGTCTTATCACCTCATAGTTTCATCAGGGTCTTGTCCAAACCTAAATAGATCCACCAGGGTCTTCTCCAAGCCTAGATTGGTCCAACAAAGGTCTTCTCCAAGCCTAGGTAGGTCAACCAGGGTCTTTTCCTAGCCTTGAAAGGTCCACCATGGTCTTCAAGCTAGATAGGTCCATCAGGGTCTTCTCTGCTGTTATCTTGATTGTATAAAGGCTTTGGCTTTCTGGTCTTCCTCTTTGCGTTGTTTCTTTTATTCTTCCTACCATGATGTCCCTCTCCAGTGATTTCTCTCTTCGTATAATGTGTAGACAAGTCGTACCTGGTGATCCTTGCTTCCAGTGACATGTCTGGTTGATTCTTGTTCTTCTTGTCATCCATGGTATTTATAACGTCCTTCTCCAGCTCCACATTTCGCAGGTGTTGATTCTTCCTCTGTCTTGTTTCTTTATCGTCCACGTGTCACTTCCATATGTTACTACAGAATAGACCAGACTATGTAGGAACCGTGTCTTCATCGCCAGTGAAATGTTCTTCTTCAGTGACTTCATTGTTGATTTGCCCATAGCTTTTCTCCTATTGACTTCCAGGGTCGTCTCTGCATCCTGAGTGATCATTGATCCCAGTAGGGTGAAGTCTTTACAACTTCTAGTTCATCTCTTTCCATCTCACATGTGTCCTGGTCGTACCTGGCAGTAGTCACATGCATCCTGGTCATACCTGGCAGTAGTCACATGTGTCCTGGTCGTACCTGGCAGTAGTCACATGCGTCCTGGTCGTACCTGGCAGTAGTCACATGTGTCCTGGTCGTACCTGGCAGTAGTCACATGTGTCCTGGTCGTACCTGGCAGTAGTCACATGTGTCCTGGTCGTACCTGGCAGTAGTCACATGTGTCCTGGTCGTACCTGGCAGTAGTCACATGTGTCCTGGTCGTACCTGGCAGTAGTCACATGTGTCCTGGTCGTACCTGGCAGTAGTCACATGTGTCCGGGTCGTACCTGGCAGTAGTCACATGTGTCCTGGTCGTACCTGGCAGTAGTCACATGTGTCCTGGTCGTACCTGGCAGTAGTCACATGTGTCTCGGTCGTACCTGGCAGTAGTCACATGTGTCCTGGTCGTACCTGGCAGTAGTCACATGTGTCTCGGTTGTACCTGGCAGTAGTCACATGTGTCTCGGTTGTACCTGGCAGTAGTCACATGTGTCCTGGTCGTACCTGGCAGTAGTCACATGTGTCCTGGTCGTACCTGGCAGTAGTCACATGTGTCCTGGTCGTACATGGCAGTAGTCACATGTGTCCGGGTCGTACCTGGCAGTAGTCACATGTGTCCAGGTCGTACCTGGCAGTAGTCACATGTGTCCTGGTCGTACCTGGCAGTAGTCACATGTGTCCGGGTCGTACCTGGCATTAGTCACATGTGTCCGGGTCGTACCTGGCAGTAGTCACATGTGTCCTGGTCGTACCTGGCAGTAGTCACATGTGTCCGTGTCGTACCTGGCAGTAGTCAGTATCTTTGTCTTCTTTGTGTTGAGTAGCCGTCCAATGTTGGAGCTTTCCATCTTGACTTTCCTTCCTTCATTCCATCTACGCTTGTTGCTATCAGTGTTCTGCCATCTGCATATTTTTCATCATGTGTAGACTGCTTTGCAGTCTCTGTGAATAGCTGTATCAGTAATTGCTGTTCATGTTATGAGCTGTCTGTGGCTCTTTCGGTCTGTTGGCTGACCACTTCCCCTGTCTTCAGGTAGTCCCATGACTTTTCAGCTGATGTTGTTGATAGAGTTTACACTCTGCATGACCGTGTGCCATGCGATTGCCATTTTCAGTCCTGCTGAAGCTATCCTGTAGTTTTCCTGAAGATTGCTATCGTTCTGGAGTTGCTGTGCTTATCCAAGTCCCTAGGTGGAGCTGAAGGGGCTTTAGCCTAGGGCTGGTCAGGAGTAGGGCTAGGGTGGTGGTCCAGACATCCTCACCTTCAGAGGTACTTCTGGGATCAGGGTCAGCTAGGGACCACCAGGTTAAGGCTTACACTAGTACCCCTGACTGTGGTGCCTGTCACTGCCAGACTGCTGCGGTATTCCCTTGTCCGTTATAACCACCCCATGACAATTTTAGATTGTTCACATTAAACTCTAGTAAAACCTTTATATTGAAGGCAATAATTGTGTTTATTTCTCCAGTTCCGAAAGAAGATCCTCGACCGAATGGTAAAACCTGTCCCTCCGCCTTCTGTCCCGGCACCTTGGAGAGATGTAAGAGTCACACGTATATAAACTGCACTGGATCCTGTGATCAATGTGTGGAATATAGAGGACAAGTGAAGAATCCGGGTGAGAAAAGTGTATTTTTTAATACTTGATATTCCACAAGTTACTGCATTATAGTACAGATGACTCTACCGCAGGGTCGTGAGCCGTGTCCGGTGCAAGCACCAGTGCTGCCTATTTAATAACTTCCTACACTTTAAAATTATGTTCAGGAAATACTGATATATTGGTAAAGTTTTATTTATTACATGTATTATTTTAATCTTTTAACTCCTTCAACCCCAAAACTGTTTTCACCTTTCTGATCAGAGTCACTTTTCAGGCCAACTAGACTGGAGCCCGATTCTATCGCATCAGGCGATTCTAGAATGTGTGCGATTATATAATAGTCCAAGTACCCCCCCGTTACTAATCATAGCCCCACCGAGGAGGGAGGGGGGAGCGGCTGCTCTACAGGGTGACTGTGGCTTGGAGGTGCTGCTGCTCGCCATCCCTCTGTGCACTCTCTTTCCCCTTTTCTGCTCTCTCTCCCCTTGTGCTTTCTCTCAACCCCTGTGTGCTTTGTTTCCCATTGTGCTCTTTCTCCTGTTGTGCTCTCTCGCCTCTTGTGCTGTCTCTCCTCTCTGTATGCTCCCTTTGTGCTGTCTCTCCCCCCTGTGAGCTTTCTCATTTCTTATGCTCTCTCTCCCCGTGCGCTCTTTCTCCAGTTGTTCTCTTTCCGCTTGTGCACTCTCTCGCTCTTTATGCTGTCTCTCCCTCCTGTGCACTGCTTTCTTTCCTCTTATGCTGTCTCTCTCCCCTGTGCGCTCTCTCTCCTGTTGTGCTCTCTCCCTTTGTGCTGTCTCTCCTCTCTGTATGCTCCCTTTGTGCTGTCTCTCCCCCTGTGAGCTTTCTCATTTCTTATGCTCTCTCTCCCCGTGCGCTCTCTCTCCAGTTGTTCTCTTTCTGCTTGTGCGCTCTCTCGCTCTTTGTGCTGTCTCTCCCCTTGTGCGGTCTCTCCCTCCTGTGCGCTGCTTTCTTTCCTCTTATGCTGTTTCTCTCCCCTGTGCGCTCTCTCTCCTGTTGTGCTCTCTCCCTTTGTGCTGTCTCTCCTCTCTGTATACTCCCTTTGTGCTGTCTCTCCCCCCTGTGAGCTTTCTCATTTCTTATGCTTTCTCCCCGTACACTCTCTCTCCAGTTGTTCTCTTTCTGCTTGTGCGCTCTCTCGCTCTTTGTGCTGTCTCTCACCTTGTGCTGTCTCTCCCTCCTGTGCGCTGCTTTCTTTCCTCTTATGCTGTCTCTCTCCCCTGTGCGCTCTCTCTCCTGTTGTGCTCTTTCCACTTGTGCACTCTCTCCCTTTGTGCTGTCTCCCCCCATTGTGCCCTCTCACTCCCTGTGTGCTGTCTCTCCCCGCTGTATGCTCTCTCCCTGTGTTCCCCTGTGTCTTCTTCCCTCTCTATGCTCTCTCCCCTTGTGATCTCTCTTTCTCCTGTGCACCCTCTCTCCTCTTATGCTGTCTCTCGCCCTGTACACTCTCTTACCTTGTGCTGTCTCTCTCCCCCATGCACACTATTTCCCTTTGTGTTGTCTCTATCCTCCTGTGTGCTCTCACCTCTTGAGCTGTCTCTCCCCCTGTGCGCTCTCTGCCCTTGTGCTTTTTCTACCCCCGTGGGCTCTCTTTTCCCCCTTTCAGTGGAGTCGCAAATGGGAGGATGTGCAGCAGCAGAATGGGTCCACTCCAAGGTTATGACAGAGGGGACCCAGATGATAATTACTTCTTGTGCAGTTGTCAGTGTCCTGCATGGGGCGTGTCCTCCCTTCACAGATGTCCTATAGGTGGCGCTGTTTTATTTGACTGATCAACTAAACTTATGGGCTTCTTCACATTCTACTGTAACTGTAATTTTCCAGTTTAGCTGTAATGTACATCATGTCCTATAGGTGGCAGTATTTTTGGGTCAAACTTACAGTCACACAGACAGGCAGATAGGGCTTTTATATAGTAGATATTTCTGGAAGACTTCAATATATTCCAATGACTCTGAGATTCTTTTTTCGTGACATGTTGTACTTTATGTAAGTGCTAAATATTGCTCGATATGATTTTTATTTACCGTATATACTCGTGTATAAGCCGAGTTTTTCAGCCCAAAATTTGGGCTGAAAAGTCTCCCCCTCGGCTTATACATGAGTCACTACAGTTGGTGGGGGCTGTGGAGGCTGGAGGAGGCGGGGGAGGCTGCTGTATGAGCGGCCCCGTCACGTGGGGCCGCTCATTATATATGCACTGCTTCCCCCTGCCAATCAGCAGCAGGGGGAAGCAGTGCATAACTAAATAAATTACCCCCAAATGCTGGCACTCGCCCCCCTTGTAAGGACCCCCTTCCCGCTGCTTATAATCTTACCATCCCGGTCTTCTGCACAGCGCCGCTCCTCGGTGCTCCGTTCTTCATCCTCCCGTCCAGCTACATCCGGGATCCCCGGCCGTCGCAGGCATATGACGTCATCGTGCGACGGCCGGAGATCCCGGATGCAGCCAGCGAGGACGGAGCATGAAGAACGGAGCACCGAGGAGCGGCGCTGAGCAGAAGACCAGGATGGTAAGATAAGCAGCAGGGGGGACCCTTACAAGGAGAGGGGGTGAGTGCCAGCATTTGGGGGCTGCTGGATACCCCCAGGGGGCTGCTGGATACCCCCAGGGGCTGCTGGGTACCCCCTGGGGGCTGCTGTATACCCCCTGGGGGCCGCTGTATAACCCCTGGGGGGTCCTGTATACCCCTAGGGGGTGCTGTATAACCCCTGGGGGCTGCTGTATACCCTCAGGGCTGCTGTATATACTGCTGGGGCCTGTATACCACTGGGGCTGCTATATATACTGGTGGGGTCTGTATATACCACTGGGGAGGCTGCTGTATACCACTGGGGTTGCTGTATATACTACTGGGGCCTGTATATGCCACTGGGGAGGCTGCTGTATACTACCATTGGGGGCCTGTATACCACACTGCTGGGGCTGTATACCTGTGCTGGGGTCCACCCTCGGCTTATACACGAGTCAATAGGTTTTCCCAGGTTTTGGGGGCAAAAGTAGGGGGGTCGGCTTATACACGGGTCGGCTTATACACGAGTATATACGGTATTTATGGAAATATTGAAGATTTGACAAAAAATAAAAAATATTTTGTAATTTTCAAATTTTTAATTTTTATGACACAAAATAGTTAATAAATAACATTTATCACATTTCTATCAGGATACGTTTTGAAACATAAAGTAAAGTAACTCCATTTTGGAAACGTCCCCTCTCTAGGAATTTATCTAGGAGTATACTGAGCATATTGATCCCTCACGTCAATCACAGAATTGTATAACATTGGGCTGAGTAAATGAAAATGTCTAATTTTTTTTTCCTATAAAATGTTGTATTGCCCTTAAAGTGTAACCGCCGTTTAATTTTGTATTTAATAATAATGCAGAGTAATTGATTTTAGTATACTTTCAAATATACTTCATTAGAAAATTCTGGTTGAAAACCATTCATAAACTTTCCACAAGGTGTCCCCACTACACTGTGTGAAGCTCATTCTCTGTGAGATCTGTCTTCACTCTGAATACGGGACATGTAACCACATAAGGGAGGGGTGTGGCCTACACTGCTGACTGCATCTGGTGAGGAAACAATGTATCAGATTAGCTCAGCCTACAGAACAGTTGCTAAGCAATGTCAGAATGTCAGGATCAGAGCAAACTCCTATTTCCTTGGCGCAAGTTTCTGGTTTGTCATCTGGCTCTACACAGCTCAGTCAGGATCTCTGTTAACCTCTTCTCTGCTGTCACATTGCACTGCTCCCCATCAACTGCTGGCCACGCCTACAAAGCCACGAAATGCAGTTTTTAAAAGAGCGCAGAAAAATGTGTGAAAATAAGTCATAAGACACAATAAAGCATTATCTTACCTGTTATGTGACTCATCATCAACATCCAGTGTATTATTGGATTTTTTTTTTCCAATGAAATAACATTTATACTTTAAGTTTTATTTTTCCAAAGTGGAAGTAGGGGAAAACAAATTGCAAAATGTGTGAGGTGCAGCTTTGTTAGTTAATATAGTGCTTTCCCTGTTACCCCCCCAACTTCCTGCTCCTCACCCGACGCTGACAGCACCCTCCCTTCCTCACCTGCGGCTCAGGTGGCAGGGAGCCTTCATGCACCCCTGATGGTGAGACTTGGGAGGGAAGGAGCGATATTTGACCATTGTAGATCAGGTTTTCCTAAAATAGTTTGGGAATTCCATATACAGATCCCCTAAGTGATAAAAGTGCAGAGTCTTCTCTCATGTATCCCCATTTAGGAAATGCCTTTCAAGAAAATGGCTGTGGAGGTGACACATATGCAGATCAAGATCTCAGACAGCCGAGATCTCGCTCTGCCATTTTCTTGAAGTGCCAATTGCATGACGGAACTCGGAAAAGCAACGGCGGCTGCTATACACCACCGCCCACTGCCGCAACAGCTCTGGGCTGGCAGCATCGACCCACTGCCGACATCCATCGGTGACCCTCCCTCCCATAACTCTGCTACACCACTGCTGTAAGCAATGGTGGGGGCTATATACCAGGAAGGTATAGTATAATAACATTGCACTGTTGAAACTAGGATACCAAGATCTTAGGAGTTGGCCTTACACCCTTTGGAAATCTTGTGTTTGCAAATAATGGCAGTTCTGATGTCCGCAGACCGTTCCTTTGTCTTCACTAATGTGACAAAGAAACAGGACCTAACATGTGGCAAAGGAACAGGGCCTAACATGTGGCAACGGAACATGGCCTAACAAGTGGCTTTTTAAAATACTGAAGTCGTCATTCATTTGCTAATTCATGCATATGGGCTCTGACAATTTATCACAGGTGATTCTCATCTGTGATTTACCACTGCCTATTCCCAATGTGTTTTCATACTAATTTCATGTAAAGGTGCCAATACCAGAGTCACAGCAGCTTTTGGTTTTTCTATTTTTCCCTCACATTGTTTTTTATTTTAAATTCTTTTTCATCATTCGCTCTTTGGTATTTAAAGGGGTTATCCAGGGTAAAATAAAAAGATTGTGCCTAAGCACTAACAGGCAGGTAGCTGGTACCTACCTTCCTGTTGTGCCTGGCGCCGGTCACCGCCGACCGGAGCAGTCATAGACTTCTGTTGGGTGATTTTTCAGCTTCTGCTGATGTCACGACTACCTAGGGGGAGGGTTTGCATAGCTGACGTCACGCTGATTTACAGCCAGATCCCTCAATCAGGTAGCGGGGTGCCGGCTGTCTATCAGCGTGTCGTCATCCATTTGCCCACGTCTACAGAGCAGAAAAGAAGCCACCGCTCTTATGCTCTGCGCTGTTTACCCCGCCATGCCGTCCTCGGCAGGAGTGATCTGCGACTGCACTGTGTCAGGGGTGAATGGCGGTGTATCAATAGTTTGGGGGTGCAGTTCTGCTGACAGATTTCCTTTAAAGACGTTTACTGTATTTCTATAGTTAGAGGACATAGATTACTTGTAGATCTTCTACCTAATGATGTTTGTTTATGTCTACAGATAACTCTGTGGATAAATATTCTCTCTTCGGTTGTGCTAATTCTGATGCCTGTAAAAACAACTTTGACAGCGCCATTGGGATGTCGGAACAACACAGGGAATGCCTGATCTGTAATTAAGATGCAGTAAAAGATTTTTGTTAAGATGTGATTATCTGAACACTTTAATAAAGTTTCATTAAGCAATGTATTGTCTGCGCATGACTTCATGGCGAGGTGAAAATATCTAAAGCCGGGACTGCTGAGAAGAGGCGAAGAGTAATCATTCGCGAGAATCTATTGTAATAAAAATGTCATAATTTACATCAATATTTATTTTAGAGAACCAATTACCGTAATCTTGAAATCGTGCAGTTTTTACACTGATACATACAGCTGAGCCAAGGCACAAAGTGAACAGGTCTGTAAGACTGTGTTAACACCACTGAAAGACTAAATCACAGAAAAACAGTATAACAATGTCTAAAAATACTCTGCTATAAAAAATATAAGTAAAAAGTAAGTGCTAGTGAGAACAGTGTTAATAAAAGGGTACTTAGTTAATACATTTTTTGCAAAAAATGTATACGAAGCCGTTCTACCGCCGTCAAGGTAACCCATATCAGAACGATCCCTAACCTAACTTATTTAAAACCTGATCCTGATTCAGGGTACAGAAGGGCCAAAGACCCATGATGGGCACAGCACAGCATACGGCACTTTATGTGCTTGGCTCAGTATTATTATTATTTATTATTTATATAGCGCCATTAGATTCCATGGCGCTTTACATATGGAGAGGGCAGACAAGAGCATGTACAAAATCTGTGTACAATAAAGTCATACGAGTACAGGAGGGAGAATACCCTGTCCATGAGGGCTCACAGTCTAAAAGGGGCGGGTGGGGATACAGTAGGAGGGGGTAGTGCCAGTCGCGAGACGGCGTGGCGGACTGGGTCTCATTGGAGGTTGTAGGCTTGATGGAAAAGGTGGGTCTTCAGGTTTCTTTTGAAGGTTTCCAGGGTAGGTGAGTGTCTGATGTGTTGGAGCAGAGAGTTCCAGAGTAAAGCAGATGCACGGGAGAAATCCTGCATGCGGTTGTGAGAAGAGGAGATGAGGGGGGAGTACAGGAGGAACTCTTGGGAGGATCACAGGTTGCGTGAGGGTAGGTATCGAGAGACCATGTCAGAGATGTATGGAGGGTACAGGTTGGGGATGGCTTTGTATGTCATGGTTAGTGTTTTAAACCGGGATCTCTGAGAAGTGGGGAGCCAGTGGAGGGCTTGGCAGAGCGGGGAGACAGAGTCAGGCAGCGGAGTTTAGGATAGATTGGAGAGGTGCAAGGAAGGTAGCGGGGAGGCCGGTAAGCAGGAGGTTGCAGTAGTCAAGGCGGGAGATGATGAGAGCATGAATAAGTGTTTTGGCAGTGCCGTAGTCGAGGAAAGCGCAAATCTGGGAAATGTTTTTGAGCTGGAGTCAATAGGAGGTGCGAGGGCCTGGATGTGTGGCTTGAAGGAGAGGGAAGAGTCAAGGATTACCCCAAGGCACTTGGCGTGAAGGACAGGGAAGAGTGAGCAGTCATTGACAATGATGGATAGGTCGGGTAATGGGGGAGAGTGGCTTGGGGGGAAGACGATGAACTCAGTTTTGTCCATGTTCAGCTTATGGAAGCAAGCAGAGAAGAAGGATGAGATGCCAGACAGGCATTGTGGAATTTTGCATAGGAGAGAGGTGATGTCAGGGCTAGACAGGTAGATCTGGGTGTCATCGGCATAGAGGTCGTACTGAAGGCCAAGGGACTCAATGAGTTGCCCTAGGCCAAGAGTGTAGATGAAGAAGAGTAGTGGTCCCAGAACTGAGTCGACACCGACGGATAGGGAGTAGGGTGAAGAGGAGGTGTGGGAGTGAGTGACGCTGAAAGTCCATTCCTTTAGGTAAGAGGAGATCCAGGAGAGGGCTAGGTCGGGAATGCCAAGAGTAAGTAAGGGGGAAGGGGTACGTAAGTAAGGAGTAAGTAAGGAAGGGCTGGGGCACCCCCTATCTTGCTTAACAAGAGACTAAATAGATACATACAGCTGAGCCAAGGCACAAAGTGAACAGGTCTGTAAGACCATGTTCACAAACCCAGAAAGACTAACTCACAGAAAAACAGTATAACAACGTCTAAAAATACTCTGCTATAAAAAATAAAAGTAAAAAGCAAGTGCTAGTAAGAACCGTGTTAATAACAGGGTACTTAGTTAATATGTTTTTTGCAAAAAAAAAATCTATACAAAGCCGTTCTACCGCCATCAAGGTGACCCATATCAGAATGGTCTCTAACCTACCTCATTTAAAACCTGATCCTGTATATAAAAATCTCAATGGATTTAGGGTGCAGAAGGGTCAGAGTCCCATGATGGGCGCAGTGCAGCATATGGCACTTTATGTGCTTGTCTCACTAAGGAAGGGCTGTTTGTTTTTGTCTACAGATAACTCAGTGGTGAAATATTCTCTCCTTGGTTGTGCTAATTCTGATGGCTGCAAAAACAACTTTGACTGCGCCATTGGGATGGAGGAACAACAACACACTGAATGACTGATCTGGTAGAAAAATGCAGTAAAAGATTTTAGTTAAGATGTGATGATCTGAACACTTTAATCTTTATTATGTTTCATTATGTGTTTTATGTGCATGACTTCATAGCGAGATGAAAATATCTAAAGCCGGGGCTACTGAGAAGACGCGAAGAGTAACCATTTTGCGAGAATCTATTGTAATAAAATTAAAAAATTGTTATAATTTACATCAATATTTATTTCAGAGAACCAATTAATCTTGAAATCTTGCAGTTTTTACACTGAGCCTCATATTAAGCTGACACTACCTGTTATGTAGAGATTTCTTCTCAGAAGTAGACATGGGCAAAGTCGCAGATGTTGGGGTCTGGGTGGACTTAAAAAAAGTCTGCTTCGGGACCATGTAAGTCTATGAAGACCCAAACTTTAGTGCTATAAAATGGTGTTAGTAAAGGCTAGGGGGCTGCAAAGAGAAGCAAAATGGAGATTAAAGATGTTAAATCCTACTTGCTGAGTTTTCGTGCTGCTGTCACACCGCGTACGGGTCCACTTATTATTTATTATGAATATTCCCTCCTTCCTCCACCCACCCTCTGTAACTATGTCTGTGATTGGTTGCAGTCAGACTGCACACCCACCCTCTGTGACTGTGTCTGTGATTGGTTGCAGTCAGACTGCACCCCCCACCCTCTGTGACTGTGTCTGTGATTGGTTGCAGTCAGACTGCACCACCACCCTCTGTGACTGTGTCTGTGATTGGTTGCAGTCAGACTGCACACCCACCCTCTATGAGAGTGTCTGTGATTGGTTGCAGTCAGACTGCACACCCACCCTCTGTGACTGTGTCTGTGATTGGTTGCAGTCAGACTGCACCACCACCCTCTGTGACTGTGTCTGTGATTGGTTACAGTCAGACTGCACCCCCACCCTCTGTGACTGTGTCTGTGATTGGTTGCAGTCAGACTGCACCCCCACCCTCTGTGACTGTGTCTGTGATTGGTTGCAGTCAGACTGCACCCCCACCCTCTGTGACTGTGTCTGTGATTGGTTGCAGTCAGACTGCACCCCCACCCTCTGTGACTGTGTCTGTGATTGGTTGCAGTCAGACTGCACCCCCACCCTCTGTGACTGTGTCTGTCATTGGTTGCAGTCAGACTGCACCCCCACCCTCTGTGACTGTGTCTGTGATTGGTTGCAGTCAGACTGCACACCCACCCTCTGTGACTGTGTCTGTGATTGGTTGCAGTCAGACTGCACCACCACCCTCTGTGACTGTGTTTGTGATTGGTTACAGTCAGACTGCACCCCCACCCTCTGTGACTGTGTCTGTGATTGGTTGCAGTCAGACTGCACCCCCACCATCTGTGACTGTGTCTGTGATTGGTTGCAGTCAGACTGCACCCCCACCCTCTGTGACTGTGTCTGTGATTGGTTGCAGTCAGACTGCACACCCACCCTCTGTGACTATGTCTGTGATTGGTTGCAGTCAGACTGCACCCCCACCCTCTGTGACTGTGTCTGTGATTGGTTGCAGTCAGACTGCACACCCACTCTATGTGACAGCACTTGTGATTGGTGTTCTGTCCCCGCTTAAGGCGATTGAAGGTGCGCAGTAAGTTATGGTTTATTTGAACCGTACCAGAAGACAGTAAGGTGATACAATGAGGATGGTACAAGTAGCAGTAGGGTAATTGTCTTGTTGCTGTTCACCCCTGGAGCCGCTACTGAACTGCTGAAGCTGCCGCTGGTCAAAAGACTTTGCTTTCTGCAGCCCAAAGGGATATGTGTCCTTCTCACACTGGTAGCGGGAGTAAAAATGGATGCCAGGAATTGAGGTAGCGCACAAGGCTGCAGGACATTCCCACATCCTAGAAAAAATGTAAAGGAGGAGCAAGAAAGTGACACAAAGCTACCGGTCAGCAGGTGGCAGCAGACAAGCATGACACAGGTAACAATGAAACAGTGGATTGAACTATATGAAGATATTAAGGGAACAGCACAATTGGTTGCAGTCAGACTATGCCCCCACCTTTTGTGCCGGCATTGGTGATTGGTTGTAGTCAAACTGCACCCCCCACCCTCTGTGCTGGCATCTATGATTGGTTGCCCAGCCTCACAGTAGCTATCTATGTCCCCAGAATGTACAAATAAATAAATAAAAATGGTGTGGGGTCCACTTTTATTTCTAACTGTCTGTACTACCCGGGTTAATAAATAACTGCTGACAGACTCAGGACAAGAAGAAGACTCAGGACAAGAAGAAGATTAGGACAAGAAGAAGATCCGGACAAGAAGAAGATTAGGACAAGAAGAAGATCCGGACAAGTAGAAGATCCGGACAAGAAGAAGATCCGGACAAGTAGAAGATCCGGACAAGAAGAAGATTAGGACAAGAAGAAGATCCGGACAAGAAGAAGATCCGGACAAGTAGAAGATCCGGACAAGAAGAAGATCAGGACAAGAAGAAGATCCGGACAAGAAGAAGATCCGGACAAGAAGAAGATCCGGACAAGTAGAAGATCCGGACAAGAAGAAGATCCGGACAAGAAGAAGATCCGGACAAAAAGAAGATCCGGACAAGAAGAAGATCCGGACAAGAAGAAGATCCACACAAGAAGAAGATCCGGACAAGAAGAAGATCCGGACAAGAAGAAGATCCGGACAAGAAGAAGATCCGGACAAGAAGAAGATCCGGACAAGAAGAAGATCAGGACAAGAAGAAGATCCGGACAAGTAGAAGATCCGGACAAGAAGAAGATTAGGACAAGAAGAAGATCCGGACAAGAAGAAGATCCGGACAAGTAGAAGATCCGGACAAGAAGAAGATCAGGACAAGAAGAAGATCCGGACAAGAAGAAGATCCGGACAAGAAGAAGATCCGGACAAGTAGAAGATCCGGACAAGAAGAAGATCCGGACAAGAAGAAGATCCGGACAAAAAGAAGATCCGGACAAGAAGAAGATCCGGACAAGAAGAAGATCCACACAAGAAGAAGATCCGGACAAGAAGAAGATCCGGACAAGAAGAAGATCCGGACAAGAAGAAGATCCGGACAAGAAGAAGATCCGGACAAGAAGAAGATCAGGACAAGAAGAAGATCCGGACAAGAAGAAGATCAGGACAAGAAGAAGATTAGGACAAGAAGAAGATCCGGACAAGAAGAAGATTCGGACAAGAAGAAGATTAGGACAAGAAGAAGATTAGGACAAGAAGAAGATCCGGACAAGAAGAAGATTAGGACAAGAAGAAGATCCGGACAAGAAGAAGATTAGGACAAGAAGAAGATCCGGACAAGTAGAAGATCCGGACAAGAAGAAGATCCGGACAAGTAGAAGATCCGGACAAGAAGAAGATTAGGACAAGAAGAAGATCCGGACAAGAAGAAGATCCGGACAAGTAGAAGATCCGGACAAGAAGAAGATCAGGACAAGAAGAAGATCCGGACAAGAAGAAGATCCGGACAAGAAGAAGATCCGGACAAGTAGAAGATCCGGACAAGAAGAAGATCCGGACAAGAAGAAGATCCGGACAAAAAGAAGATCCGGACAAGAAGAAGATCCGGACAAGAAGAAGATCCACACAAGAAGAAGATCCGGACAAGAAGAAGATCCGGACAAGAAGAAGATCCGGACAAGAAGAAGATCCGGACAAGAAGAAGATCCGGACAAGAAGAAGATCAGGACAAGAAGAAGATCCGGACAAGTAGAAGATCCGGACAAGAAGAAGATTAGGACAAGAAGAAGATCCGGACAAGAAGAAGATCCGGACAAGTAGAAGATCCGGACAAGAAGAAGATCAGGACAAGAAGAAGATCCGGACAAGAAGAAGATCCGGACAAGAAGAAGATCCGGACAAGTAGAAGATCCGGACAAGAAGAAGATCCGGACAAGAAGAAGATCCGGACAAAAAGAAGATCCGGACAAGAAGAAGATCCGGACAAGAAGAAGATCCACACAAGAAGAAGATCCGGACAAGAAGAAGATCCGGACAAGAAGAAGATCCGGACAAGAAGAAGATCCGGACAAGAAGAAGATCCGGACAAGAAGAAGATCAGGACAAGAAGAAGATCCGGACAAGAAGAAGATCAGGACAAGAAGAAGATTAGGACAAGAAGAAGATCCGGACAAGAAGAAGATTCGGACAAGAAGAAGATTAGGACAAGAAGAAGATTAGGACAAGAAGAAGATCCGGACAAGAAGAAGATTAGGACAAGAAGAAGATCCGGACAAGAAGAAGATCTGGACAAAAAGAAGATTAGGACAAGAAGAAGATCCGGACAAGAAGAAGATTAGGACAAGAAGAAGATCCGACACAAGAAGAAGATCCGGACAAGAAGAAACGATCCGGACAAGAAGAAGATCCGGACAAGAAGAAGATAGGACAAGAAGAAGATCCGGACAAGAAGAAAAAGATCAGGACAAGAGAATGACAAGAAGAACAGGACAAGAAGAAGATGGACAAGAAGAAGATTAGGACAAGAAGAAGATCGGACAAGAGAAGATTAGGACAAGAAGAAGATCCGGACAAGAAGAAGATTGGACAAGAAGAAGATTAGGACAAGAAGAAGATCCGGACAAGAAGAAGATTAGGACAAGAAGAAGATGACAAGAGATCCGGACAAGAAGAAGATCCGGACAAGAAGATCGGAAGAAGAATTAGGACAAGAAGAAGATCCGGACAAGAAGAAGATCAGGACAAGAAGAAGATTACAAAGAGATACAAGAAGAAGACAGGGACAAGAAGAAGATTCGGACAAGAAGAAGATTAGGACAAGAAGAAGATTAGGACAAGAAGAAGATCCAGGACAAGAAGATCGGACAAAAAAGATTAGGACAAGAAGAAGATCCGGACAAGAAGAAGATCGGACAAGAAGAAGATTAGGACAAGAAGAAGATCCGGACAAGAAGAAGATCCGGACAAGAAGAAGATCCGACAAGAAGAAGATCCGGACAAGAAGAAGATCCGACAAGAAGAAGATCCGGACAAGAAGAAGATCCGGACAAGAAGAAGATCCGGACAAGAAGAAGATCCGGACAAGAAGAAGATCCCGGACAAGAAGAAGATTACGGACACAAGAAGAAGATCCGGACAAGAGAAGATTAGGACAAGAAGAAGATCCGGACAAGAGAAAAGAAGAAGATTAGGACAGAAGAAGATTAGGACAAGAAGAAGATCGGACAAGAAGAAGATATGGACAAGAAGAAGATCCCAGGAGACAACAAAGAAGATTAGGACAAAGAAGAGATCCGGACAAGAAGAAGATCAGGACAAGAAAATCGGAAGAAGAAATCCGGACAAGAAGAAGATCCGACAAGAAGAAGATCCGGACAAGAAGAAGATCCGGACAAGAAGAAGATTAGGACAAGAAGAAGATCCGGACAAGAAGAAGATCAGGACAAGAAAGAATTAGGACAAGAAGAAGATCCGGACAAGAAGAAGATTAGGACAAGAAGAGATCTGGACAAGAGGAAGATTAGGACAAGAAGAAGATCCGGACAAGAAGAAGATTAGGACAAGAAGAAGATATCAGGACAAGAAGAAGATCCGGACAAGAAGAAGATTAGGACAAGAAGAAGATCCGACAAGAAGAAGATCCGGACAAGAAGAAGATTAGGACAAGAAGAATCCGACAAGAAGAAGATCCGGACAAGAAGAAGATCCGGACAAGAAGAAGATCGGACAAGAAGAAGATCCGACAAGAAGAAGATCCGGACAAGAAGAAGATTGACAAAGAAGACGACAAGAAGAAGATCCGGACAAGAAGAAGATCCGGACAAGAAGAAGATTAGGACAAGAAGAAGATCCGGACAAGAAAAAGAGTCCGGACAGAAGAAGATTAGGACAAGAAGAATCGGACAAGAAGAAGATCCGACAAGAAGAAGATTAGGACAAGAAAAAGAGGACAAGAAGAAGATCCGGACAAGAAGAAGATAGGACAAGAAGAAGATCCGGACAAGAAGAAGATCAGGACAAGAAGAAGATTAGGACAAGAAGAAGATCCGGACAAGAAGAAGATCAGGACAAGAAGAAGATCCGGACAAGAAGAAGATCCGGACAAGAAGAAGATCGGACAAGAAGAAGATCGGACAAGAAGAAGATCCGGACAAGAAGAAGATTAGGACAAGAAGAAGATTAGGACAAGAAGAAGATCCGGACAAGAAGAAGATTAGGACAAGAAGAAGATCCGGACAAGAAGAAGATCCGGACAAGAAGAAGATCCGGACAAGAAGAAGATTAGGACAAGAAGAAGATCCGGACAAGAAGAAGATCCGGACAAGAAGAAGATCTGGACAAGAAGAAGATCCGGACAAGAAGAAGATTAGGACAAGAAGAAGATCCGGACAAGAAGAAGATCCGGACAAGAAGAAGATCCGGACAAGAAGAAGATCCGCACAAGAAGAAGATCCGGACAAGAAGAAGATCCGGACAAGAAGAAGATCCGGACAAGAAGAAGATCCGGACAAGAAGAAGATTAGGACAAGAAGAAGATCCGGACAAGAAGAAGATCCGGACAAGAGGAAGATTAGAACAAGAAGAAGATCGGACAAGAAGAAGATCCGGACAAGAGGAAGATTAGAACAAGAAGAAGATCCGGAAAGAAGAAGAGATCGGACAAGAAGAAGACAGATGAACAATCCTGGGAGAACATGGTCCTGACCCTGCAGAAGCAAGCATCCAATGAAGAGAAGGAAAAATGGATCCAAGATGGAGCTGTGCAAGATAAGAAGCATCTGATACTACTGAAAGGAAAGCCATGCCTCCCACGAGCCCTCTACCCAATGATTGCCAGATGGGCCATGGCGCCACCCATCAATCAAAAATGAAGATGTACAATCTTGTGAGACAGTACTACCATGCACCTGATTTTCAACAATGGCAGCAAATTACCCAGAGGATGCCTAGTCTGTGCCCGGTGTAACCCAGGAAAAACAGAGAAAACTCCAAGTGTACACCTAGACCCTTGTACCCCTTCCAACGCATACAGATTGACCACATTCAGATGAATATGCACTGGTAGTCGTGGACATATTCTCTGGATGGCCAGAAGCTTTCCTGTGAAGAACCAATCTGCTAAAACCACTGTAAAGAAACTCCTCTCAGAGATAGTGTGCAGATATGGGGTCCAGAAACCATAGAGAGTGACCAAGGGCCAGCATTCACAGCCAATCTGACCAAAGAGATATGTCATATGACATAACAGTTGACCCTACAGTATGACAGTTTGACTAAGTTTGTTATTGAATGAACAAAGCATTTGGCTAACACACATTCTCGAGTTTTTTTCCTCTCTCCCAGATCCTCAAAGCTTGGAAGGAACCCATCAGATCCAGCCAGGAGATTGGGTTCTCATCAAAAGGTTCAGCAGACGTGCCCTCGAGCCCAGATACGATGGCCCCTTCCAAGTCCTGCTGGTCACCTCCACGGCTGTGAAGGTTGAAAGAAGGCCTACAAGGATCCACGCATCCCACTGCAAGAAGGCACCAGATCCAGAAGCCAAAAATGGTTGTTTTGCTCCTTAATCCTGATATGCATACTCAGTATAAAGCAGAGGGGAGCAGGTCGCAAGATGGTGGAAGGTCATGTAGGAGAGAATATGGGAGATCATACGGGAGGTCAGGGGCGTAACTACTGGCATAGAAGACGTAGCGGTCACTTTGGGGCACGGCGCTTGTGGGGGGCCCGGACCCAGCGCCGCTACGCTGCTATCGGTGACCTGCAATACAGTGGCGTAACTACTCGGGGCCCCGAGCTCCCCGGGGGGCCCTGCTGCCTGAGCCCCCAGTCACCCGCCGCGACCGCGACAGCGCCGGAAGAGGAGCTGAGGGAGGACTGGAAGTAACAGTGATCACTTCCTGCAGCCGCACAGCAGTGCCCGCCCCTCCAAAAGTCGGGAGAAGCAGAGCAGGTAATTGTGCGCTTCCCACGCGGCCGGTACCGCTAGCACCCCCCCCCGCTTCTCACCCGGCCGGCACCACTAGCATCCCCCCTAAATCCCCCCCCTCCTTTTCTCACCAAGGGGGCCCCTAAGTGATACTGGCTCCGGGGCCCGCGGGACACTTGTTACGCCACTGCGGGAGGTCATGTTAGTACCACAGCTACAAGGGTCACATATCAGTTTGACTTCTACACCATAGTAAACAGATGCACACGACACGAGATCTACAACAGCTATGGGTAATATGGAGTATATAGACCAGTCCAGGCAAAAGAACACAAAGATAAATGGGGTAGAAGCTGCAGACCACATGATCCTGACCAAGGGTAGATGGGAGCATAGCCAAAGCCCTAAAGGACTCACAGACCTGTCAGAAGAATTAGCTCATAATCCTGGTGTTAAGGATCCATGGGACACTTGGTTTGGGTGATGGGATGGATGCAGAGAGACTTACAAACTAGGTATAATAATCCTTTGTGTTCTATTCATAGTTGCTCTAATTTCATGCTATGTAATACCTTGCATCAAGAAGATGATGTCTCACGCCATGAAGGAGACAGTGACCACAATGTATGCAGATGTCAGAGGCCTCGATGATGAAGGAGAAATATACGCCTGAGAATGATGCCATTGCCATTGCCGCAAGATCCCTTGGAGAAATACAAGAACTTGAGACCCATCTTAGAAGATAGAGTAGGGACAGTTTAGGGTGCTGCTAAGGCCAACTGCAAAGGGATTCCGACGTTACGGTTTGTCTCAATGTTGGTGAAGTCTCCTCCCTTTCCTCTACCTTTTCCCCCTCCGCCGCCTAGGGCAAAGGATTAGGGTAAGATTTTGAATGTCTCCAAAGGGGGAAATGTCATGGCAATAAATAGTTAATAATTTATATAACTCTTATAGAAGTCATTCAAAAATCTTCCAGTGTACTAACAGCATGTTATGGTTATATAAACCTTTGCTCCTATTCTTCTCCCCTATTCCTCCCCTCCTCTGGAAATTCTTCTGTCTCAAGATTATGTAGCAGTGCTGAAGCAGTTCTTATCAAGATGTTCCCTGGACCGAATGTACTAATCAAGGCTGAATTGGAATACTAACCCACAGAATATAATTGAATGTTCTCTTCAGAATAAAATGTAGATTCAGCATAATATGATGCAATCAGCCCTAGTAACACCCCTAAGTAATAAAACTGCTAACCCCTCCTAAAATAAAAGTCTTTGTTATTAAGCTCTACTTTGACTTGTTGTCAGCGTGGTTCTTACGGTGGCGTGCGCACTCATAGACAAAGCATCAATTTGGCGGCAGACAATTAAGAGGACAGCCCACCCGAAAGGTGCGGAGGGCATCCATTACACCGACACATCAGTGTTACCATATAGTACTAACCCCAGACATTATACTGATATGTCAGTTTTACCATATAGTGAAAATGATGAATAAAACCCCAAAACCAAATGTGTAATTGCACTTTTTTTGCAGTTTCACCGCACTTGGATTTTTTTGGACGTTTTCCATTACACTATATGGTAAAATAAATGATGTCATTCAACTTGTCCCGCAAAAAGCAAACCCTTATGGTACCTTTACACGCCGCTACCAAAAGGTAGAAACCGGCAGGTGTCGGAGACAATTGTACCTTTTGCCTTCAAAACACCGCGAGGTTGCGGCGTGTAATTCAGGTTGTACCTTCCTGTCTCTTTGGACACCTGTCTTTCAGCCGTGCTGAAAAACAAGCAGGTGTACACCCTATGGTAGCAGTGTGTAATCGGGACACAGGTACAGTATTTGAGTTACCTGGGGCGTGCTACAGTGTCATTTATACCACGCCCCATCTGCGATCATTGGTGGGGGCTAATGTGTACCCATTGGCCGTCTCTGCACAGGGCGGAATATTTAACAATCTGACCAGTCACACTACACATTTGCTGTAGTGTCATGTATTAGCCAGCCTTCCTGCGCTGGCTGGCCAATCATGATGTTATTGCATTGTCCAATCACCGTACGAGCGCCACATAATACACAACTCTGTCACGCCTATGTAGTTATATTCCCTTGTGGTAGCGGCGTGTAAATCAGGGAAGGTAACCTGTGGCACCCGTCGGTACTTCCAGGGATCGAAAATACCTACTGTGGAGCACCTTGTGGCGGCGTGTAATTGCGGTATCAGGTACTGTTAGGAACCGTTGAAACGCGCGCGTGCACGTGCGATACCTGGTGGTTTCTACCTTTCGGTAGCGGCGTGTAAAGGTACCCTTATATGTCTATATTGACGGAAAAGTAAAAAAGTTATGGAAGAAGGGGAGGGAAAAATGAAAAGTGGAAAACAGAAAACTACTCTGAGTTGAAGAGGTTAACAAACCTTTATTTTCTTAAAACATCATCACAAAGCATTTCGACAATGTCTTCTGATGAAGGTGTTACACCACCGAAACGCGTCGTGATGATGTTTTAAGAAAATGAAGAAGGTTTGTTGAACTATTCCTAACCTCGCCTCTCCTGCTGTTACCTGTCGCCCTACTAGACCGCACTTATCTTCTATCCCTTCGGAATTAGAAAATGAGGCTCGGTCCTTAACGTCCAATGTGGCTCTGTCCTTAAGGTGTTAAATCAAGATTATTTAAAATATTGAACTTTATTCTACTTTATTCTACGTGACTAATCTTGTACTCACAGCCCAAAGGCGTCCACCACCAATTCCTCAGGGGAAGGTAAATATGAGGTTATTTTATTTTGGGATAAAACTTAATGAAACTTTGCAGAAAAACAAACAAGACACAAGTCTTCTCTATTAGGAAAGAGTACATGGACAAGTCTTTGGATTAAGTTCTTATAGTATTGGCCATCACTGTATTGTCAACCTGGAAACTTGGAATATGTCCCATATATGGATGTCATGGAATTACCAGAGACATGTCATCCATCCCATAATTCAATAGTTTCTTTACCTTTCTTGGAGTGTTTATATGATCCCGATGTACAGAGAACAGGACGAGCAGAAGAGAATCCGAGAAGACACCGACCATCCACAATGAAGAACCTGGTGGCTTTCCTTTGCCTGATCTCCGCTCTTGTCTTCTCAGGTAAGACCGGTGTAGTCACTCTCCGGTATATACACAAAGTAGAACGAGGAGCGTATATTATTACTGTCATGCCGGCTTCAGACTCTGTTCACACTGAGGACATCGGCGTTGGCTTGTTCACTGATGTTCAGCTTTGCAGGAGTTAAAGGGGTTGTCCGGGCTTTTGCAATAATTCATATGTGTATCTAGGCTGCAAAATGTTGACAATTTGCAATATACTTGTTGTCAACATTTTGCAGGGTTTCCTAGATATCACATATTTGCGGCTGGCAGGGAACATTTAGGGGGCGTGGTTGTGCATGTAAATGGAGAACAGGTCGTTTCCGCTTAGTATCCTACAAACATACCCCCTCCCCTATTCCCAGTATGGCCAGCTACCCCCAGGAACCTACAGCTTGCCCCCTCTCCCACTCTCACTATGCCCAGCCATTCCCAGTATCCTATAGCCTGCCCCAGCCCCTAATGTCACCACCCACCCCCATTGTACCCACTGCACTCACACACTGTATCGAATTGGCAGCTGTGAAGACAATTCGGTATGTGTCGGTCAACAGGGTAGGGGGTACTCAGATACCGGGACAGGTGGTTACTTCAGTGGGGGGAATCATGGCTGGTTGGTTCCCGGTTCCGTACCCTGGACCCTCAATGGCGGGGTGGGAGTGATGATGATGAGGGGGAATGATAACGTGATGCCACCTGTCGTACCTGGTAATATTGTTACCAGCGCTGTAGACGGCCGCTGAGGTGATGTGAATGCAACTTTGGTAGTACAGCTCCCCACAGGTGGAGCTTTACCTCAGGGCAGCGGGGTGGAAGATGGGAGTAGTAGTCCTCACCTCGATGATATTGTAGAAGCCCTCCGGGCGGCGGATAGAAGGAGACCAAACACCAGATCAGCTCAAACAGTTCTTAACTTGCACCAGGTAGAAATGGGTACATGGTACAGTCTGGTTGAACAGGGTTGGTAGCCGCAGACTTTGGAGGACTTTCCAGAGTCTGTCAGTGGTGCCTTTAATATGACGTTCCTGCTCCTGTCCCTCTGTCTCTGTCTATATTTGCCCCTCTTGAGGCAAGTCTCTAGTCCTCGGGGTCTGTGACCTAAAGTCTCTTACTTGTTGGTGTCATGGACCCAGCTGCGGGACCAATGTTGGGCTTCTTTAGGGGTGCTGTGGCTCCATTGTGTAGGGCCCCCAGCTTGCCGGTGTGCAGTTAGGGATTGACCTTTTACTAGCTGTCTCGGCTCTGGTTTGCCGGTGGTGACCTGTGCTTCCAGCTGGCTCCAACCAGTCGTGGAGTAACCCCCTTTTAAGTCTGGGTCACCCCTCATCTAAGAGGCACCCTCCTGTTACAGCCGCAGGCTCTCCTGCGTCTGCCTTCCTCGCTCTCCTCACACCGTCTGCCTGACACTATTGTCACTCCCTGTCTCCCGCTCTGTCTCAGATAGAGCGCAGCTCTATCTGTTCCAGTCTGTAATGCTGATCTCCTGAAGAGTCCTGAGACGAAACGTGTCGGGATAAGTACTGTAGGGACATGAATAGGGTGCTTGGTTAGTGAGCAGCTGTGGACTGTCATTGTAAGGGCGGGAGATATTTGTATGAGGGCCAGTATGTTTGTTGTTTTGATGCAGGGTATGATGTCGGGTCTGTGTCCTGGGACCATCGCCTGCTGCACTGCACTATCACAAGGCCTGACTGACTCCTGGACCCTTGGGTGAGATCAATCCAATTCTTTTTATAATTGGTTTATTTATCTGGACATAGTGCAATATTTACCATGGTACGGAGGACTCTGGGTTGACTCTGGGTTCACAGATATATGCACTTAAGGCCACTTTTTACTCTGTACATTAATACCAGTGACGTGGTGTACTGGTGATCGGACAATTGCCTTTTCTGGTCTGTTTTGTCTGTTGTCAGTTTTGTCTGTCTGACAAGTTTCTCTACTCGTTTTTAGTGATTTACTAATCTTAAAGTTTGCTTAAATATAAGTTATAATAACCCTATTGCTCAATTTACTAATGTTGATGATTAAAGAAAACCCAAAGGTCATGATCTCAGAAAATTAAAGTAGGGAGGATGAAGGATCTGAGAGATAAAATATGAACCACCTTGTGTGGTTGTGAGAGTCACAACCACTATAAAAGCAGATCACGGCTGCTGCAGTCCCCAGCGTGGTGCATATAGAGGAGGGAAGATGAAGGGTTAAACACCGCGCTGGGGACATCAAAGGAGGAATATAATATTGATTTATTAGTCAATATGTTTCAGAGCTCCTTGAAACATGGCAATATGATATTGATTTTTGATGATATTCTAATTAATTAAGATGCACCGGTACCTGCACTGTTTACAGCCCCAATTTTATTTCCACTTTCAAGCACATCACATAATAAATTGGATGGTAACATATAAAAGTTCAACTCGTCCTACAAAACTCAAGCCCTCATATTGCTATATCGGTGAAACAAAATAAGAGTTATGGTTCTAGGAAAAAGGGAGGAAAAAACTAAATTACAAAAACGGAAATTAGCTAGTCGTTAAGGCACATCTCCGTATTGGTAAAAGAAGGAATAAACAATAACAAAGAGAAATCGGGTATATATCCCAATAGAAGAAGTCAAGAAATCAAGTTACTGTAAGACCAGGTCTTTGGCGTTGGCCATCACCGATGTCCGGGTCTTTTCGGTTGTGATTATGAATAATATGAGACTAAGGACAACCACATTTTTTTACAGACCTCAAATAACATCCCTGGATTGTCCCTTCTTTTTTCAGTAATTTCGTATAGATGTTATTCATGCGAATCCCTCAACTCTGCAAAATGTAACATGTCGGAGACTGAATGTCTCGGAGATCGATGTATGACCGCGTGCCAATACTTTAACAATGGTGAGTACAACTCCATCAGTTCCCCTTGTAATAAACAGACGGTATGACCACTTTCATTCTGATTCCGTGATGTCTTCTTACTTTTTTGGAGGTGAAAAGGAGTTTAATTCAATATATAAAGGCTGTGCCAATGAGACTTTGTGTGGAGCCAGGGGTGCAGAAGTCATGGGAAATATCATATTTCGACTTGATGTAAATTGCTGCAATGGGGAATTATGCAACAATGATACATATAGACGTAAGTGTTGTAATGCTACTAATTATACAATTATTATTCTATAGTTATTATTGACTAAAGACAAACGTTTTTCGACCTTCTAATAAACGTTAGAGCACTGTACATCGAGAAATGATTCAGATTTGGCAATAAGAAGCTGCATAATGTTACTCCAAAGTAATACTAAGGAGGTAATCAAGAAATGTACATGGTGTTACAGCAAGCAAAGACATTAAATCTCCAAAGGAGTGCACAATTAAGATAGCTTTTTTTATTTAATTATTATTAAAATCGGTCAGTAGTGTGTGTATGCCCTACACCTGTAATCCAGTGAATACTGAGCAGTAGGGGAAGGGGGAACCTATAATCCCACACTCACCCTATCCTCTGCCCCTGCCTGTCTACGGAGTTTTATACACATAACGTGTCAGGTGTCCCCGTTCCGCGGTGGCTAGCCCTAGTGTCCCTGTTGCTGCACTATGGCCATTACCACCCCTGGGAATCTGTCCTGGTCTCAGGTGTATCTCAAAATAGATGTGGGTCGACCCCCATCATCTTCCCTGTGTATGTATGATTTGATTCTGCATCGAAGGGTATTTTACTTATAATTTTTGGTGCATAAGAATGCTATATAGCATAACCTCCACTGGCTGATTAATATCTATTACGTACAGAATAGACCTTAGAAAGATATAGTGATGTGTCTCAAGCTCCACTCTGTACTACCCACAGGGGTCCGGTCTCAGGTCTGCTGTGTCCTATAAACCACCCCCATTAGATATATGGTTAACGTCAGTGTCAGTGTCCAGGTCGCTAAATGCACACCTTCCCTTGATCCTTATACATCCATCATACATATCCCCTATTCAAGGGTACACCAGGTACAGAGATAACACTCAATCCCAGACAGATCGATAGTTCCCACAGGCAGGTGTATAGAATCGTTACTTATCTGATGCACATGATCGTTTAGTCAGTCCCAGTCATAAATCTCGACACGTTTCTGCCCGCTATTATCGCTGGGCGTCCTCAGGAGAGACTGTGCTGTCAGATACCGGTCCAGCCTTATTCAGGTCACCGGGGGCGCTGTACAAGGTGGTGTGATAACCTCCCCTCCTTCCTCATTGGTGTCAGCGTAATGACTGGGACTGACTAAACGATCATGTTAACCATATATCTAATGGGGGTGGTTTATAGGACACAGCAGACCTGAGACCGGACCCCTGTGGGTAGTACAGAGTGGAGCTTGAGACACATCACTATATCTTTCTAAGGTCTATTCTGTACGTAATAGATATTAATCAGCCAGTGGAGGTTATGCTATATAGCATTCTTATGCACCAAAAATTATAAGTAAAATACCCTTCGATGCAGAATCAAATCATACATACACAGGGAAGATGATGGGGGTCGACTCACATCTATTTTGAGATACACCTGAGACCAGGACAGATTCCCAGGGGTGGTAATGGCCATAGTGCAGCAACAGGGACACTAGGGCTAGCCACCATGGAACGGGGACACCTGACACGTTATGTGTATAAAACTCCGTAGACAGGCAGGGGCAGAGGATAGGGTGAGTGTGGGATTATAGGTTCCCCCTTCCCCTACTGCTCAGTATTCACTGGATTACAGGTGTAGGGCATACACACACTACTGACCGATTTTAATAATAATTAAATAAAAAAAGCTATCTTAATTGTGCACTCCTTTGGAGATTTAATAATTTATTTTGAGTCACATTTATCATAATTTGAGATTTAGCAAGCAAAGACACTTGGAATTTATTGGAATGACATTTAACGGTCACTGTTAGGGATGGGCGAGTACCGTACTATTCGGAATCGCTATACCAGCAACGAGTAGGTCTCGGTACTCGCTACTCGTTGCCAGTATAGCGATTCCGAGTACTTTTGCAGTGTATCAATAGATGCACTGCAAAAGTCCTGTAAAAGAGAGGAAAAGTGGTTAAAAAATAAAAACATCGGATACTCACCTTAGCCGACGGCTGCACCGGGACCAGCCGATGGACATCTATTCATGTTAAAGGATCTTTCACTCTCTCAGCCAACAAGATGGCTGGGAGAGATCTGGCCAATCAGATGCCGCCACGTCACAATGACGTGATCGCTAGCGGCCACCTGATTGGCCAGATGGAAAGGTCCTCGGTGTACCTGAGAGGACCTTTCCATCTGGCCAATCAGGTGGCTGCCACAGAGGGAGGGGACAAAGCCCAGAGTTGGGGGGTCGCACCAGCGTCACATGGGTACTACCATTATCCATGTTGCAGCATGCATTGCCAAGCTGTAATACATGCTCTAGTGTCCAGACTTCCAGAAACCGGTGAAGGATCGTGGTCTGCACATGCACCTCCTCCACAGCCATTTTCTGGAAGTCTGGACACTAGAGCATGTATTGCAGCTCGGTGAGCCATGGGGGGCTGTGTACAAAGAGGGGGGGATATATGTACCAGGATGGGTGACATATATATCAGGAGGAGGCACATATACCAGAAAGGGGAACATAGATACCAGGATGGGGCATGGATACAGAATAGGGAACATATATATCAGGAGGGGACACATATACCAGGATGGGAGACATATATATCAGGAGGAGGCACATATATCAGAATGGGGAATATATATATACCAGGATGGGGGGGCATGGATACCAGAATGGGGGGCATGGACACCAGGATGGGGCATGGATACCAGAATAGGGACCATATATATCAGGAGGGGGACACATATACCAGGATGGGAACATATATACCAGAATGTAGACAAATATACCAGGATGGGGGATCATGTACCAGGATGGACCAGGGTGGAGCTCATATATACTGACTGTAAGACGGACACAGACACACCACATTTAACATTAAAAATTATTATTTTTCTCTTTTCCTTCAACAACTCGGGGTGACTTATAATCCGGTGCAATTAACAAAGTGAAAAATATGGTATACTGTGTGTATTCATGAAGAATAACAATATATCTGGCCATTATATGACTAGTATCCTGCATTCCTACAGAAAGATATCCAGTAGCACTCAATGATACTAAAGTTAGATAAGAATACTAAGGCATTGCATTACTGCTATAGGAATATTAAAAAAAAAATGCATAGCTAATTTAAACTTGAATAAGAGAATTAGGCATTGCATTACTGCTATAGGAATATTAAAAAAAGATAAAAATATAGCTAATGCAATATTGAAAAATATACTTAGCATTGCATTACTGCTATAGGAATATTTGAAAAAAATAGATCAATACATAGGTAATGTAACACTAAATAAAGAGACTTGGGAGCATTACATTACTGCTGTAGGAATATTTGGAAAAAAAAACAGATAAATACATAGTGACTATAAACTTGAATAAGGAGCCTTAGATATTGCATTACTGCTATATGAATATTTGAGAAAAAAAAGATAAATACATACCGGTAGCTAAAATAGATTTAAATAAGAGTCTTAGGCATTGCATTACTGCTATAGGAATATTTGAAAAAAATAGCACTTGGCTGTCGGCTCCTCCTAGAGGCAACACATGTGTCTGAATACCAGTGCTCAGTCCCCTACAGCCTAGAGCATGGGGGCGATTGTGGCATCCGTGACTGGCCATGTTGACAGGGAGTAAACTGGTGGTATCTAAAGACACAAGGGCCCATGACGGTGGGTTACGAGCTTACATTATTTTGACCCAAAATGCCTACAAGCACCACACATTTTTCATCTCTAGTGTTTTGTTGCATCTTTTTAACTGTTGCAGTTGAGGTTGGGCCCTCTGGGGGGCGTCTGTCACTGGTGATGCATGTATCTGCTGCAGAGCAGCCCGCCTTGTCTAATAGCTTGGGCGTGACCAATAGGCTGCTCTGACACTGTGTATCACATAGACCTATGTGGCTGACGCCCTATGGTAACCTTGTGTCTTTAGATACCACCATGTCAGCATGGCCGGTCGCGGATGCAACAATCGCCCCCATGCTCTAGGTTGTAGGGGACTGAGCACCGGTGTTCAGACGCTTGTGTTGCCTCTCGGAGGCGCCAACAGCCACCTGCTAGGTGCAATGGGTATTAGAAGTGGCCATGCTCCATGATGTGGCCAGTTTGACATGTTAAAATTGTGCAAAAGTTAGAAATTAAATTGTGTGTATTTCCAGTTGCTGAAGAAGATCCAACGCCAAATGGTGTAATATGTCCGACCGCCTACTGTAACGACACCTTGGAGGAATGTAAGACCGACAAGAAGATGAACTGCACTGGATCAATGAATCAATGTATTCACTACAGGGGAAAAGTAAGGAATCCCGGTGAGAAAAATTGATCTTTTTGATTTTACAATTAATACAAATAATCTAAAATAAAACAAGTTCATAATCTTGACCCTAAAATATTCCAAAGTCATGTATCCAGAGCTCCAGGGAATATTTGATCGCTTAGAGCCTTTCCATTTAAATTATTATCATTTTAGTGTACGTGCTCATGATCCGGAAGTGCTGCGTCTTGGACACAGTGGCTACGGACCTATGGGAATCGGCGGACGACCGATCGGGCTGCCCACGATCTGCGGTGGGTGCAGGGCATCTTCTCCCTGTTTTCACCCGATGGTGATCTCTTCCGACTCCGCAGCATGAAATGAACATACTGTGGAGATGCGGAAGTCCAGCATCCGGCACCGCAGCTGAAAATACGCTGCGGTGTGGAGAAGTACAGTGAGCACGGGATTTCTAGAAATCCCATCCACCTTGCTTGTACTGTACAACGTAGTGGCAATACGCTACCTCCAAAACGCTACAAGTCTAGATCATGAGTATGCGCCCTTACCACATCTAAAAATTATAGAATGTACAATAGATATTTTACCCAATTTCTGTTGTTTTTTTTATGTCTACAGATGGGATCGTGCAAAATTATTCTATCAAAGGTTGTGTTAATGATGACTGCTGCCGATACATCATTGACAGCCACATTGCGATAGAGGAAATACACAGGGTATTCCTTGAGTGTTAGATGTTATATCATAATCCAGATGTCTTCAAGAAGGAATCCGTCGCTTTTTTTAAGGAAATCAATATATATCAAAATATGAAAATATCCATGTGATTTTTTCCTGTATTGTACTGCATATCTAGTATAGATGTTCGCATCTCTTTAAATACTATTTGCCTTTAATGCTTTCATATCAAGTATTGCGTACTGTGAATTAGAGAGAAAAGTAATCATTGACACCTAGGTCTGGGAGTGAGGCCAAAGAATAGAATGTTTTAATAACAAGGCAGAATGTTCTATAACAATACTGTAGATAATGGTTAGGAATGTGATGATTTAGTAATGTTAAATAACACCAAAATAATGAATTAAATCAATCATGAATATGTATTTAGAATAGATTTGCATAGTCCAATCAGCTTACAAGTATTAGTAATCAATCATTAGCTAACTATGTTTAATATTTTGTAACCAACCAATCAATTATCTTATTTTGGGGTAACTGCCCCCCACAGAAGTCTGTATAATTTCATTTGTTTTTCCTAAGTAAAATTCAGAATCTCTTTGCATCTTGAACTTGTGTCAGGTGTCTTTTATTCTTATTGAACTTGTGCATTATCTAATTTGGCTGCAGATGGACTACGGTTGATACTTCTGTTTGAGGAGTCCTTAACACCTTCAAGCCTAATGATCTTCATTTTATTTGTCTTAAACCTCACAATAAGCTGATGCTACCTATTATGTATAGATTAGTGCTGAGCAAACATTCTCAGCAGTGTTACTTGATCGAGCATTACGGTACTTGATTATGGTACTTGTTTGCTAGGCTCGATACCTCGCCCCTCACATTTGGAGCCTGATTTTCAGCCAATGCACATGCAGTAATTGCTTGTCAATCACGGTAATATCATACCTATTTTTGCTACTGCCATTACTGTGATTAGCTGTCTGCACAGCGACATCAGGTGTAAGTTATACCTGGCCATGTTTTAGAGGCAGGGGTCATTCAATTACCTGCTGGTGCCACATTAAACCAATAGTCCTTTTAAGGGCTAATTCCAATAGATTCTAGTCTATCATAGTACTACTCTTTAGCTGTAAAAAGTGAAGGGTTAGCTTCTGGAATAGGGCTAGATATTGTTTTATAGGTATTTAGGCAGGGGTCATTACAGTACCTGTTGGTGTCACATTAAACCAACAGTCCTTTTAAAGTGAACTTGGCACCCTTTTGTGTATGGCAACCCACCGCAGATGCCGGTACAGATTGTGGGAGGGCAGTCTGATTGTGAGAGCGTCTGTGATTGGCTGTTGCACTCAGACTGCGCTCACGCAATCTTTACCTGTGTCTGTAGTGGGTTGCCATACACAGATTTGTATGGCAACCAACCTGCCATCATAGTGTGTTAAATAAAACATGGTATTTTTAGTCTAGCCCAGTTAAAGCGGACAGCTGCAAGCTGCCACACTCAGCTGCCTAATTTTACCTTGGCTGACAAGACAAAATGTGTAGGGCTACGCCCTATTTTTAATTGCCAGCCAAAGATAAAACTAGGCAGCCTAGGGCTGGTATTCTCAGTGAGGTGAGGGCCCATTGTTTTAGGGCCCCCTCACACTAAAGAATAGCAGCTTGCAGTCATCCCTGAAAATGGTGCATTTATTGTAGCACCATTTCCAGGGGCTTTACCAAGCTCTTCCAGCGGCCCTGGTGGAGGTGACACACTGGGTAAGAAAGAGTTAATTAGGGTTATTAAGCCCTGAAATTCTTAATGCCGGACCAAGTTAGACCCGGCCATTAAGAATCTCAAATAAATAGTAAAAAAATGCAATAGAGAGACAAATTATTTTATTAGAAATAAAAACACATAAACACTTAGTGACCCCATCTTTATTAACCCCTCCCAACCCTCATTCCCCTTCACGATCCTCATCTTCTATCTTGCTGGACACACGCAGCTCTGCTACATCAGAGACGGTGGGGATGAGGAGCATGTCCTCTTCCCATGGTCTTTGATTACTGAATGACTGAGCAGTGGGAATGGCGGGGAGGTCACCCAAGGACAGAGTTGTGGTTACTATGGCAACTTTGTCCTCTGATAACCTCCCTGCTTACAACCACAGGCGCGCAGTTCCGACCCTGGTGTGTGCATAAAGTAGAACACAAAACAGGGCTGGAACTCGCGCCTGCTGTATTTGCTGTCGAAATACAATCAGCAGCTCTACCCACAGTAGGGCACAGCTCAGGGCGCCTGCGCAAAGAGAAAGGATTCTGCACAGGTGCCGAAAATGAGACTGGGAAGATAGAAGAGGGGCCCAGCAGAAAGAAGAGGCGGATGCAGACTTGAGAGAAGGCGAGGTACAGACGAGTGAGAAGACCCATCGGACCTGTAAGTATGAATTTACATATAGGGCGGGGATGTTTATAAAGTCATTATTTAGGTGTACAGGGAGTTGGGGGTTATAGTCACCTTCACAGAGTGCAGCATAGATGCTGCTGAAGTTAGCACTTTTAGTTTAAAAAGCACAAAAGGGGTGTTAGGTGCACTTTAAGGGCTGATTTCAATAGATTCTAGTCTACTCTAACAATACTGCCCTTCGCTGCCTACTTATTAAAAAATGTGCAAATGGTGTGCTAAGGAGATAGGAAAGTGGACATGGCACTGATGATGGGGCACACTGTGGCACTGTGAAAGGCTTCTGCGAGAGCACCCCAAACCTAATCTTGTCCTAGCTTCCTGTCCCAATTAATGGGGGAAGGTGGGCTGTATACCACTGTTGATGCCAGAACAAAGCGAACAGATTGTGGGTTGGATGGCTGATAATGCATCTAGTCTTTTTGCCATCACCATCTTGTCTTCCACACCATCCAGTCGCAGTATCCATTAGTTAGTCTATAGTCCTTGTAACACATTCTATTAAATACACCCTTAAGGGGAATTTGCACAATCTCCAGAATACAGTATTTGAATATGGAGTATGATACATTAAATTAATTAAATGTATTTCTCACCACATGAGGAATATGATATCCCAAAGTCTTTTTCTCCGCTTTTATCGTGCATTTTTTTTAAAAATCAATAAAAAATACAAAATTTATTGTAACATACTCCATATTGTTTCTTCTGTTCAAATCAGTATCCAATGGTCTGGACCACATAATCCTCATCCTGATCACCCTTCCTCACACCATGATGAGTCCCAGAAGACAAGTGACCTTACATTCGGGCTCTGAGGATCTTTTTACCTTTCCTTTTATGGCTTCTTCGGGCAGCTCATCACGCATGTTTCAAGAGGGATATGAGGAGATCCTGTATGGTGATGTACAAAAATATGAGCATCCATGGTCTGAAGAAACCAACCATGGGAATGGCAATTACTGTCTCAAGAGGAGAAAGATGATAAAAAACAGTTGCCAACGAGTCAGGTTAAGTCAACAAGTAAGCAGGAGAGGTCAGAGTGACGTAATGGAAAACGACTTGGTGGATGATGAAGAAACTGACCCAACCTGGCAAGGTGACATGCATAGCAAGCAACACACACAAGGAGGAATCCATAGGACCACAACAAGTAGGAAGAGGCAGTCGGTTAGCCATAGTGAGAAGGTAGTCAACTACTCTCCAGAGTACCCCCCGTGTGGCAAGATCACAGACCTAGGGTTAGGTGTTTCCCAGTCTGAATCTTTTTTACTGAGAGTCCAGAAGACAAAAGGATAGTAATTTGCAACATCTGCCACACCAATCTGAGAAGAGGCAAGAGCACTACCACCTTGAGCACCAGCATACTTTACTCAGGTATACTTCATCCAAGCACCCCACTAGGTGGTGAGAGTATCTGGGTAGAAAACCAGTATCTGAGGTTGACATCCCTGCCACTTCCCTTGTGCTACGTGTTTCCCAATCGCCTGTCCAGGAAGCAGGTTTAGATGCCTTCTGCTCTGAACATGTGGTTACACATACACAACCAACATCAGCAACCCCATCCACTTCTTTATTCCATTCAACCCTAATAACTCTCCCAAAGTCACTTCAAATGTGGTATAGAAAAAGTAGATCTCACCCAATTAGAAGATTTTAAACAAGCCAAAAAGCAAAGCCATTATACTTGGGGGTGGTGGTATACTTTGTACCCTGTCGTGCCCCAGGCATAGCTTCCGCCTTGACCCAAGTATTGTATTGTGTGAACCCCAATAACCCTCTCGAAGTCACTTCAAATGCGGTGTGGTTCCTATAAAAGTGGTTTTGTAAATTTTGTTGGAAAAACAAGAAATTACTGATCAACTTTTAACCCTTCTAATTTTGTAACAAAAATGAACTGATGTAAAGTAGAACTATCTGGTTTAAGGGCATAATAACTACAAGTTTGAAAATGGCAAAATTTTAACATTTTTTTGCAAAATGTTTGATATTTTCATAAATAATCGCAAATAATATCGGCCAAAATTGAAGTAGAACATGTCAGGAAAAAACAATCTCGGAATCACCGGGATTTGTTGAAGTATTTTAGGGTTATGGTATCATAAAGTGACATTGATCAGCATTGGAAAACGAGGCTCAGTTGTTAACGTGCAACGTAGCTCGGACCTTAAAGGGTTACATGAAGATACATTTAAAAAATTGGGACATTTATTCTAGGCGCCTGAAAGAGAAGCAATTGATAAGAATCTTGTGCTCACAACCTAAAGGTATCCACCTCCAAATCCTCAGGGGAAGGTAAATACGATGTTATTTTACTTTCTTACGGTATGGGCCATTACCGCATTGTCGTCCTGGGAACTTGGAATATGGGAGGCGTCATGGTATTACAGGGGTGATCTCATCCATCCCATAATACAGCAGTTTCTTTCTTAAGAGTATTTATATGATCCCGGTGTAGAGACAACCAGTCAAGCAGAAGAGAATCCGAGAAGCCACCAACCATCCACAATGAAGGACCTGGTGGCTTTACTTTGCCTGATCTCCGCTCTTGTCTTCCCAGGTAAGGCTGGTGTAGACACTTTCCAAACAAATACACAAAGTAGAACAGCAAACTTGACTATGCAAATTTGAATAGATCTTGCTCCTTTCTAGTACATGAGGTGGCAATGAAAAGGGTCTACTTATGTAAACAACCAATTTTTATGGAATTTTTTCAATTTTTTTAGTCTAAGTCTAAAAATTTTTGGGAAAGGGTTTTTTACAATATACTTACACATTTGAAGTATGATTGCAAATTTTTATATCATGACAATAGTATAAATACGTAAAAAAGTAAAAATGCAGTGTAGAGGGCAAGGAGAACAAAACAGTAGTGAACTGTGGCCATGATCCTAGATGTTATACTTAGAATTAGAGAATCAGAAAATGGTAGAGTTGGAAAGGACCTTCTAGGTCCTTGTGTGAAGGGACTTCCTGGGTCATCGTGGGAAGGGACCTCCTGGGTTATCATGTGAGGGATCTCCTGGATTATCACGTGTAGGGATCTTCTGCGTCATCATGTGAAGGGACAATTTGGGTCATTGTGTGAATTGACCTCCTGGGTCATCGTAAGAATGGACCTCCTAAGTCATTGTGTGAGGGGGACCTCCTGTGTCATTGTGTGAAAGGATCTCCTGTTTCATTGTGTGAAGGGACCTCCTGGGTCATCGTAAGAATGGACCTCCTAAGTCATTGTGTGAGGGGGACCTCCTGGGTCATTGTGTGAAAGGATCTCCTGTTTCATTGTGTGAAGGGACCTCTTGGGTCATTGTGTGAAAGGATCTCATGTTTCATTGTGTGAAGGGACCTCCTGGGTCATCGTAAGAATGGACCTCCTAAGTCATTGTGTGAGGGGGACCTCCTGGGTCATTGTGTGAAAGGATCTCCTGTTTCATTGTGTGAAGGGACCTCTTGGGTCATTGTGTGAAAGGATCTCATGTTTCTTTGTGTGAAGGGACCTCCTGGGTCATTGTGTGGAGGACCTCCTGGGTCATCATGTGAAGGGACCTCTTGGGTCATCGTGTGAAGGGACCTTATAGGCTGTCATGTGAAGGGACAAAGGTCATCATTTGAAGAGACCTTCTGGGTCATTGTGTGAAGGGACTTCTTGGGTCATCTGGTCCAACCCCCAGCTCAAAGCAGGATTCACTACATTGTGACATTCTGTCCAACCTCTGTGTGAAGACTTCCATTGAAGGAGAACTCATCACCTTTCGTGACCGCCTCTTCCACTCATTGATCACCCTCACTGTCACTCACAGTTTCCAAATATCGAATCTGCATCTTCTCCCATTCAGTTTCATCCCATTGCTTCTAGTCTTTCCTTGTGCAAATGAGAATAAAGCTGATCCCTCTACAGTGTGACAGCCCTTGAGATATTTGTAGACCGCTATTAAGTCTCCTCTCAGTCTTCTTTTTTGCAAGCTAAACATTCTCAAATCCTATAACTGTTCCATACAGCACATGGTTTGCCGACTGGTCACCATTCTGGTCGCTCTTCTCTGAACTTGCTCCAGTTTGTTGATGTCTTCTTTAATATGTGGATCCAGAACTGGACACATTATCCAGATGAGGTCTGATCATAGAGGAGTAGAGGGGGGTAATGACTTCACGCGATCTAGACTATATGCATTTGTTAATACATCCCAGAATTGTGTTTCAAGTCTGAAACAACCTCAAAGTTACAAGTCCATCTCCAGAGATCATGATGTTCCTTTGTCTATGGTGGAAACACAATGAAGAAGTTTACAACCCATGGCACTGTAGCTAATCTCCCTGGACATGAACTAAAAAAAAAATTGATGAACGGTTGCAACGCAGGATAGTTGTTTTTCACAACTTGAACCAAAAAAATGCCTTTTTGATATCACCATAATCATACTGCCAGGTACTTTTTACCATAAACTGACTGCTATAAATGAAAAACTAAAAAAAACTATTTATTTTCAAAATTATGCAATTATTTGCAATTTTGTCACGCTTGAAATATTTATCTCCGCTTTCTAGGACATCACATGATAGATTGGATGGCATAATTTACATATATAACCTGTCTCATGAAAAAAAAGACCTCATATTGCCAAAATATAAAAGTTATGGCTCTTGGAAGAAGGGGAGGAAAAAAAACGAAAGCTCAAAAATGGAAAATTACCCTAATCGGGAAAGGTTTATTTAAAAAAATGCAGCTTCTCGTTAAGGCACATCTCCACTTTTGTAAAAATCAAGTGACAAAAAAAGAATAAAAAGTAATAAAGAAAAATTAGGCATATATCCCAATAGAAGATAGATGTAAGTCAAGAAATCAGGTTTTTGTAGAAGCAAGTTGTTAGCGTTTGCCAGGGGTGCACCAAGCCCCCTGCCGCCTGAGCCACAGGCTGAGGACCGGGGGGTGGGGGGTGCTGTCAGAGCCCAGCACCACTGCCCCTTTAGCCGCGGGTGAGCCCTGGGGTGGGGGGGTTCTGTCAGAGCCCAGCACCGCTGCCCCTGTAGCCGCGGGTGAGCCGCCGCCGCTCGGCGGGTCTTACCTGCCCTGAGCCGCCGTCGCCATGACAGGGGGACGCTGTGTGCATATGGCGCCGCCCCTTCTGCACAGCCGCTCCCCTGGCCTGTTGCCGCCTGAGTGAAAGGGCTCACACTGCCCAATGGATGGTGCAGCCCTGGCGTTCGCCATCACGGATGTCCGGGTCTTTTCGGTTGTCATTATAAAAAACATGATTGCAAGAACAACTAAAATATATATTTTTTATAACAGATCTCAAATAATGTCCCTGCATTGTCCCTTCTTTTTTGCAGTAATTTCTTATAAATGTTATTCGTGCATGTCCCCCAACTCTGCAAAATGTAACATGTCGGAGGCTGAATGTCTCGGAGATCAATGTATGACTGCGTGCCAATACTTTCACAATGGTGAGTACAACACAATTTCCGTTTTTGGCCGGCTTCACACCTCGGCTTATCTGATCCGGGGATCTCTGGTGTGAACCGGACAGCCCCGGATCTGATTTTGGCCCCATAGTATCCCTATCATTTGCCATCTGGATTCCATCTGTCCGGTAGGATCCGGGAGAATGCGGGTTTTCCTCCCGGACACAAAATCGCAGCTTGCTGCCATTTTCTGTCCAGGGCAAAAATTGGCACAAATCGGATCCTCCCGGATCCGGCGCGATACGGCGCCCCTAAAATGGGATTCTATGGCGCCGGATCGTGCCGGATCCGACATAAAATCGGATGCGGCTCTCGGATGCCGGCTGCTGAAGTTTAGCAGCTGCAGAGCTCCCCGCCTGAAATTTCAGGACTGCGGCTAGCTCCCCGCTAGCCGCGATCTTGAAATTTCAGCAGCTGCGATCTGCCGACTCCGGCAGAAAACAGAACCGGAGGGCAGTCAGGTTCTGTCCGGTGTTTCCTGCAAAACACCAGACAGAACCTGAAACACCACCACCGTGGTGTGAAGCTAGCCTTAGCAACCAGAGAATATTACCACCTTGGTTTTGTGATATCTATAAACTTTTTTGTAGGTGAAACTGAGTTTAAGGCAATATATAAAGGTTGTGCCAATAGCACTTTGTGTGGAACCAGGGGCTCAGAAAGGATGGCAAATCTTATGTTTCGACTTGAAGTGAATTGCTGCATTGGAGAATTATGCAACAATGATGCATATAAACGTGAGTGACACAATGTTAATAGTTATACAATTATTATTCTATAGTTATTATTGACTAGAGTAATGTACTATAGGATTACTCAAGGATCTATTAGCAAATGGGAGCAAAGACACACACTGGAACCAAATTTAAGGTGAACAAGATTTGTAATGAACACACGTAGCAGATATAAAGTGAAAGCAGCAAATGAACACGTTCATCAAACAGGAATAACTGAAAGTCTTTAGAAGGTCTACTAGCACAAAAACATACTAATCCATCTCAATGAATTAGAATATCATCAGTTACTGTATTACAGTAATTCAATACATAAAGTGAAACACATATATTATATAGAGTCATTACACACAGAGGGATCTATTTCATGTGTTTATTTATGCTAATGTTGATGATTAATGAAAACCCAGAGGTCATCATTTCAGAAAATTAAAGTAGGGAGGATGAGGGGGTTAAACACCGCGCTGCCGTATTCCATGAGACATCAAAGGGTGAATATAATATTTAATTATCAGTCAACGTGTTTCAGGGCTCCCAGAAACACCCTGAAACACGGTAATATTACATTGATTTTTGATGATAATCTAATTCATTGAGATGCACTAGTAAATAAGGCTGTCTCTGGAAATAATCCCCACAGGGTGAAATCGTATAGCAATATAGTCAGAAATACAAGTCCCGAACGCAATTATACAGAGCAGCTTAAGAAAGTCCCAAATGTCCAGAGCGCTACATCTGCACAATAAATAACTGTAAATGCTAGCAGGGTACACTGGGCTTACATGTAACAGGACTGGAGAAATGTAGCAGAGTCTGGGAACACAGCACAGGCAGCTAGGAGCAGACGAGACGCTGGAGACAGGTGACATTGCAGGAATCCAACTGTAGCTGCTGGAAAAGCCGAAGTGGATCAGCACAGAGTGGAACAGACTGGTAAGGCAACAGGAAGTAAAGAGGGGTTTCGGCATCACGATATAATTTTCATTAAAACAGGTAGAAAGGAATTCTCACAGAATACTCGAGCATGTCTAGACGGTAGGCTGAGGTTTATAAAGGCAGGGAGGAGGATCACATAAAGCAGCTGAGGCCATCTTGAAAAGGGGTAAGACACAGAATGTCAATAGAAGATCAAAAATCTTAATAACTAGTGAAAAAGATACAGCCTAATGTAATAGAAAAGCTTGTAAATCTTGTAAATCTTCCACTAAATGTTAATAATAATAATAATAATAATAATCATTTTTATTTATAAAGCACGAACATGTTCTGAAGAACTTTACAATTGAGCGGCCGGCAATATACAGACAATAACAGCAATACAATATAGTATTGTTCACTAGTTACCGGAACGGTGAAAGCCCTGCTCAGAAGTTTACAATCTATAAGGGCATGGGGGACACAGTAGGTAGGGGCGTAACTACAACAGGTGCAGGGGTTGCAATCGCACCCGGGCACTGCATCCTAGGGGGGCCCCAAAAGTCCCTTTGACCTATAGAAAAAGACTAATACTATTAAAGATTTGCAATAATTGGGGGCCCCGTTGGAGCTCTCGCATCGGGGCCCCTGGGCTTGAAGTGACGCCACTGACAGTAGGTAGAATGTGCTTGTGATGTCTGGTCCGTTGATCATCATGATTAGTGATGGGCAAACCCGCTGATGTTGGGGTTCGGCAGACTTGCCTGGACTTTTTTTTAAAGTCTGGGTTCAGGGCCGATCGTGGCTCGAACTTGAATCCGAACCTCGAACTTTGACTTTAAAGTTATGGGATGTGGGCGGGGTGCTGTAAAGTAAAGCAAATAGTTATTAAACATCATCATCATACTTATCGGCATTCCGCCGTCCCGCCACTTCTCCAACCATGGCATCCCACCATCTGGCACTGCTCATTAACTTCCAAAATATTCACTGCAAAGGGGCCCAACAGTCAATCACAGATGCTGTCACACAGAATAGGCATCTGTGATTGACTGTTAGTGTTATCTGGAATCAGCCCTTACATTCTAGCATCTAGAATGTGTGAGCTGATTTACGGTTACTTCAACAGCCAATTACAGATGCCCATTCTGTGTGACAGTGTCTGTGATTGGCTGTTGGAGTCAGTGAGTGGCCTCAGAAGTAGATGTGGCGGAAAGGCAGAACACGGGACAGCGGTAAGTAGGATGATGATGTTTAATAACCACATGCTTTATTTTACAACCCTCTGCCCCCATCCCGTAACTTTAAAGTCCGAGTTCGCGGTTCGGACTCATGTTCTGTCCTGAACTCGGACTTTACAAAAAGTCCAGGTGAGTCCGCCAAGAAAGAACATCGGCAGGTTCACCCATCATTAGTGTTGACATTAAGATCACAGAAGAGAGCAGTACTATGTGTTATTACATGTCTCACAGGAGTAATCTGGGTTTGACTTTCTCTGGGGACGTGTTCTTTTTTCCCTTAATGACACCTCCTGTCTCCTTTTTATTGGTCTTTGCTGTGGAAAGATATTTACTATATTTACTTGTGAAGTTTAGATTCTAATTTTGCTATGAGCAAGAGGGGTATTAGCAGAGTTTCTTTACCCGAGGGTGTGCACTTTTCCTCTGAAGGCTATTGACCAATCATAATCAGGAGGCGTCATTGAGGGGAAAAGTCCACACCCCCAGAGAAGAATCTGCTTACTCAGCTCTGCAGCTCCTGCTCCATGATGTGGCCACATTAACATTTCAAAACTGGTGAATTGTTATCTTTAAGTAGAATTTTTTTGTGTATTTTCAGTTTCTGAAGAAGATCCCAAACCAAATGGTGTAACGTGTCCGAACGCCTACTGTGACAACATCTTAGAGGAGTGTAAGACCGACAACACGATAAACTGCACCGGATCCATGAAACGATGTATTACCTACAGGGGTTCAGTGAGGAATCCAGGTGAGATTGGGGCTGATGTCGTTTTTGACTTTACAATTATATAAACTAGATGGGAGCGTGATGCTGTCACATCAGGTGGGTAGTGACATTACGATGGGGCAGGTTCTGTGGTGCTAGGGCAGCAGCTATCTTCCCCCCTGTGTGGTCTCCCCCCTGTCTACTGTTTTTCCCCCTTGTTCTCTGCCCCCCCATGCTACCTCATCTCTACCCCCTCTTTGCACCCCTGCACGCTCTCTGCTCCCCATGCTACCCCTGTGTTCCCTCTCTACACCCTCTGTGGTTGCACTCTGCCCCCTTCTGTGCTGTCTCTCTCCCCTTCCTGTGCTATCTCTCTACCCCTACTGTGCTGTCTCTCTACCCCCTACTGTGTTGTTTCTCTGCCCCCTCCTGTGCTGTCTCTATGGCCCCCCCTTGGGAACATGGACCAGGTGGGGGTGAGCGGGCTGTGCTGAGCGTGGATCGAGTGAGGTTGACAGCGTGGACTGGGGTTAATACTAGAAGTCCAGAAAGGGGTCATTTAATATTTCTACCTTTGGAAACCAGAGAGTGGTCGAATGACCTGAAGGATTTTAGGCCACATTTACAAATGAAAGGATGCTAATTGGAGCCATCAGACTTGTCAGTTTGGACTAAGGGTCATTTGACCCTGTTTCGGGACTTCAGGGGGAGCTCGAAATTTCTGGGACTTCTAGTGTTAATGGGCTGCGGGGAGCGTTTACTGGGTTCTGCGGGCTGCAGTACCTGTCTTCCCTCTGTGTGTTTGAGGACCTGTGATCAGTCATGTGAACCCGATCACATGACCGTGACATCGTCACAGGTCCCGTATGCAATGAAGACAGAGGTCAGTTGGAGGTGTGTGGCGGGCGCGCATGTGGAGGGGGATCGGCACATCAGCGTCAGTGTCGGGTGTCGGTTCCGTCAACAGCGGTCATCATATTTGGACGCCCATCACTTGGGTGTCCAAATATGGTGACCAGAACTTGTTCTGGCCTCTGGCCGATCCGTGATAGGAGGACACGGTTATGGCAGAAGTTGATGACAGATGCCACAAGGTAAGTATTATAATAGATTAATCATATATTTTACCAGAATCTAAAATGAAATAAAAAAAATTTGAGTACGTACAAAAAATATTTGACCTAATATGATGTTTTTATGTCTACAGATGGGATAGTGCAAAATTATTCTATCAAAGGTTGTGTCAATGATGACTGCTGCCGATACAGCTTTGACAACACCATTGCGTTAGAGGAAGTGCACAGGGTGGTCCTGGAGTGTTAGATGTTATGTCATAATCCAGATGCCTTCAAGAATGAATCAGTCGCCTTCAAGTCTAATGATCTTTGTTTTATTGGTCTTAATTACAAAATGATAAAGGATACAATGTACAACGCCTTCCATCGGGGCATCAAAATTACTTTTGGCTTTGCTGTTGAAAATCAGGGATTTTTTCTTCATGGTCAGATAATTACAAAGCAATGCTTTATCTGTCAACTTGGAACCTTATGGGCTACTCTTTATATTAAAATACTGTAAATTACTTAAAGGGGACCTGTCACCCCCCTGGTGCTTTCCAAACTGGAAGCACAATTGAATGCAGTGTATCTGCTGCATTCAGGGAAGGGGTCTCCCATGTTTCTACCTCCCCTGTAACCTGTAAAAAACACTTTATAAAGTTTAAAGGTAAGAAGTCCAGAGGGGTTTACTGATTATGCAGTCCTCGCTGTTCGCGAGGGTCCTCCCCGCCTCCTGCCTCTCTGTGCCACCTCCTGCTTGTGACGTCAGCGCCGGAGCCCGCTCTGCTGCAGATTATGCTGTATGCATACAGCAGGGTGCGCTCCTGCGCTGACGTCACAGGCAGGAGGCGGCATGGAGAGGCAGGGGGCGGCACAGAGAGGCAGGAGGTGGGGAGGACCCCCGTGAACAGCGAGGAATGCCAAATCAGTAAGTCCCTCCAGACTTATTATCTTTAAACTTTATAAAGTGTTTTTTACTGGTTACAGGGTGGGTAGAAACATGGGAGACCCCTTCCCTGAATGCAGCAGACACATTCAGTGGTTATTTCAGATTGGAAAGCACCAGGGGGGTGACAGGTCTTCTTTAAAGTGAACTTATAATGTCCTTCTTTGTTATTAAACCACCACCAATATTAGATCATGTACTGTTTATTAGTTACCTGGATTTTTTTATGGTTTTTATCCCAAAAAAGCACTTCAGACACTCAGATGCTTTCATTAGCTAGCTGCCCAAATAGTCATACAGTCATCCATGCGGTGCTTAGACATGTCAATCAACTGAAAACATGCCGAAATACATCTAATTCTCTCTACAAGGACCTGTGTGATGTCATGACCATTAGAACATAATGGGCGGAGCTAAGAAGTCCTTGCTTTGACATTGTAGACGTAGCTCTGCCCATTACGGTCACATGGTTGTGACATCACACAGGTCCTTGTAGAGGGCATTAGATGAATTTTGACATGTGTGATGTCATGACCATTAGAACATAATGGGCGGAGCTAAGAAAGCCTTGCTTTGACATTGTAGAAGTAGCTCTGCCCATTATGGTCACATGGTCATGACATCACACAGGTCCTTGTAGAGCGTATTAGATGAATTTTGACATATGTGATCTCATGACCATTAGAATGTAATGGGCGGAGCTAAGAAGGCCTTGCTTTGGCAATGCAGACGTAGCTCTGCCCATTATGGTCACATAGTCGTGACATCACACAGGTCCTTGTAGAGAGCATTAGATGAATTTTGACGTGTTTTCAGTTGATTGACATGTCTGCTATCCACTTGGATGACTGTGTGATTGTCTTTCTTGGGATAAATGCAATGATTTAACAAATACACTAATGCAAAGTCAATCAAGATGTGATTATCTGAACACTTTAATAAATATTCACTAAGCAATGTGTTGTCTTTGTGTCACTTCATGGCAAGATGAAAATAAAGGCTGTATTACCAAGAAGAGCTACGAAGAGTGAAAGTCTTACCATTTGAGAGAATCAATTGTAATAAAAGAAAAAAGTAGCAATGTAATAATTTACATCAATATTTATATTAGAGAACAAAAAATTCCTGATATCTTGCAGTTTTTACACTGAGCCTAACAAAAGCTGATCCTTCCTGTTATGTGAAGATTATTTCTCAGCAGTTATCTTATCATCAATAAAAGACGAGATCAGAATAAACGGTAACACTTCAATCCTGAATCTGCATCATAATTTTATTGGTGATTGACATAAATGAGCTCCTGCTCCCTCCACCCACTCTGTGAACAGCTGTCACGAAAGTGGTAAGGTGGATGAGGGAATGGACGCAGGATAGTAAAAATGGGCAAGGTTAACTTGGTAACTGGTCTAACCCTACGACTGGGGTCCTTAGTCTGACTCTGTACCCAAGAGGTGTCCTTAGATGGTGAGGAGGTCTGGGCCACCATCCTTGCCCTCTGCTCCTTATCCAGCCTTCGCAGTTACCTCACCTATTCAAGAACCAGGACTGCAGCAGCAACTTCTCCAGATGGCAATCTTCAAGGGTATCAATGGATATCAATTTCTAATAAAAATCCATATCAAGTCGGACATTATTAAATTGACATGTGCAACACTAATCCAAAAAAAAGTGTAAATCGGTGAAAAAATACAATAGTAGATTCAGCCATAGATGATCAGAGGTAGAAGACTCTAGACCAGCAAGAAGGCAAAGGTGTTATGGTAAGCTCTCTGGGGGGCACAGCAAGGTGTTGCATGTAGTGAAGATGCAAAGAAGCCCATCCTCACCCCGGACATGCTCGTGTTATGGCCAGATGTGTTTGGGTGGAGTCTATGACTAATTGACTAACACTAGTAGTACTAATAACTACTTGTTAGGAGTATAGCGATTAGAATATTTCGCTCTTGCTCTCCCTATTTAAACCCTGTTGTGCCCCATGCATAGGTTCCACCTGACAAGGGCAGCCCCAAAGTTTGGCACCGTCTGAACCCCGATAGCCCTCCCAAAGTCACTTTGATTGTGATGCGGTCTCTAAAAAAAATGGTTTGGTAAATTTTGTTGGAAAAACGAGAAATGATGATCAACTTTTAACCTTCTAATTTTGTAACAAAAAAAAAGTTTCAAAAAATGTACTGATGTAAGTAGAACTCTCTGGTATAAGGGTATAGACCTTAAAAGTTTGAAAATTGCAAAATTTTTATTTTTATGTCCCAATTTTTGATATTTTGAAAAATAAATGCAAATAATATCGGCCACAAGTAACCAATAATTGAAGTAGAGCATGTCATGAAAAAACAATCTTGGAATCACTGGAATCCATTGAAGTATTCTAGAGTTATTGTATCATAAAGTCGCGCTTGGAAAATTGGAAAATGAGGTAGGTCATTAAGGTGCTCTGTCCCAAAGGGGTTAAGGCCCCATTCCCATCAGCGTGTTTTGCTGATTGCGGCAGATGCGGCAAATTTTCCCCATCAGCCGCCTAACTTGCGCCGAACCCTATGCATTATCTACGCGGCTTGCGGCAGGTGCGACAAGTGTGGTATAGCTGTGGTTCTGGCACTTGCGCATTGTGGCCGTGAAAAAAAATGCCGCTGACAGCGGATTTTCTCGCGGCGCAATTGCCGAAACCGGCTAACTAGTCTACCGCACCTGCCGCAAGCCGCACAGACAATGTATGGGGCTTGCCGCAAGTGTGCAGCATGTGCGGCCAATTAGGCGGCACATGCGGAAGATGCAATTTTTTTGTCCGGATCTGGCGGATAACGCTAGTTTTGAAAGGTGCCTAAATCAAGATAAATATAAAAAATTGAAAATGTATTCTAATGGCCTGAAAGGGAAGCAATTGCAAGAATCTTATACTCACAACCCAAAGGCGTCCACCTCCAATTCCTCAGGGGAAGGTAAATATGAGGTTATTTTATTTTGGGATAAAACTTAATGAAACTTCATCGTCACCCTGTATTACAGGTGTGATCTCATCTATCCCATATACAATAGTTTCTTTACCTTTCTTGGAGTATTTACATGATCCCGGTGTACAGAGAACAGGACGAGCAGAAGAGAATCCGAGAAGACACCGATCATCCACAATGAAGAACCTGGTGGCTTTACTGTGCCTGATCTCCGCTCTAACCAGCTCAGGTAAGACTATTGTTCTCATTCGCCAGCAGTGACGTAACTTCAGGCCCAGGGGCCCCGATGCGAAAGCTCCAACGGACCTCAATATGAAATCTTTAATATAGCTTTATTTATGGCCAAAGGGATCTCGGGCCCCCCTGGCTTGCGGGCCCAGTGCGATCAACCTGCACTATTTAGTTACGTCACTCTCCAGCATTACACAAAATATAACTAGGAGATCGGCAAACTTTATTGCATTCTTTCTCATGATTTTCTATTGGGCTCTGCAAAATTTAGCAGATCTTGCTCCTTTCTAGTACATTTTTAGGCTTTTTTTGCAATTTATTTAGTGGAAAAAGTGTAAGGCTTTTTCAGAATGTTTTTTACTTAACAATATATTTACCCGGTTAGGATAAAGTAGGATTACAAATTAGTATATCATGGAAAGAGTATAAATAAGTCCTGTAAAAATGCAGTGAAATGGGCCAGGAAAACATAACAGTGATGAACGATTGCCATGATCCTAGATGTTGTACTTAGAGTCATAGAATCATACAATGGTAGAGTTGTGAATATGCAAATAGAGTCTGTGGAGCCTCGGTTAGGAGTCTCAAACACTGACAATGGTAGAGTTGGAAGGGATCTCTTGGGTTATCGTGTGAAGAGACCTCATGGGTCATCGAGTGAAGGGACCCCCTAAGTTATCGTGTGAAGGGACCTCATGGGTCATCAAGTGAAGGGACCTCCTGTGTCATGTGAAGGAACCTTCTGGGTCATCGTGTGAAGGGACCTCCTGGGACATCATGTGAAGGAACCTCCTGAGTCATCATATGAAGTGACCTCATGGGTCATCGTGTGAAGGGACCTCCTGGTGAAAGGACTTCCTGGGCCATCGTGTGAAGGCACCTCATGGGTCATTGTATGAAGGGACCTCATGGGTCATCGAGTGATGGAACCTCCTGAGTCATTATATGAAGGGACCTTCTGGGTCATCGTGTGAAGGCACCTCCTGGGCCATCGTGTGAAGGCACCTCATGGGTCATTGTATAAAGGGACCTCATGGGTCATCGAGTGATGGAACCTCCTGAGTCATTATATGAAGGGACCTTCTGGGTCATCGTGTGAAGGCACCTCCTGGGCCATTGTGTGAAGGGACCTCATGGGTCATCGTATGAAGGGACCTCATGGGTCATCGAGTGAAGGGACCTCCTGTGTTATCGTGTGAAGGGACCTTCTGGGTCATCATGTGAAGGGACCTCCTGGGACATCGTGTAAAGGGGCCTCCTTGGTCATGTGGTCCAACCTCCTGCTCAAAGTAAATTATCCCAGACAAATGTCTGTCCAGCCTCTGTGTGAAGACTTCCATTGAAAGAAAACTCATCACCTCTCGTGGTTGCCTGTTCCACTCACTGATCACCCTCACTGTCAAAATGTTTTTCCAATATCTAATCTGTCTCCTCCCATTCAGTTTCATCCCATTGCCTCTAGTCATTCCTTGTACAAATCAGAATAAAGCTGATCTCTCTACAGTGTGACAGCCCTTGAAATATTTGTAGACATCTATTAAGTCTCCTCAGTCTTTTATTTTGCAAGCAAAACATTCAGAAATCTTGTAACAGTTCCTCATAGGACATGTTTTGCAGACTGGTCACCACTCTGGCCGCTCTTCTCTGAACTTGCTCCAGATTATTGATGTCTTTTATAAAATGTGGAGCCCAGATCTGGACACAATATCCAGATGAGGTCTGACCAAAGAGGAGTGGAGGGGGGTAATGACTTCACATGATCTAGACTGTATGCATCTGTTAATACATCCCAGAATTGTGTTTCTTGTCTGAAACAAAAAAAACACATTGATTTTAATACCGTGTTCATAATTGGCAAGAAATCAATGTAAACATCGTTACTTCAGAAATTCACGTTAATTATAAATACTACACCTCAATGTGACGTCTCAGAGAATTGTATATTCTTTTTGCACATTTTGCATATTACAAGTGATGCAATTGTTGAAAACACAAAAGTGAAAGCTGAGCTCTGATTGGTTTTTACAACTTGAATAAAAATAAAAACCTATGCATGTTTGATATCACCATAATCAGACTGCCAGTTCCTTTTTACCATAAAAGGAAAAACCCAAATGCAATTTTTTGTAATTTTGTCACCCTTGAAATTTTTATTTCCACTTACCAGGACATCCCACGATCAATTGGATGGTATCTTATACAAGTACAACTCGTCTCACATATACAAGTCCTCATATTGCCATATTGACGAAAAAATCTAAGAGTTATGGCTCTAAGGGGAGAAAAAATCAAAAGCTCAAAAATGGAAAATCGCCCCAATTGGGAAGGGTTCAATTCTAAAAAAATGCAGCTAATCGTTAAGACACATCTCCACTTTTGTAAAAATCAAGAGACAAAAAAGTTATTATTATTAGAAACAAAGAAAAATTGGGCATGTGTCAAAATAGAAGATAGCTATGTCAAGAAGTCAAGTTACCGTAGAACCAAGTTGGCCATCGCCGATGTCCTGGTCTTGTTGACTGTGATTATGAAAAACACTAGCTGTGAGCCCGATGCAAATGCATCGGGATTCTAGAACGTGCATTAATTTGATTATAGTAGTTATAGCTGGTGTGAGGACTTTTCGGGGGGGTGTGAATAGTTTTTCGGGGGGGTGTGAATAGTTTTTGGGGGCGGTCCAATACTTTTTGGGGGGGGTCCAATACTTTTTGGGGGGGTCCAATACTTTTTTTTGGGGGGTCCAATACTTTTTGGGGGGGTCCAATACTTTTTGGGGGGGTCCAATACTTTTTTTGGGGGGTCCAATACTTTTTGGGGGGGTCCAATACTTTTTGGGGGGGTTGAATACTTATTGGGGCTGAGTGCTCGCGGTAAATCGCTAGCTTTGTGGCCGAGCCTCTGGTTCTATTTTCGGCCAGCGACTCGCAATGGCCGCTTCGCGGCCATTGCTCGCACAAAGCTAGCGACTCGCAATGGCCTCGCGGCCATTGCTCGCGCAGCCAACGACTCGCATTGGCCGCTACGCGGCCAATGCTTCGCCGTGGTGACGTCACAGAGTGACATAGCCACGGCGATTTCGGGGTCCGACACAAAAATGCCTACGGCAATTATATAGTAGATGATTGTAAGGACTAACAAAATATTGTTTTTATTGATATCAAATAACATCCCTGCATTGTCCCTTCTGTTTTACAGTAATTTCTCATAGATGTTATTCGTGCGAGTCCCTCAACTCTGCAAAATGTAACATGTCGGAGACGGAATGTCTCGGAAGTCGATGTATGACCGTGTCCCAATTATTTCACACTGGTGAGTGCAACTCCAACCTCTCTTTTAACAAACAGCCAGTATCACCACCTTGGTTATAGTTTTGTGATATGTGCACATTTTTTTTGTAGGTGAACAGGAGTTTAAGGCAATATATAAAGGTTGTGCCAATGACACTTTATGTGGAACCAAGGGCTCAGAAATGATGGAAAATATCATATTTCGATTTCATGTGAAATGCTGCAATGGGGAGTTATGCAACAATGACACATATGAACGTGAGTTTCATAATGCTAATAATTATGCAATTATTATTGACTGGCGGCAAAAGTACCGTCTAATATAGTAGAAAAGTGTGACGAATTTGCCCTCGAACCTGGCAGCTCTTTAGTGCCCCTCTTATATTCAGGACAGTCAGGGAACTGACTGCAGCTGCCTTGTTAGTGCCAATCCCAGGCCAGACGTACATATAACAACCACCACTCCATGACCGATAGAGGTCCTGAATAACACAAGCACCAATTGCTGCCAACAGTTTCTTGTTTGATATAAGCCCAGTCTGTGAACAGGCTTATAGTGTGTCAGAAAGCAACCCAGGTAGCGTGTAATGTTAAACGAGCACATGGACATAGGAATTTCATGATTGAGATAAAGGAGCAACAGAAGATTAAATTATAGATTTAATCACCATAGAGGAACACTAGATAATATATAGAGATGAGTTATACATACATTACTGATGTTACAGAAAGTTATGCAAATAAAAGATAAAAGGGGTACACACAGATATACAGACAAATGTAGTTCAGATACCAATTTACTAGCTGCTGATGGGCACATGGAGGCAGCGTCAAGCCACTGGGTTCCCTTGGATATACTCTGACACATGATATAATGGGGTCCTCCTCAAAGTAATACACTGCCGAAATACGGCAGGGGTCTTTTGTCAATCTCAGCCCCACCAGGTAATTTCCCCCTGGTGACGTCATGTGGGCTGTTTTTTTCATACCAAAAGATGGCTATGAAAATGCAGCCTTTATCATAACTCAGCCTGGGAGTGTCATAGGTGGAAGATAATGCTCTCATATTTTCGGTTATTATTTTAGCTTTACAATGGTAGGACATACAACATATCTGCGGTTGTCCTACTGGCCAATTTTATGTATGGAGTAGTTAGAAATGTTGCACAGTTAAACAGAAATATGCCTTATGATCGTATACCTCTATAGATGCCAAAATTAGGATTGTCATATTTACAGGAGATTATGTGTAGTGAAACATTAATACTTATTTTCCTGGCTTCTGTGTCTCTAGCAGAAACCTGTGAAGTCTCCTTGCAGAGGAAGTCATTTCTCACCTTTCTCTCCATACTCGGGGGGGTCTTCCTTTTGAGTAATTACCTTTTGCTTCCTATTAGCCATCTCCCTTGGCTATGAAGCTTCTTTTGTTGTCTCTGGATATGGTCACAGGAACAATGGAGCTGTTTTATAATAATAATATAATATTTATCTACCACTATTAACTCTATACAACTTTACAACACTGTCCCTCTTGAGGCTCACAATCTAAACATGCTATCTGTATGTCTTTAAATTGTGGAAGGAAACCGGAGTGCCCAGAGGAAACCCACGCAAACACAGGGAGAACATACAAAGTCCTTGCAGATGTTTCCTTGGTGGGATTTGAGCCCAGGACCCCAATGCTGCAAGACTGCAGTGCTAACCACTGAGCCACCATACACAGTGCTAACCACTGAGCCACCATATACAGCTAACCACTGAGCCACCATACACAGTGCTAACCACTGAGCCACCATATACAGTGCTAACCACTGAGCCACCATATACAGTGCTAACCACTGAGCCACCATATACAGTGCTAACCACTGAGCCACCATATACAGTGCTAACCACTGAGCCACCATATATAGTGCTAACCACTGAGCCACCATATACAGTGCTAACCACTGAGCCACCATACACAGTGCTAACCACTGAGCCACCATATACAGTGCTAACCACTGAGCCACCGTATACAGTGCTAACCACTGAGCCACCATATACAGTGCTAATCACTGAGCCACCGTATACAGTGCTAACCACTGAGCCACCATATACAGTGCTAATCACTGAGCCACCGTATACAGTGCTAACCACTGAGCCACCATACACAGTGCTAACCACTGAGCTACCATATACAGTGCTAACCACTGAGCCACCGTATACAGTGCTAACCACTGAGCCACCATATACAGTGCTAACCACTGAGCCACCATATACAGTGCTAACCACTGAGCCACCATATACAGTGCTAATCACTGAGCCACCATATACAGTGCTAACCACTGAGCTACCATATACGGTGCTAACCACTGAGCCACCGTATACAGTGCTAACCACTGAGCCACCATATACAGTGCTAACCACTGAGCCACCGTATACAGTGCTAACCACTGAGCCACCATACACAGTGCTAACCACTGAGCTACCGTGCTTTTTGTGTGTCTTTATATATGACACCCAGCCATTTGTTGGCTTTCCTGGACACTGTAGAGATTCATGAGGGACGGGGCCATGAGCTTGTCACTAGCTCACAGAAACAGATTGATGAATTGGCTTAAATGTTTTATGGATTATTGGGATATTGCTTGATTGAATAGCCAGAACATATCCTTTCCTCACAAAAAAGTTTTTCAATCTTCCACTAAACATTAGAGCACTGGAGGTCAAGAAAGGACTGAGACTTGTCCAGCTTCTCTGCCTGGCAATAAGGGTGCCGTCACACGAGGCCATATCGGCCGGCAATTTTATAGGCGACGCAGGGGCGTGGCCTATCACCGCCGACATGGCCCGTGCGTCTCCTAATGTAAAGAGGTGATGTCGACGCCTTTGAGTAGTCGCCTGGTTTCTCAGCAGTGCTCTGAAACCAGGCGACCACTCTGTACACATCACCCCATGTAACGGGGGGATGGCGATCTTCCAGGCGATGCATTCAGTGGTGCATTCATTTTGGAAAGAACCAGGGGGGTGACGGATTCTCTTTAACTTTTAAAGTGTGGATTCCACTTTCGCTAATAGCAACAGCGGTATTAGCAGAGATTCTTTTCTGGGGGTGTGTATTTTTCCCCTGAATGCTATTGACCAATCATAATCAAGAGACCTCATGGAGTGAAATAGTCCACGCTCACCGAGAAGAATCTTCTTACTCAGCTCTGCAGCTCTTGCTCCATGATGTGGTCAGATTAACATGTTACAATTGTGGTAATGTTAGAAATAAATGATTTGTACTTCCAGTTGCTGAAGAAGATCCAACAGCAAATGGTGTAATATGTCCGACCGCCTACTGTAACGACACCTTGGAGGAATGTAAGACCGACAAGAAGATGAACTGCAGCGGATCCATGAGACAATGTGTTGACTACAGGGGTTTAGTGAGGAATCCAGGTGAGAAAAAATAGTTTTTTTATCTCACAAATATGTAAAATAAATAATATATTGTACAAATAATCATAATCTTGATCAGTGGCGGAACTTGAGCCTGGCGGGCCCTGGTGCAACTGTAGGTGATGAGCGGGGGGGGGGGAAGGGTGCTAGCAGCTGTAGGTGAGGCGCGGGTTGGGGGGGTTTGTGGGCGGCTCCTACCTGCACCAATCCGCGCATTGCAGGTCTTGGAGCCGGAGCGGCAGAGGAGGGGCGGGAACAGCCAAGGGAAGCAGGAAGCTTCCCTCAGTTAACATCCTCTCCTCTGACACAAGGTCATGGAGGGCGGCTGTGCAGGGCCCCCTACAGGTGCTTGAGGGGCCCCCTACCCGGTCGGGGCCCTGGTGCAGCTGAACCAGCATTACAGTACTTGATCGAGTATTTTGGTATCATTTGCTAGCTCGATTCCTCACCCAGCATGTTTGGCACTTGATTTTTAGCCAAAAAAAATGCAGTAATTGCTTGTCAATCATAGTAATGCCATAGCTGAACCAGCTGCACCACGGTAGGTCCACCCCTGATCTTGATCCAGTAATGTCCCGCAGTCATGTGTCCATAGCTCCAGGGAATATTTGATTGTATAGATCCTTTCAATTCACATTTTTATTATTTTAGAGACATTTTACCACATCTAACAATGAGACTATGATCAAAAGATATTTTTCCTAATTTCTGTTGCTTTTCTATCTACAGACGGGACAGTGAGTAAATATTCTGTCAAAGGTTGTGTGAACTCTGACTGCTGCCGATACAACTTTGACAGCAACATTGCGGTAGAGGAAATACACAGGGTCGTCCTCTGGTGTTAGATATGACAGAATTATCCGGATGCCTTCAAGAATGAATCAGTTGCCATCAAGCTTAATTATCTTCATTTGTTATGGTCATAGGATACAATGTACAACGCCTTCCATTGGGGCATCAAGATTACTTTTTGTTATTGAGAGCGAGGGCTTTATTAAATATTTATATTAGAGAACAAACTATTCCTGAAATCTTGCAGTTTTCACACTTAACCTCACAATAAGCTGACACTACCTGTTATGTAGAGATTAGTGCTGAGAAAATATGTTACTCGATCTAGCATTACAGTACTTGATTGAGTATTTTGGTACTCATTTGCTAGGCTCGATTCCTCACCCAGCATGTTTGACACTTGATTTTTAGCCAATAAACATGCTGTAATTGCTTGTCAATCATGTAATGCCATAGCCATCTTTGCTACTGACATTACTGTGATTGGCTGTCTGCATAGCGTCATCAGGTCTATATCATACCCAGCCATGTTGGATGCACTGTATCCAGAGATAGTGTAGGTAGAGCCGCTTTTGGAGAAGGGACATTGTTGCATTGCTTTACAGTACTTGCTGGTTCGACATAAACCAAACAGTCCTTTCAACACTTAATTCACAATACAGCTGTAATTAGAGTAATGTTAGCTGCTGGAGTAGGGCTGCATAGTGTTTTAGAGGCATTTAGACAGAGTTCATTGCATTACAGTACTTGCTGGTGCCACATTATACCAACAGTCCTTTTAAGGGCTAATTTCCGATAGATTCTAATCTATCATAATAACACTCTTTAGCTGTAATAACTGAAGGGTTAGCTTCTGCAGTAGGGCTGCATAGTGTTTTAGAGGCGTTTAGACAGAGTTCATTGCATTACAGTACTTGCTGGTGCCACATTATACCAACAGTCCTTTTAAGGGCTAATTTCAATAGATTCTAATCTATCATAATAACACTCTTTAGCTGTAATAACTGAAGGGTTAGCTTCTGCAGTAGGGCTGCATAGTGTTTTAGAGGCGTTTAGACAGAGTTCATTGCATTACAGTACTTGCTGGTGCCACATTATGCCAACAGTCCTTTTAAGGGCTAGTTCCGATAGATTCTAATCTATCATAATAACACTCTTTAGCTGTAATAACTGAAGGGTTAGCTTCTGCAGTAGGGCTAGATAGTGTTTTAGAGGTATTTAGGCAGGGGTTATTACAGTACCTGCTGGTGTCACATTACTGTAGTCCAACAATCCTTTTAAGGGCTAATTTCAATAGATTCTATTGTAATCTAATAATAATGCGCTTTGCTATGTGCACTTATATAATGTGCAAGTGGTGCAGCAAGGGATGGGAAAGCAGACATGGCATTGATGGTAGTGCACACTATTGCAGTGTGACAAAGAAAACTTGACCTGCTTCCGCGGGAGAACCCCATATCTCATCTTATCCTAGAGGGCGCTGTATACCATTGTTGAAGACAGAACAGTGTGAGCAGGTTGTAGGTTAGATGGCAGATATTGCCTCCAGTCTGTTTGCCAGCACCACCTTGTCTTCCACACAGTACAGTCTCAGTAGTTAATGGGCTGGGCCACATAATCTTCATCCTGATCCCTATTCTCACACTATGACAAGTGCCAGGAGACAAGTGACCTTACACTTGAGCACTCTGAGGAGCTTTTTACCTTTCCTTTTATGGCTTCTACTGGTCTTTCCTCATACACGTTTCAAGAGGAACATGAGGAATCTTGTGCAGTGAGGCACAAATATTTGAGCAGCCACAGTCTGAAGAAGCCGACCATGGGAAACGGCAATTACTTTCTCAAGAGGTGAATGATGATAAGACACAGTTACCAACAAGTCAGGTTAAGTCAACAAGTAAGGAGGAGGACCAGAGTGAGGAAGTGGAAAACGAGGTGGTGGATGATGAAGTAACTGACCCAACCTGGCAAGGTTACATGCATAGCAAGCAGCACAGATGGGGAGAGATCCATAGCACCACAACAGGTAGGAAGAGGCAGTGGGTTGTCCATAGACAGAATACAGTCAACTGCTCCCCAGAGCACCCCGACATAGCCAGATCACAGGCCTAGGGTTAGGTTTTTCTCAGTCTGAATCTTTTTGTACTGAAAGTTGAGAAGAGAAAAGGATAGTTATTTGCAGCATCTGCCATACCAATCTGAGAAGAGGCAAGAGCAGTACAACCTTGAGCACCACTGGTATGCTCAGGCATATGTCATCCAAGCACCCCCCTAGGTGGTCAGAACACCTTGATAGAAAACCAGTATCTGAGGGTGACACCCCTGCTACTTCCCCTGTGCTGTGTTTCCCAATCCCCTTACCAGGAAGCAGGCGTAGATGCCTCCTCCCCTAAACATGTGGTTTCACATACACAACCAACATCAGCAACCACTTCCACTTCTTTATCTCATTGCAGCATTCAGCTCTCCGTACTTTTGATAGAAGAACCCGAACTGTAAAGTTTGGGGTCCGTACCAAACACCTAGTGTTCAGGTACCGACCTCGAATGCGGACTTCCCAGGGAAGTCTGTGTTATCACTTGAGTTTGCGGGAGCTGTAAATACAAAGAAAATAGCTATTAAACAGCATCAATATACTTATCGGCATCCTGCCGCTTGGACTTCTCATTTACTTCCTGGATATTCACTGCTTGGAATAACCTCCAAACAGCTCATACATTTTAGCATCTCCCATGTTGGGTGGATGCCAGAATGTATCTGCTGGTTTCAGGTTACTCCAACAGCCAATCACAGACACCCATTCTCTGTTGACATTGTCTGTGATTGGCTGTGGTGCCCCTCACCTATTGACTGACATTATAGTACTGTAAAAATAAATAAATCATTAAAAATATGATGTAGCGCTTGGCATTATTTTTGATTCTCAGTGCAGATAAAGCGGACAGCTACAGGCTGCCACCCCCAGCTACTTAGCTTTACCTTGGCTGGCAATCAAATTACAGGAAATAAATAAAATGTGTGGACTTTGCCCTATTTTTGATTGCCAGCCAAGGTAAACCCCAGGTAGCTGAGGGTTGGGGTTCTCAGCGTGGTAAGGCCCAAGCATTCTGGGCCCCCTACACTGAAAATCACAGCCCGCAGCTGCCTCTTAAAATTATGTATTCTTTTCTAGCGGCATTTTCAGGCACTTTTCCCAGCTCTTCGAACAGACCTGGTTGTGTGTCATGCTGTGTAATAAAGGGGTTAATGCCAGCTTTGTATTGTCAACTGGCATTAAGCCCAAGATTAATAATGTCAGGCCAATGTTAGTCCCTCCCACTATGAATATCTAGTATAAATTAAATAAAAACAAAACAAGGACAAAAAGTCTTTTAATTGCAATTTATGCACCCTCTCCTTCTCCTTCTCCATGTGAGAATTAGCATCCCCATTAGTCCCAAGTTTCTGAGGCCTAACCTGCATATTTTCCATAGTATATTGGGGAGCCCCCTTCTAAGGTTTGTCCGGCCTTGCACTTAGTGCATCGGCCTTACCACTGGAGTTTTCCAGTGTTTTCTGAGGTTGTCTTCTACATTTCTTCCAGGGTGTTTTAAAAATCTCTCTCTGAACCCGAGTCTTGGAGAAAATGGCCACGGACAGTGATTCACCATACACTTCCTACGGGCGTAGGTCAGCCTCTTTCCGGTGGTGGTCTCCGCTAATGCACTGCGAGTCACTTCCTTTAACTGAACTGCTCTGACCCTTGGCTCTTCTCCAGTAACAGTGAATATGGCCTTCTCCCTCCCATCATTGTTTTGTGCTATTTATTCAATTATTAATTCATCAATGCTGGTAAGATCTTTACCATCTACTATTTAGGTGCCACAGAGGGGTACTGCACCCGTAAAAGAGGTGTAGTCACCCCAGCTGCAAGTGGATTTCAGGATGATAGGCGGAACCCTAAACCCACACCCCACAATAGATCATGCAGTGGGAGGGAACCCGGGAGGGTATATAGTCACCTCCAGGGGAACTAGAGGGTAGTTAGTGCCAGGCAGGGAGTCTGAGGGAGGAAGGAGGGTCCCTCGGCTGAGGACCCAGGAGAAGGAAGCTTCCCAGGTGAAGACAGCTAGCCTTGGGAAAGAAAGAGGCTCGGAGGGAGTCCAAACCCGGCAGCTTACCGGGTACCGGAGCCCGCACCTGTGGAACCTTTAAGGCCGCAGAAAATCTGATGCACGGGGTATATTCATATACTGCCCTGATTCTCAAGCGACCATAAGAGGGGACCAGACACCGCCAGGCCGAGCCGCAGTGGTTATAAGAGGGATACCCAACGGGAGCAAGAGAAGGAGAGAGAAACAGCAGGAGGTCAGATCTACTACATGAGATCAGATTTCACACAAGTTACTGGGAAGCAGGAAAGAATTGGAACAAGAGGGGCACATGCTGGGGTTCTGTCCAGCTACCAGAGATCCACTTGCAGCTACCCGTAGCCACTTGTCGTTTAACGTCTAACTGCACTGAGGACTGTAATAACGCTGCTAAAGTTCCAGTAAAGTACCTGGGTGAAGTGACTTTGACTCCGCTGCTCCTTCTTTGCATGAACTCATTCCTTTCCCAGGATTGCTGCTCCAGATGGCCCAGTGCTGCCTGCGGAGGACTACAACATCTCAGCCGCAATACCACCGACTTCCGGAGGACTGTGGCGGCGTTGGTGACATCTCACCAGGTACTGCAGGTGGCGTCACGACAACTACAAACTGTAAATAGCCCTTGTAAATAAATCCCCTTTTTAAAGATAGGCCCAGGACACTGGATCAGGCGCGTCCGCCATTCCTCATGACACAGCAGTTAACCGTTTGCTGCCTGACACCCGAATACCCCAAACCCTGGGCTCGACAATAGCCTCTTTCCATGATTTCATTGACAGATTTATTCTGTTCTTGCATTTTCCATATAGGCTTTTCGCGTTTAGGTGTCACACTACCTAACAATTATGACAGGATGTGTATATGGCCCTCCTTTATGTCTAATACAGGGTGTATTGGAGTCCCACTTCCTTCTAATTTTTGGCAGTTCTTGCATTTTCCGCGTAGGCTTATGAGTTTCAGAGTCCCTCCATCATGAATTAAACAGGAGATGTCTGACCATGGCTAGGGTCACACTTAAAACTTGAATTGTGTTCACCGCATCCAGATCCGGATGCGGTGAACGCAATTGCGGTCCCACACATTTTTTATGAAAAATGTGTGGAGGGAACCACATTGCGATAACCGGATTGCTCAGGATGTGTAATCCTGAGCAATGCGGTTACCGTCTACTTTGCTTATCCTGGCTGCCGCCGGAATGAGCAAAGTGCTTGAACTGTAATGGTACCTTTACACGCCGCTACGGAAGGTTGGAAACAACCAGGTGTCGGAGACAAATGTATCTTGCACCGTCAAATCAACCCGAGGTAGCGGCGTGTAAACTAGGTTGCTGCCACCCGTCACTGTCGACACCTGTTTCAGAGCAGTGCTCTAAAACAGGTTGGTTTCAACCCGATGGTATCGGCGTCTAAATGAGGTACAAGAAGGTTTTTTCGTCACCTAGTTAAAGTCTCTGGGCGTGACACAGCCTCCGGGAAACCGCCCCCCTTCAGTGATCATTGGTGGAAGCTCCTGCGTTACGATTGGTTGTCGCTGCATAGGGCGGCATATTTAAGGAGCTGACCAGTCACTACACAAATGCTCGAGCGTCATGTATTAGGCAGCCTTCCTGCGCTGGCTGGCCAATCATGATGCTATTGCATTGTCCAATCACCGTACGAGCGTCTTGTAATCCACAATTCTGGCACGCCTATGTGTTGTCCCTGCTGCCCAGGTCCTCCCATATTACCTTCTGTAGCGGCGTGTAAATGAGGGACGGTGCTCTACAGAAGGTAACTTGTGGCACCCGGCGGTGCCTCCAGAGATAGATTAAACCTTCTGTAGAGCCCTTTGTAGTGGCGTGTAAAGGCGGTATCGGGTACCGTTTGCAACCGTTGGAACGTGCTCGTGCACGTGAGACACCGGTTGTTTCCAACCTTTCGTAGCGGCGTGTAAAGGTACCATTAAACAAGCTGTAATGTTAATATTAATTTTGGCCATCATGTCTCTAGGGGTGCCCACCCCCCCCAGAGACATGCTACCCACTCAGGTGGGCATGTCAGGGGTTAATTCCTCATGTACAGTATTGCCGAGTCCTATCGGCCCTGTAAAACTTTTATCAATGAACCCGGCGGCTCCCCTGACAGCTGCGCATACTATACCTATTGTAGGTATAGTATATGCGCTGCCCGAGGTCCTGAAGGCTTATACAGTAAGATATAGGGCAGCGCTTGCCGCAAAAAAAAAGCCGCTGACTACGTCTATAGCTATACCGCGCTTGCCGTGCCTGACGCAAGCCCCATAGACAATGCATGGGGCTAGCCACAAGTGTGCCGCAAGGGCGGCAGATGTGGATTTTTGCCTGGATCCGGACAATAAACTCTAGTGTGAAAGGGGCATAAATCAAAATAAATATAAAAAATTGAAAATTTATTCTAATGGCCTGAAAGGGAAGCAATTGACAAGAATCTTATACTCACAACCCAGAGGCGTCCACCTCCAATTCCTCAGGGGAAGGCAAATATGATTTTATTTTATTTTGGGATAAAAACTTAATGAAACAAACAAGACACAAGTCTTCTTCTCTGTTTGGAAAGAGTAAATGGACGGGTCTTTGGATTAACTCGTCATCCTGTATTACAGGCGTGATCTCATCCATCCCATAATTCAATAGTTTATTTACCTTTCTTAAGAGTATTTATATGATTCCGATGTACAGAGAACAGGACGAGCAGAAGAGAATCCGAGAAGACACCGACCATCCACAATGAAGAACCTGGTGGCTTTACTTTGCCTGATCTCCGCTCTTGTTGTATCAGGTAAGACTATTGTTCTCACTCTCCAGCATATACCACAAAATATAACTAGGAACATCTGCAAACTTTATTGCATTCTTTCGTCATGATTTTCAATTGGGTTCTGCAAAATTTAGCAAATCTTGCTCCTTTCTAGTAAATGAGATGGCAATAAAAAGGGTCTTCTTTAGAAAGCCAATTTTTATGCTTTTTTTGCTATTTATTTAGTGGAAGAAGTATTAGGCTTTTTGGGAATGTTTTTTTCTTAACAATAGATTTACACATTTAGGATAAAGTAGGATTACAAATTTTTATATAATGGAAAGAGCATAAATAAACCCTGTAAAAATGCAGTGAAATGGGCCAGGAAAACAAAACAGTGATCTATGGCCATGATCCTAGATGTTGTACTTAGAGTCATAGAATCTTAGAATAGTAGAGTTGGAAGGGACCTCCTGGGTCATCGTGTGCAGGGACCTCCTTAGTTATCATGTGAAGGGATCTCCTGGGTCATCATGTGAAGGGTCCTCCTCCATCATCATGTGAAGGGACCTCCTTCATGATCATGTGAAGGGACCTCCTTGGTTATCATGTGAAGGGACCCCCTGGGTCATCATGTGAAGGGTCCTCCTCCATCATCATGTGAAGGGACCTCCTTCATGATCATGTGAAGGGACCTCCTGGGTCATCATGTGAAGGGACCCCCTGGGTCATCATGTGAAGGGTCCTCCTCCATCATCATGTGAAGGGACCTCCTTCATGATCATGTGAAGGGACCTCCTGGGTCATCATGTGAAGGGTCCTCCTTCATCATCATGTGAAGGGACCCCCTGGGTCATCATGTGAAGGGACCCCCTGGGTCATCATGTGAAGGGTCCTCCTTCATCATCATGTGAAGGGTCCTCCTCCATCATCGTGTGAAGGGACCTCCTTCATGATCATGTGAAGGGACCTCCTGGGTCATCATGTGAAGGGACCCCCTGGATCATCATGTGAAGGGTCCTCCTCCATCATCATGTGAAGGGACCTCCTTCATGATCATGTGAAGGGACCTCCTGGGTCATCATGTGAAGGGACCTCCTGAGTCATCATGTGAAGGGACCTCATGGGTCATTATGGGAAGGAACCTCCTGGGTCATCATGTGAAGGGACCTCCTGAGTCATCATGTGAAGGGACCTCCTTGGTCATCATGTTTAGGGACCTCATGGGTCATTGTGGGAAGGAATCTCCTGGGTCATCATGTTAAGGGACCTCCGGGGACATCGTGTGAAGGGACCTCCTGAGTCATCATGTGAAGGGACCTCCTGAGTCATCATGTGAAGGGACCTCCTTGGTCATCATGTTTAGGGACCTCATGGGTCATTGTGGGAAGGAATCTCCTGGGTCATCATGTTAAGGGACCTCCGGGGACATCGTGTGAAGGGACCTCCTGAGTCATCGTGTGAAGGAACCTCCTGGGACATCGTGTGAAGGGACCTTTTTGGTCATCTAGTCCAACCCCCTGCTCAAAGCAGGATTCACTAAATCATCTGAGACAAATGACTGTCCAGCCTCTGTGTGAAGACTTCCATTGAAGGAGAACTCTCCACCTTTCGTGGTCGCCTGTTCCACTCACTGATCACCCTGACTGTTACAAGGTTTTTTGCCAATATCTAATATATCTCGTCCCATTCAGTTTCATTCCATTGCCTCTAGCTTTTCCTTGTACAAATCAGAATAAAGCTGATTCCTCTACAGTGTGACAGCCCTTGAGATATTTGTAGATAGCTATTAAGTCTCCTCAGCCAAATCTTGTAACCGTTCCTCATAGGACATGTTTTGCAGACCGGTCACCAGTCTGGCCGCTCTTTTCTGAACTTGCTCCAGATTATTGATGTCTTTTATAAAATGTGGAGCCCAGAACTGGACACAGTATCCAGATGAGGTCTGACCACAGAGGAGTGGAGGGGGGTAATGACTTCACATGATCTAGACTGTATGCATCTGTTAATACATCACAGAATTGTGTTTCATGTCTGAAGCAAAAAAACACATTGATTTTAAATACTGTGTCCATAATTGGCAAGAAATCAATGTAAACATCTTAACATCAGCAATTCACGTTAATTATAAATACTACACCTCAATGTGGCGTCTCAGAGAATTTTATATTGTTTTTGCAGGTTTTGCATATTACGAGTGATGCAAATGTTGAAAACACAAAAGTGAAAGCTGAGCTCTGACTGGATACTAGAACAATCTGACTGCGGCAGTTTTCATAACTGAGATTTGAGATTTTATGCTTTATGTATTGTTTCACCTATTAGATTTTTAATCAGGTTGAGGTGATTACTAAGAGTCATAATACTAAGAGCTGATTTTTACAATGTCAGCCAAAAAAGGGTAATTGATTGGGCAAAATGCTAAGAAAGCATACACGACGATGGAACGCTCCATTTACAAGTTTAAAAATCATGGCACTGTAGCTAATCTCCCTGGACCTTGACGGCAGAGAGAATGAATAAAAGGTTACAGTGCAGGGTAGTCCAGATAATGGATAATCTCTATTCAAGTTCTAAACACATTCAGGCTTAGGTGGCATCAGTGTCAACATGAACTATCTATCAACATGTGAATGAAATGAAATTCTATGAAAGAGACACCGGAGGGCTCACTGCTGACATGGAGGCAAAAGAAAGCCAATTGTAAGTAAGCAAAAATATCAACAATCTCAAAGTTACAAGTCCATCTCCAGAGATCTTGATGTTCCCTTGTTCATCTTGTGCAACATAATCAAGAGGTTTACAACCCATGGCACTGTAGCTAATCTCCCTGAATGTTGACAGCAGAGAAAAATGTATGAAAGGTTACTGTGCATGATAGTCCAGATAATGGATAAGCCCCATTCAAATTCAAATGAAATTCAAGCCGTTCTGCAAGCTCAGGGGGTCTCAGTGTCAGTGTGAACATCGGTCCACATGTGAATGAAATGAAACACAATGAAGTAGACCCCGGAGGACCAACTGCTGACACAGAGGCTGAAAAAAGCTAAATGTAGGTGAGTAACCCAAAATATCAACAATACCAAAGTTACAAGTTCATCTCCAGAGATATTGATGTTTCTTTGTACATAATGTGCAACATAGTCAAGAAGTTTACAACCCATGGCACTGTGGCTACTCTCCCTGTACATGGTCAGGATAGATAAATTTATGAAAGATTACATCGTAGGATAGTCCAGATAATGGATAAGCCCCATTCAAAAGAAATTCAAGCCGTCCTGCAGGCTAAGGAGGCATCAGTGTCAGTGCAAACTATCCATTCACATGCAAATGAAATAAAACGCTATGGAGGAGACCCAGTAAGACCCACTGCTGACACAGAGACAGAAGAAAGCCAAATGTTTGTGAGTAACCAAAAATATCAACAATATCAAAGTTACAATTCCATCTCCAGAGATCTTGATGTTTCTTTGTCCACGGTGCACAACATAATCAAGACGTTTACAACCTATGGCACTGTAACTAATCTCCCTGGACAGAACTAAAGAGAAAAATTAATGAAAGGTTGTAACGCAGGATAGTTGTTTAGAAGACAGCTATGTCAAGAAGTCAAGTTACCGTAGAACCAAGTTGGCCATCACCGATGTCCTGGTCTTGTTGACTGTGATTATGAAAAACATAAGTTAGTAAGGACTAACAAAATATTGTTTTTATTGATATCAAATAATATCCCTGGATTATCCCTTCTGTTTTCCAGCAATTTCTTATAGATGTTATTCGTGTGAGTCCCCCACCTCTGCAAAATGTAACATGTCGGAGATTGAATGTCTCGGAAGTCGATGTATGACCGCGTGCCAATACTTTCGCAATGGTGAGTACAACTCCATCTTCTCTTTTATCAAACAGCCAGTGTCACCACCTTGGTTCTGGTTCTGTGATATCTACACTTTTTTGTTGTAGGTGAACAGGAGTTTAAGGCAATATATAAAGGTTGTGCCAATGACACTTTGTGTGGAACCAGGGGCTCAGAAATGATGGAAAATTTGTTATTTCGACTTGACGTGAAATGCTGCACTGGGGAGTTATGCAACACTGATACATATGAACGTAAGTGACACAATACTTGTAATACTCGTGAGAAATTGACACGGGAGTGTAATTCCAAAAAAATGCAGTTTTAGTTTTTAAACGTCACAAAAGGACATTTAAAAATGGATTGAACAAATCAAGATGCTTTATAAGAGAGGTAGACAAGATGAGAACCACAGTAGAGCGGTCTCAGAATGGTGGGTTGACAAGGTTCCAAAGTATATATGTTATTGTGGCAGGTCTATAAAACTACAGACCATAATCCACAGTTAATCCCATATATAGCAGCATAGGGCAACGAGGATCTTGTGTCTCTGCATACACAGATAGTCAAAGTCAATTACTGAAAAGGTGAAGGTAGTTCAATTATATCAGAAACAGGAAAGCTATATTTTTGGCTCCCAGCTGGGTACAACTAGGCAGCTGGGGGTTGGTGGCAGCCCATATCTGCCTGGTGTACCTGGCTGGCATGCAAAAATATGGCAAAGCCCATGTTAATTAAAAAAAAATATATAAAAAAAAAAAAAAAATTATAAATAATACCCCAAACACATAACCCTAACCCTAGGGTTAGAGGTTAAAAAGAAAAAACATGTGGGCTTCCACTGCATTTTCTATTGCCAGCTAAGGGTAACCCAAGCAGCTACTGGCTGCTAACCCCCACTGCTTGGTATTACCTTCATTGGCAATGAAAAGTCCAGGGAGGCCCTTTTTTAAGTGTTTTTATAAAAAAACAAAAAAAAATTGATGTGGGCTTTGTCATATTTTTGTATGCCAGCCAGGTACAGCAGGATGTACGGTCTGCCCCCAACCTCCTGCTGCCTAGTTGTACCCGGCTTGGAACCCAAAATATAGGGAAGCCCTTTTATTTATTTCATGAATTTCATGAAATAATAATAAAAAAAAATATGTGGGGCTTTGCCCTATTTTTGTGTTCAGCCAGGTACAACTAGGCAGCTGGGGGGCTGGAATCCACAGCGCAGGGTGGCCGAAGCTTTCTGGCACTGGTTCCATAACTAAAGCAATGTAATGCCGAGCTGTTAGTGGAAACTAGTGGTGTCTGGCTACTGGCCATTATGCCATTGCCACCATAGTACTAGGCGTGGAACGGTGTGTTATCCTCTCATGAAGGCTTCTTCAGTGACCTCACGCAAAGCTGGCCCTAACCCTATTATTACCCAGCAAGCCACCCGGCACCAGGGCCACTGTAAAAGTCGGATACAGCGCCAGGAGATGGCACTTCTGTGAAAGCGCCATTTTCTGGGGCGGATGTGGACTGCAATTTGTAGCGGGGGGGGGATTATCAGCTAGCCCTAAGCCCGAAATTCATGGGGTCATGCCAATATTAGACATGGCCACCATGAATTTATAGTAATCAGATAAGAAAAAACACAACACAGAGAAAAATATTTTATTAGAAATTAAACACAACACAATTAGTGACTCCATCTTTATTACAGAAACCCCCCCTCACCCAGACATAGTCTAGGCTCGAGGATCCCGCAACGTCCAATCCAAATCCAATATCATTTGATCGGTTTGCCTGCTCGCCCATCCCTACTTCCAAGATATTCACTTCAAGGGGCCCAACAGCCAATCACAGACGCTGTCACACAGAATGGTTAATACATCCTAGTATGGTAGAATATATGGGCTGGTTTTAGGTTACTCCAGCAGCCAATCACAGATGCCTATTCTCTGTGACAGCATCTGTGATTGGCTGTTTTGCCCCTCACCCATTCACTGACATCATTGTACTGGGAGGGCCGTTTATAGGGCGGGCCATTTATATGGCTACACCTAAATAAAATGGAAACAGTTGATGATATCAACTTCTTGGCACATTAGTATATCCTCACAAACAGGAAGTTGATATAACCAAACGTTTGCATTTTATTTAGGTGTATCCATATAAATGGCCCACCTTTTACTGTAAAAATAAATGAATAATAAAAAAAATGTTTGTAGCGCTCCACTTTTTTTCATTCTCAACGCAGATAAAGCGGATAGCTATGTGCTGCCACCCCGGCTGCCTGGTTTTAGCTTTGCTGGTTATCAAAATACAGGGAAAACCATTCTTTTTTTAATCATTTACATAAACATTTTTTAAAAATGCATGAGCTTTGTCCTATTTTTGATCGCCTATTTAAAATATTTTTTCTGTGTTTTTTTTTTTTAATGTTTACTAGAAAATCATGGTGGCCGGGTCTAATATTGGCCTGACACCATGAATTTCAGGCTTATTGCCAGCTGACAATACAAAGCTGGCATTAACCCCTTCATTACCCAGTGTGCCACTCCCACCAGGGCCACTGGGAGAACCAGGAAAAGCACCTGAAAATGGCACATCTATGATGCGCCATTTTCAGGAATAGCTGCGAGCTGCAATTTTGCAGGAGGCCAACAAACACTTAGACCTTACCATGCTGAGAATCCCAGCCCTCAGCTGCCCGGGTTTTACCCTGGCTAGCGATCAAAAATAGGGCGAAGCCCTCAAATTTTTTTTATATTATTTATTTAAATAATAAAAAAAATAATGGGCTTCCCTGTATTTTTATTGCCAGACAAGGTAAAGTTAGGCAGCAGGAGGTGGCAGCCCGTCGCTGTCCACTTTATCTGTCCTGAGAATCAAAAATACTGCAGAGCGCTATATAATTTTTTAAAAATTATTTATTTTTACAGTACAATGATTCAGTCATTGGGTGAGGGGCCCAACAGCCAATCACAGACGCTGTCACAAAGAATGGGTATCTGTGATTGGCTGCTGGAGTACTCTGAAAACAGCCCATGCATTCTAGGATCTAGAATATATGGGCTAATTCCAGATTACTTCAACAGCCAATCACAGACACACATTCTGTGTGCTGGTGTCTGTGATTGGCTGTAGGAGTCAGTGCAGTGAATAGCTCAGATGTTAATGAGCAGCCCTGGAAGTAGATGCGGCAGTATGGCAGAGTGAGGGACAGCGGTAAGTATGATGATGATTAATAACCATATGCTTTAGTTTACAGCCCCCCGCCCCATCCCATAACTTTTACGTCTGAGTTTGGTGTTCGGACTCAAGTTCAAGTCATGTTCGGTCCCGAATCTGGACTTTAAAAAAAGTCCAGTCTACCAAACCCAAACATCGGCAGGTTCGCCCATCATTAGTGTTGACATTAAGATCCCAGAAGACAGCAGTACTATGTGTTATTACATGTCTCACAGGAGAATCCTGGGTTTGACCTTCTCTGGGGACGTGTTCTTTATTTTCCCTTTTATGACACCTCCTGTCTCCTCATTATTGGTCTTTGCTGTGGAAAGATATTTACTTATATAGTTTAGATTTTAATTTTGCTATGAGCAAGAGGGGTATAAGCAGAGATTCTCTACCGGGGGTGTTACATTCTCTCCTGAATGCTATTGACCAATCATAATCTGGGGGCGTCATTGAAGGGAAGAGTCCACGCCCCCAGAGAAGAATCTGCTTACTCAGCTCTGCTCCATGATGTGGCCAGTTTAACACCTCAAAACTGGTGAATAATTCTCTTTAAATAGAATTTTTTTGTATATTTTCAGTTTCTGAAGAAGATCCAAAACCAAATGGTGTTATATGTCCGAACGCCTACTGTAACGGCACCTTGGAGGAGTGTAAGACCGACAAGACGATAAACTGCACCGGATCCATGACACGATGTGTTGACTACAGAGGGAATGTGAGGAATCCAGGTGAGATTGGGACTGATGTTGTTTTTGAGCTTACAATTATATAAAACTACGGTACATGGGGGCTTGATGCTATCGCATCATGTGGGCAGTGACATCACGATGGGGGCAGTTTCTTGGGTGCTGGGGGCGGCAGCCATATCACCCCCTGTTCCCTGTCTACTGTTTTTTCCCCCTTGTTCTCTGCCCCCCATGCTGTATCTTAGTTCCCCTGAGGTCGATCTCTACCCCCTCTATGGTCGCTCTCTGCCCTCTCCTGTGGTCACTGTCTGCCTCCCTCCTGTGCTGTCTCTCTGCCCCCATCAGTACTGTCTCTTTGCTCCCGTCTGTGCTGTCTCTCTGCCCCCTCCTGTGCTGTATCTATGGCCCTCCTTGGGAACGTGGACCAGGTGGGGGTAAGCAGGTTGTGCTGTGCGTGGACCGAGCAAGGGCGGAAGTATGGACCGGTGGTAATGGACTGCGAGGATCATGGACTGGGTTGTTTGGGCTGCGGTACCTGTCTTCCCTCTGTGTGTTTGAGGACATGTGACGATGTCACAGTCATGAGATCAGTCATGTGCCCCCGATCACATGACCGTGACATCCTCACAGGTCCCGTATACAATGGTCAGTTGGAGGTGTGTGGCGTGCCTGTGAGGGGCGGCATCTCAGCGTCAGTGTTGGGTGCCGGTTCACCAGCGGTCATCATATTTGGACACCCATCACTTGGGTGTCCAAATATGGTGACCGGAACTTTTTCTGGCCTTTGGCCAATACCGTGATAGGAGGACATGATTATGGCAGAAGTGGATGACAGTATTTGACCTAACATGTTGTTTTTATGTCTACAGATGGGATAGTGCAAAATTATTCTATCAAAGGTTGTGTCAATGATGACTGCTGCCGATACAGCTATGACAGCAACGTTGCGTTAGACGAATTACACAGGGTGGTCCTGGAGTGTTAGATGTTATGTCATAATCCAGATGCCTTCAAGAATGAATCAGTCGCCTTCAAGTCTAATGATCTTTGCTTTATTGGTCTTAATTACAAAATGATAAAGGATACAATGTACAACGCCTTCCAATGCTTTTAAATCGTAGCTTTTATCCCAAAAAAGCACTTCAGATGCTTAGATGTTTCTATTTGCTAGTTGCCCCAACAGTCAAACAGTCATCTGTAATGAGCAGAGCTAAGAAGACCTTGCTTTGACAATAAAGACTTAGCTTCACCCACTACGGTCACATGGTGGTGACATCACACAGGTCCTTGTACAGAGCATTGTCACGATGGTCTCTCTTGCTTTGGAGACTTGTGACAGGTTTGGGATCTGACTCTCATTCCCTGTATTGAGACTTCATTTTAAATGTTTTTCATTCCTTTGGCAGTGTAGGAGTTAATGTCAGTTTCTGTAATGCTCCTTAGTTCTCTACCCAGGTGTGGCTACTTTGTGATCATTCCCATCTCTTTTATATGGTCACATGGTCCAGCCTTCCTTGCTGGTGATTGAACTACATTCCTGGCCTGGCTACCTGAGGTGAAGGAGGTTCTCTGGAGAAGCTGACCATTGCCAAACTGTCTGCTGCCTAGGAGAGCACCTGTGAAGTTGTTTTTGTCTTTTACCTGTCTGTCTCCTCTTCCCCTCTTGTTATTGTTAGTGCAGCGGTTGGGACTAGTGCTCCTGCTGGCTATCTCCCTATTTTGGGTTATCATCAGAGTCAACGAGGGACTAGGTATCCTGCTCAGTGATAGGGTGAAAAGAACCTGTCTCAGCTACCTGAGGTGATGGGGGTACTCTGGAGAAGCTGACCATTGCCAAGCCATCTGCTGCCTAGGGGATTGGCAGCAGGCGTGAAGTTGTTTTGTCATTTCCCTGTCTGTCTCCCCTTCCCCTCTTGTTGATTTTATTGCAGTGGTTGGGACTAGAGCTTCCGCCAGCCATCTCCCTTATTGAGGATTTTCATTATTGCCAGTGAGGGACTAGGTATCCTGCTCGGCGACGGGGTGTAAGTACCCACATAGGGACGGTAGGGAGATCAGGCCACAGCTGCAGGTCAGTGCAGGAGGTCTCCTTTTCTTCATTACCCTAGGAGCAGGGACCTCCTTTGTATTTGTCCCCCCTGGTGTTTCCCCAGGCTTTTCTTGTGTCTAGTGGACCGGACACCGTAGGTCTGTATGCCATTGTCATGCACTGTATCCGTTCGCTCCCTAGTCCGCGGCGTGACATGCATTATATGTTTTCAGTTGAATGACATGTCCGCTATCCATCCGGATGACTGTTTGACTGTTTGGGCAGGTAGCTGGTGAAAACATCTAAGTATCTAAATTCCTTTTTTGGGATACATACAAGAATAAAAAAAATAATAGGTTACTTATGAACAGTACATGATCTAAATAACATTGGTGGTGGTTTAATAACAAAAAAAATAACATGCCAGGATCTCTTTAAGATTTAAATTAAGATGTGATTATCTGAACACTTTAATAAATATTCACTAAGCAATGTGTCGTCCTTGTATGAATTCATGGTGAAATGAAAATAAAGGCTGGACTACTAAGAAGAGCTAAGAAGTGTCAAAGTGTGACCATTGGGAAGTATCAATTATAATAAATGAAAAAAGTAGCAACATTATAGATGACATCAATATTTATATTAGAGAACAAAAACGTCCTGAAAGCTTGCAGTTTCTACATTGAGCCGCAAAATAAGCTGACACTACCTGTTATCTAGAGATTGATTTTTAGCAGTCATCTCATCATTAATAAAGAGTGAAAGGTGACACTTCAACCCCGAAGCTGGATCATAATGTTTTCGGTGATTGGCATAACTGAGCTCCTCATCTTAGGCTGGTTTCACATAGCGTTTTTTTGAGGATCCGTAACTTTACGTTGTGAAACGGACAGCCACGGATCCGATTTGGCCCCCATGTATCCCTATCAGCACAGATTGGCGCTCTATTGCCAATGCGATTTGTGTAGGATCCGATCCTGTCTGATTTTTTTTGCTGTAACCAGAATTGGAGACTGCTCCGATTTTGGGCACAGCGGACCAATTCGGACACAATCGGATCCGACCCGGTTCGCGGCAATTAACATGGGGGGTCATGATCGTGGGTCATCAGCTTAAATGTCTTGGGCCAACACATGAACCAAAATCCCATCTATAAAGGTTTTTTATTTATCATATAAAAAACTTTTGCACTTTTTTATCCATCCAGGGTGCAGTAGGGCCCATAGGGGCGCCATTCATCTAGTGGTGCAGAAGCATCGTACTGTGCGGCCCAATGCTCAGGCAGCGGAGCGGTTGGGTAGCTTTCAGACACTCTGCATCATATGTATCAGTGTGAATGGTGTCCTATGCAGGCCTAGTATATGCATGGCAGGTCGCCTCCCACATCTTGATGGTAGAGGTGATTTTATCAGCCTGCAGCTGGGCTTGCTTCACATTTGGGCTCTGACTGCGTCCTGTAAGTGCATTTGGTTTCTGTCTATGGCATGGATCAGCTGATCGGGTATCCCCGCCTTGCCTGGTCCTTAAGTTCTGAACTAGATGGCGCGCATCGCGGGACACACGCCGGAGAGGTGAGGATCTTTTTTTTAACTTTTAACCCTTGCTTCACTCCTGCAATGTATGTATATACATTGCAGGAGTGAAAGTGCCCTGCTTGCCTGCACTTTGCAGGCTCAGGCTTTTCTGTGTCCGGATCCGTGAAAATCACAGACCAGGACACAGAAAGGCCACATCCGATCGGGTCCTTTCCTGTTCGTGGGGGTCCTGCAAAACGTAGGATCCCCACGGACAGGAAAATAACGCAATGTGAAAGCGGACTTATTGCACAGGGTCACAGAGCATGCATTGCTCACTAAACTCTTGCATGTGACTATTGTTGTAGTTTTGTGCACCACAGTGCTGTGCAAATTAATTGGGACAAAGCATTTTTTTAAGTAAAAGCATACGTTGGGGTTACCAGTCAGTGATTCAAACCAGTTTTAACTGCTTTGATCAGGTGTGAGTGTACAACCTTGAGTAACAAAATGTGGTTTGCCCCCTCAGCTTTCAGGTGAGAGCTTGTTTCTGGGAGGAGTGGTTTAGTTACTTTTTCTCAGTGTGATTCGTGCCTGTAATAATGGATGTTCCTCCACGGAAGAGTCTAGAATTATTACTCTTAATGACCATACAAGTCTGACTAAGAGAAATCGCTTCCACTGTCGGTATTGGAAAATCTACCGTTTCAAGAATAATTCACTGCACACAATGAAACTGGATCGTTTTCTCCAAAACCAAAAGGGAAATGACACCAATAACTGATAAAACACTTATCAGCAAGAGTAAACTAATGCAAGGAAAACAAGCTGTGTCCCAATTAATTTGCACAGCACTGTAGAATGTTGCTGAAAAGTAAACCTCTTGAGTACTGTTTTTCAGCTCAGAGAATCAGTAACATTACCACCATTGATAGAAATTGGAATAAAGAACTAGGCAAACTGAAAATAAAAATATAGCACAATATATGATAATTTTAGATTATATTGCAAGTAACTAAAATAAGGCATCATGCAGGAATGCTATAGTTATATAAATCAACCCATTCCATCAGTTTTGACCAGAATGCTGGAGAGATGCATATACAATACTAAGGGGTTGTCACCCTGGGCAGACCTCTGGCGAGGTAGGTTTTCAACTTTTGATTACATGTATCTACTTTCTTATAGCACTGCAGGGGTTTATGAGTCTTTCCTTGCTAGCTTTTTTTTTTTACCTTAAATCCCTACTGCAGCTTTTGTGACCGCTCCCCTCTGCTATAACAGTCATGTGTCTTACCATCTGACATTGGTTATAGACTGCCTTTCTTTGCTGTCCACTTTGGAAGACGTAATTCCCTGGAAGACGCTGCGGTGTTGTAACAATTGTAGCAGCAGTGATTTGCTGCAGTTGATGAGTTTTGAGTAATATCCTTTTGTGTCTATTTTCTCTCTCTCTTTTTACCTTACCTTATATTGTATTATCGTAATGGTGAGACTAGTGTGCTTGCCAGCCTGCACATTGTCCAGAGTAAGTTCAGGGCAAGCGAGGGCCTAGGCACATTATGGTTTTGAGAGGAAGGACCTGTATAGGGACGTTAGAGACTGCAGGATTTAGCCTCAACTAAGTGTCAGGAGGTGACACCTTCACCCCCTTCCCTTTTGCCAGGGCCTTCCTACTATGTTATCTCCAGTATCACCATTGTGTTGTGCCTTATTCTGGACGTCTGTACGCTTCAGCATCACAGGGACACAGGAGAGTCAGCAGCATGAAGGTTACAGGCATAGTGTAAATTTCAGACCATTGCATAGACTGGGGAGGATTGATTGGTTAGAGGTGTAATGCACATGTGGTAACTCACACAGGAAAATATTGCATATCTCTAGACTACTGCACCTGACCCAACTGATTCCTGTATGGAATAAAGTTCCTAGCTGCACAGTCCCTGGGGGCACCCGCGTGAGCTGGAATAACCCTAACTGAAAAACATGGAGATGACAACTTGGACCTGGCTGCCTAAAAGGCTGTCAAGTGTCTCTTGTATGTCTTAGGGGCAAGGTACCATTAAAACACTGGAGTGGTGGTTTTTGGAAATGGGCCTCTATACACCTATGTAGATATTGCCTTAAAACTAGACGTTTGCTGCTAGAATAGACATTTACCACGTTAACAAATGTCTCCGAACTGTCCTCTCACCTCTCCTCATGCTCCCAATTCGACCGCCTACAGTCCGGCTTCCGACCCCTCCATTCCACCGAAACAGCCCTGACCAAAGTCACCAACGACCTACTGACCGCCAAGAACAAACACCACTACTCCATCCTCCTCCTCCTTGACCTGTCTGCCGCCTTCGACACGGTTGACCACTCCCTTCTTCTCCGGATCCTGGAAGCCCTCGGCATCACCCACCTTGCGCTCTCTTGGATCTCCTTATACCTAGCGGACCGGACCTTCAGCGTCTCCCACTCCCACACCTCCTCCTCACCCTACCCCCTTTCTGTCGGAGTCCCCCAAGGTTCGGTCCTGGGACCCTTACTTTTCTCCATATACACTCTCGGCCTAGGGCAACTCATTGAGTCCCACGGCCTCCAGTACCATCTCTACGCCGACGACAGCCAAATCTACCTGTCCGGCTCTGACATCACCTCCCTACTCTCCAAAATCCCACAATGCCTTTCCGTCATTCATCCTTCTTCTCTGCTCGCTTCCTTAAACTCAACATGGACAAAACTGAATTCATAGTCTTCCCCCCAAGAAATTCCCCCCCACCTCCCAACCTATCCATCTGCATCAACGACTGCGCCCTCTCCCCAGTCTCCCAAGCCAAGTGCCTCGGGGTAATCCTTGACTCCTCCCTATCCTTCAAGCCCCACATCGAGGCCCTCATCACATCCCTCCAGCTCCAGCTCAAGAACATCTCACGGATCCGCTCCTTCCTCACCCACGACACCGCTAAAACACTCATTCATGCTCTTATCATCTCCCTCCTTGACTACTGCAACCTCCTTCTCAATGGCCTTCCGGCTAACTCCCTCACAGCTCTCCAATCTATCCTCAATCCCGCTGCCCGACTAATCTACCTGTCCTCCCGCTACTCCCCTGTCTCCCCCCTCTGCCAAGCCCTTCACTGGCTCCCCGCCTCCAAGAGATCCCAATTCAAAACACTAACCATGGCGTACAAAGCCATACACAACCTGGCCCTACCATACATCTCCGACCTGGTCTCCCGATACCTACCCTCATGCAACCTCCGCTCCTCCCAAGAACTCCTCCTCTGCTCCCCCCTCATCACATCTTTCACAACCGAGTCCAGGACTTCTCCCGGGCATCTGCCTTACTCTGGAACTCCCTGCCCCAACACGTCAGACACTCTCCTACCCTGAGAAGCTTCAAGTGTCACCTGAAGACTCACCTATTCCGTCAAGCCTACAACCTTCCATGAGACCCATTCGACCGCCCCATACCTGACATTCCGCCAACCTACTGTATCCCCACCCGCCCCTCGTAGACTGTGAGCCCTCGTGGACAGGGTCCCTGCCCCTCCTGTACCTGTACGTCCTGATCGCCTAGATTTAGTGTACTTGTTCTTGTCTCCCTTATCCTCATGTAAAGCGCCATGGAACCTAATGGCGCTATATAAATAAATAATAAAAATAATGATAGTATACAGTGTATTTCTGATTCATTTAATGTTAGCTACATTGAAAAAAAATGTGCATGTCTTTAAAAAATAAGGAAATTTCTAAGTGACCCCCAAACTTTTCAATGGTAGTGTAGGTATCTTTTTGGGGTTGTCTTTTATGTTTTGGCATCTCATAAATGTCTGAAAACCTAAAAAAAGTGATGAACATGAATCATTAGAGAAACCTGGGTGACTACTGCACAGCCAAATGTGATTCCTCAGCGTGCACATACTATTCCTTTGTTCTGTAAGTCAAGAGACATGAGCCATCATTTTATGATTGTGGATTGAATCAGCCCCCTGCGGTGTACTAGACTGCATCATTGTTTGAACTAGAGACCAATGAGAGCGCAGCTATCTTCCACCAATCCTATGGGGCACAATGCCCTGAAATTGGAGCTGATGGATATTTAAAGAGGCCTGCTCCTGTCACTGATGGGATTCTACAGGACCTCAGCCTTAGGATTGTGGTTCCAGCTAGTAGATTAAAGAATTGCTCTAGTGCCTAACACTGAGTTCATGAATTTGGAGATCCAGGTTTGGACAATCAAGTCACCTGGTCACATACCTTGCTGTGCTCAGTTGGTTTCCTAAGCTTGCCACTACCCCATCTTAGTGAGTGCCTGTCAAAAGCTGGGTGCTGATAGCTGGGGTTGTTGGCCCTGGTTCCACCAAAATCACAGAGGTTTTGATCCCGAGCGAGCCAGCGGAAGAGTGAGACACTATCAAAGGCACCATCCTATGTCCTTGCTGGGAATGTACTATATGCAGTTGACTATTGGGGATCCAATTAAAGGCCCAGTTACACGGCACGACATCGTCAACGACATCACTGATACGTCACGGGTTTGGAGGCGTACCACTGATATCGTTGCGATATCGTTGCGTGTGACTCTGGCAAGTTGCAACGATAAATCGTTGGGTCGGAGTCGACAGGTTTACCAACATGTTGGTAAACCTGACGATCTCAACTCCATCAACCTGCTGTATCGTTCTGTGTGACACCGCGATAACGATGTCATGGACGACTTCGCCCATTCAGACCAATGAGCAGGGATCGTTCGCGGGGTTGGCGAACGATACCTGCTCACAACATCATTGGTGAGTTGTTCACGATATCTAGACATGTGACATCTCAACAACGATGTTGAAATGATATTAATGTGCCCCTGGGATCGTTGTTGACATCGTTTCAACCTCGCACTGTGTAACGGTACCTAACCCTATCTCACCCTGTGTGGTTTGAGTAGTGTTCTGCCCAGGTTGAAGTAGTACGGGGGTTCATTGCGGTGATACCCAGCCAATGGGAGATCTTTGTAAAGACAGCCAGGGCCAGCAGACGAGAGCACCCACTGACTCCCGTGTCTCCACAACAAGCACTGCCGGGAAACCCCCGACGGTGGAGGCAACTCGCGAAAGAGCAAGGACACAGTTTTACTGTGTATTAATCAGACCAGGATTTTACAGCTATTTAAATCAAGAATAATATAAATTTTGGAAATTTATTCTAGTGGCCTGAAAGAGAAACAATTGACAAGAATCTTGTACTCACAACCCAAAGGCGTCCACTTCCAATTCCTCAGGGGAAGGCAAATATGATGTTGTTTGATTTTGGGATAAAACGTAATTAACCTTTACACAAAAACAAACAAGACACAAGTCTTCTTCTCTATTGGGAAAGAGTAAATATCCACGTCTTTGGATTAACTTCTTATAGTATGGGCTATCACTCACTGTCATCCTGAAAACTTGGAATGCGTGGTGCATCATGCAATTACTGGACAGATGTCATCCATCCATCATACAATAGTTTCTTTACCATTATAAATCATATTTATATGATCCCGGTGTACAGAGAACAAGACGAGGAGAATCCGAGGAGACACCGACCATCCACAATGAAGAACCTGGTGGCTTTACTTTGCCTGATCTCCGCTCTTGTCATCTCAGGTAAGACTATTGGAGTCACTCTCCAGCATATACACAAAGTATAACAAGAAGCATTGGCAAACTTTATTGCATTCTTTCATAGAATCATAGAATGGTAGAGTTGGAAGGGGCCTCGAGGGCCATTGAGTCCAACTCCATGTGAGAGCAGGTTCTCCTAGATCATCCCAGCTATATGGTTATTTTGCTTCCGCTTGAAGATTTCCATTGATGGAGTGCTCACTACCTCTCATGGCAGCCGGTTCCACTCTCTGACTGCCCTCACTGTCAGAAAGTATTTCCTATTGTCTAATCTGCATCCCTTTCCTTTCAGTTTCATCCCATTGCTTCTTGTACTTCCTTGTGCTAATGAGAGTCGGGTTGTTCCCTCTGCTCTGTGACGCATTTCAGATACTTGTAGACCGCTACTGAGTCTCCTCTCAACCTTCTCCTAGTCCTTTTAGCCTGACTTGATAGGACGTGGTTTGCAGACCTACTATCATCGTGGTTGCTCTTCTCTGGACTTGCTGTAATATTTTGATGTCTTTCTTGCATTCGGGTTCCCAGAACTATACATAGTGTTCCAGGAGGTGTCTGACCAGGGCAGACTATAGGGGAATAATTACCCCTCTTGTTCTAGATTCAATGCTTGTCTTGATACATCCCATAATTTAGTTAGCCTTTTTAGCTGCAGCACTGCACTGTTGGCTCAGGGTGAATTTGGGATCTACAAGTATACCCAACAGGGGCGGTCTGGTGCTTCTAGCGCCGGGTGGCAGATTTGTCTTGCCAGCCCTTGATGAGGAGCGGCGGGGGGGGCTGTCAGAGATTTGGAGGAGTGGGGCGGGGGAATTGGGTTGGGCGGGATGGGGTGTTGCGATGTGCTGTCAGAGATCTGGAGGAGGGGGGGTGCTGTGGGAGCTCACTCACATGGTTATCGGCCGCGTCTCCTGCTGTTACACAGCTCCGGCCGCAAAGGGCCCATTTGTGAGGGGGGGCGGCCCTAGATGAGGGCTATACCACCAGCCCAGGAGGCACTTGCCCCCTGCCACCTGGGCTGGTCCGCACCTGATACCCAAGTCCATTTCCCCTGTGCTATCACTCAAAAAGTTATGGCTCTTGGAAGAAATTGAGGAAAATACAAAAGGACAAAATGGTAAATGGCTCCGATCCGGAAGTGTTTAATCCCAACAAAATGCAGCTAATCCTTAAGGCACATCTCCATATTCGTAAAGATCAAGTGACCAAAAAAAGTAATAAGGAGAGTAAAAATGAAAAATTGGGCATATATCACAATAGACGACAGCTATGTCAGAAGATCAAGTTACTGTAAGGCCAAGTTATTAGCGTTGACCTTCACCGATGTCCGGAACGTTTTGGTTGTGATTATGAAAAACATGATTGTAAGGATAATGATCTCCAATGACATCCCTGCATTGTCCCTTCTGTTTTCCAGTCATTTCTTATAGATGTTATTCGTGCGAGTCCCTCAGCTCTGGAAAATGTAACGTGTCGGAGACTGAATGTCTCGGAGGTCGATGTATGACCGCGTCCCAATACTTTAAGAGTGGTGAGCACAACTCCAATTTCCTTTGGACAGAGAATGTTACCACCTTGGTTCTGTGATGTCTATTAACTTTTTTTGTAGGTGAAAAGGAGTTTAAGGCAATGTATAAAGGCTGTGCCAATAACACTTTGTGTGGCGCCAAGGGCGCAGAAATGATGGAAGATATCATATTTAGATTTTATGTGAATTGCTGCACTGGAGAATTATGCAACAATGATACATATGAATGTAAGTGTCACTACGGTGAGAATTCTAGACTAATTATAACGTTATTGTTCTATAGAGTCGTTACAGGACTCGAGAAGAGGAAAGCAAGACTGCAGTGGCCACCGTTTGTCAGAGCCGCCACTGGAGCCCTGCTCCTGCCTGCGCTTAATGCAAATTGATATGTGCTTCTGCCCACATCCATAATCCTGCCCACCTCTTTGCATCACCTTTAGTGCCAAGAGGGGGACAGGATTAATGGTGTGGGCAGCAGTGCATATTCATGTCCTTAAATAGCGGACACATGTGGCTGCACCAGTGACTGGATTCCCCAAAAGTCCCTTTGGCCCATAGAAAAAGACTACTACTATTAAATATTTGCAATAATTGGGGGCCCCATTGGAGCTTTCGCATCGGGGCCCCTGGGCCTGAAGTTACACCACTGTCCACCAGAGTCTTCTCCAAACCTTAGTAGGTCCTTTGGGGTGTTCTCCAAGCCTAGATAGGTCCACCAGAGTCTTCTCTAAGTCTAGACCCATCCACCAGGGTCTTCTCCAAGCCTAGATAGATCCACCAAGTCCTTCTCCAAGCCCAGAAAGCACCACTTGGGTTTTCTTCACTGTTATCATTGTATCAGCCATCGGGTTGCTGGTCTTCCTCTACTCCTTGTTCCTTCTATTCTTCCGACCATGATGTCCTTCTCCAGTGATTTCTGTCTTCGTATGATGTGTAAACAGGACATAGCTTGGTGATCTTTGCTTCCAGTTACATGTTTGGCTTGATTTGTTCCAAAATTGATTAGTTTGCTCTCCTTGCCATCCATGGTTTTGCTAAATCATTTAACTATAACATAAAATGTGTTTCTAGTTCCTCAAGAAGATCCAATGCCAAATGGTGTAAAATGTCCCAACGCCTACTGTAACAACACCTTGGAGGAATGTAAGACCGACAAAACGATAAACTGCACCGGATCCATGAAACAATGTATTGACTACAGGGCCAAAGTGAGGAATCCGGGTGAGAAAAATGTATATATTTTTTTAATATTTTACAAATAATCTAAAACACAACCAGCTCATAATATGGGCCGAAAAATAAACTGCAGTCGTGTCAACAGCTTCAGGGCAAATTTGATTATTTTTTTATTAATTATAATTTATTATTATAATAATTATTTTTATTATTTAGAGAATATACATAAAATATTTCCCCTAACGAAGTCTGTTGGTTTTGTATCTATAGATGGGACATTGGAGGATTATTCCGTCAAAGGTTGTATTAATTCTGACTGCTGCCGATACAGCTTTGACAGCAACATTGGAATAGAAGAAATACAGAGGGTGTTCCTCAAGTGTTAGATGTTATATCGGAATCTGGATGTCTTCAAGAATGAATCAGTCACCTTCAAGTCTGATGATCTTTGTTTTGTCTTAATTGCAAATGATGTAGGTTATAATATAGAACGCCCTCCATTGAGGCACTTACATTACTTTTTGGCTTTTGAGGCTTTATTTCTTCACACGGTAGTTACATGAAGTCAAGGCAATGTTTTTGGTCCACACTGTTGGAGAACGTCAACACTCAGCATGCCGGTCTGTCAGGGACTTGTAGTATACCAGCTGTCAAATATTACAATCCATTATTTTATCTTAAAACCTAAAAGGCTGGTTTCACACTGGCATTTTTTTAATCCGGAGATGGCAGGTTCCCGGAATGGTAAAAACTGATGCCCCCGCACCGGTATTATTCAGGTCCTTCTCACGGATCAGTGATAATACCGGTGCGGGAGCAGACAGTTGCGTCCTGCTGTGTACCTGCTTCCGCGGAATTCGGTGACAAAAGACACGCCCCCTAGGGAACGTGTAATTTAGAACTGCGTTCTGGGCATGCGCAGTCCCAAAACTTGGATCCGGTGTATGGATCCAACGGGATCCATAGTCCATTAGATTACATATTTTAAATCAATATATGGTGCCCCGAATCCGTGTTCCATTGGGTACATTGTGATATTACCCATGGTGCCCTGGATCACGGTGCTTCCGGATTTTGTCATAGAGACCAAAAATGCACCAAAGTGCGTTTTTATTCACAGTGAAAAAAAATGGTGACACCCGGATCTGGGGCAAACGGGAAGAACTGGATGCACACACAGTTTCATCCGGCCCCATTGATTTTACCCGTGGTGCCCCGGATCCAGGTTTCATTGGACACATTGTGATTTTACCCATGGTGCCCCGGATCCGTGTTCCATTGGGCACTTTTTGATATCACCGTGGCGCCCCGGATCACGGTGCTTCCGGATTTTGTCATAGAGTCAAAAAATGCACGAAAATGCGGTTTTATTAACAGTGAAAAAATGGTGACACCCAGATCTGGGGCAAACGGGAAGAACTGGTTGCACACACAGTTTCATCCGGCCCCATTGATTTTACCCGTGGTGCCCCGGATCCAGGTTTCATTGGACACATTGTGATTTTACCTGTGGTGCCCCAGATCCGGGTTTCATTGGGCACATTGTGATTTTATCCATGGTGCCCAGGATCTGGGTTCCATTGGACACATTGTGATTTTATCCATGGTGCCCCAGATCCGGGTTTCATTGGACACATTGTGATTTTATCCATGGTGCCCAGGATCTGGGTACCATTGGGCACGTTATGATTTTACTCATGGGGCCTTTAATCCGGGTATCATTTGGAATATTGTGATTTTACCCGTGGTGCCCTGGATCCTGTTTTCATTGAGCACATTGTGATTTTACCCGTGGTGCCCTGGATCCAGTTTTCATTGGGCACATTGTGATTTTACCCGTGGTGCCCTGGATCCGGGTTTCATTGGACACATTGTGATTTTACCCGTGGTGCCCTGGATCCGGGATTCATTGAGCACATTGTGATTTTGCCCGTGGTGCTCCGGATCCAGGTTCCATTGGACACATTGGGATTTTACCTATAGTGCCCCTAGTGCCCCAGATCCGGATGCTTCCGGGGTGTTGTCACAGATACCAAAAATGCGCCAAAATGCATTTTTGGTCTCAGTGAACAAAATGGTGACGCCCGGATCCGGGGCAAACGGGAAGAACTGGATGCACCTACAGGTCCATCCGACCCCATTGGGGCCGAAAACTGATGCGGGTGCATCCATTTTCAGATGGAATCACACGGATGTCAAAAAATACCAGTGTGAAGCCAGCCTAACCTCACGTGCTGCTACAAAATACTGAAAGAAGTAATTTCAGAAACTTAAAATTTAAATTGAGATTGATTAACTATCTGAGCACTTAAATAAACATTCACAAAGCAATGCGTTGTCTCTGGATAACTTTATGACGAGGTGATAATACTGTATGTCAGGATGGATCTACTGTGTTAAGGCAAAAAGTTGCTGTTGAAGTGATCTATGACTTGAAAACAAAAGAAGATTTTAGTAAAATATCAGCTGAAAATATAATATAAAATATGCTTTACTGCTCTGCAGTCTCTGTGAATTGCTCTGCAGTAGCTAAATGGAGTCTTTTTTTAGTCTTTTAAGGGTTAACTTCTGTGGCTCTCCAGGTGAGCTGCTGCTGAGTGAATCAGCTGATGGGGTTGTCCACTCCCCCAGCCTTTAAATAATCCCATTACTCATCAGCTGGTGTCCTTGAAAGCGTTCATTCACTTTTTGAGCTGTACTGGCATTTTCAGAATCTGTCTTTTCTTAGAGTTGCTGTACCTATCCCAATTTCTGGGTGGGGTTTCTGTGACTATCTTGGTCCATGGGTTGAGGTGAGGGGGTGTTAGCCTTAATCTGGTAAGGAGCAGGGCAAGGGTGGTGGCCTAGACCTCCTTCTGGGACATCTGAGAACAGAGTCAGAGAGAGACCTCCAGTTTAAGGGTCAAACTAGTTCCCCTGATCACCTTTAGTCTGTCACTGACATCCTGCTTCCATACCCCTGCATTCGTTATAGGCACCCATGACAGGTGGCTTTTTAACAGTCATTTCATTGAGGTTGAAATAGAGGTTAACATAACTAGAGTCTGATGGGCCCTAATGCAAAATTTGGACCTGGGTTCCCACATGCATATTTATCAGATGTATGATCAGTCGCAGCATTCCAGATCTTGTCAAGAATGTTCCCGATTCTGTAATAATGTCCTCAATCCTGGCCCTTTCTGCAATAATGTCCTTGTTATGTGAGCGTCTGGGAATGGACCCACTGGACCGTGACACCTATCGCATCTGGAGGAGTGAGCCTGGGAGGGCCACCAAGACTTATGTGATAGCCACAGGAAGTGGAGATAGGTTTAGCTGGTAGGTGGTTGCCAAGTGCAGCCACCAGGGGCTGGCTGGCCCGGGTGGCAGGGGGGCAGATGCCACCCAGGCCAGTGGTCAAGCAGCAGTTTTGGGCCTGCCCGGCTATCTGTCATTTTGGTTACTCTGCCCCTGAAGCTCACTGCTCATGGGCCACTGCTGTGTGCTTGCCCCCCAGGCCGAAATTTGCCAGCCAGCCTGTGGCATCTATAATGCAGGATTTGACCCCAGTGCAAGCCAATTACATACTATCAGCGAATCTCACTAGCCTGACCACCCAGTGTACCGGAGCACAGTGATCCCGGCTCCAGCAATTAGAACATGGAATTGCTTCTAACTCCAGCCCTGAACAGGTCCTGAATAGGTTCGCTCATCTCTACATAAGAGATGAACAGATCTGTTAATGCTACAATTCACCAGATCAAGTAGATTTTCTAGGGAAATTTGAATTACAGCCAAACTATTCTTTACACATTGAATTTCCTTATGCAGACCACAGAACATAATAAATGAAATATGTAATACTGCTTATCTCTTTGACCCCTGTTCTACCCATAGCCCTTATGGCTCTTGTCACATCTTCTTATTAGCTCTTGAAATCTCTGGGGTCTGTTCACACTAAGCCGGGGCTTCCGACTATGACTGTTCTATTCATGTGCATATGATTAAGACTAGGGCCACAGTTGGGAGCCTGCATCCTCTAACTGGATCCGTTAATGGATCCAGTTTTGTTCCTTGTCCATTTTGAGGCATTTTTAGCCCATGCATTAACGCATGCGTTTCCCATGTTAAAAAAATGCATGGATCCAGTAACTGGATTGCAGACGCAAGTGTGGCCCTGGCCTAAGACTAGAGATGAGTGAGAGTGCTCACCAGTGCAAAATACTTGATTGAGTATCAGCGTGCTAGGGTATGCTCGTAAGTCGATCGAGTATCATGGGTGCTCAAGTGTCATGTTCAAGACCCCATCCCACATGTTTTGTGGCTGTTGAACATTCAATCAACATGCAGGGATAGCTTACCGGTAATGATGTAGCCATGTTGGCTACTGGCTTTACTGTGATTGTCCGGCTATACAGCATCATCGGGTCTTATATAAGACCCAGTGATACGATGCTCGGCACTCTCTCTGGAAGCAGTACAATGGGAGTGCATTGAGGAGGGAGGTCTTAGATTATATCAAACATATGGTCAGGGTTTAATTGCTATGGTAGTAATTGTATACCTCTGTTGCACCATTAAAACAAAATTGCTTTTCCAAAGGGTTAACAGCATCAATTGGGTCTCTAATCTAGTTGATGCTGTTAGCTACACATCTCAGCTGATTAAATCAGCTGACATGTTTTGGGGATGATGCAAGCTCAGCATGTGAACTCGCATCAGGGGGAGGGAAAAGACCAAGCACATACACATATGTCCTTGCTTGTGAAGGGGATAAAAGTAAAAATGGTGTGGGGTTCCCTCCATTTTTGATAATTAGCAAATATAAAACAGACAGCTGGGGGCTGGTTTTATCAGGCTGGGAAGGACCATGGTTATTGGTCCCTTCCCAGCCTAAATACACTAGTCCACAACTGCCCCAGAAGTGGCACATCACATTACGTGGACCAATTCTAGAGCTTGACCTTGGCTCTTCTGTGGTGACTGTCAGGGTAATGAGTTTTGGATGTGTGAGTCAGCTGTCATCAAACCCTGTGTTAGTAATGGAGAAGCATCTATCAGAAACTGCCATTACTAACCCAGTATGTAAAAAGAAAAAGAACACACCCAAAAAATACATTCTTTTAAAACATTTCCCAAATATTTCCCTGGCTAATTAATTTTATAAAGAAAAAGCCAATGATGGACTGCCATAATCCAGGGATTCCAACAGAATTTTGACATAGTCCATAAAGTAAAACCTGAAAGACATAAAAAGAGACAAGGAGTTTCTCGATTACCTAGATCGAAGGCGCGTGAGTCTCAGAATGAGGCTCCATTGGCTTTGAGCAACAGCCACACCTGACTCACGCTACACTCCAGCCAGTGATACGATTGGTGATGGCTTCGGTAACATTACCGCTCATCACCCCTCTTGCCGGATCACACAAAGAGCAATACTTTACACAAAATTTTATTCAATAAAGAAGTTTGCACATTTCTGTAACTGGATTCCCTCATCTTAGGCTAGCTTCACACCACGGTTTTCGGCTGTCGGGTTCTGTCCAGTGTTTTGCAGGATACACCACACAGAACCTGACAGCTCCGGACAAGCAGAACCGGAGGGCAAATCTGCCCTCCGATCCTGCTTTTTGCCACCTTTGTTGCCGGCGCTGTCTAGTGCTAAAATGTCAGCACTGCGGCTGCAGGGAAGCTGGCCGCAGTGCTGACATTTCAGCCAGGAAGCTCTCCAGGTGCCGAAATTCAGTGTCGGCTGCTTTTAGCAGCTGCCACTCTTTTAGCACCTGGCATTCCAAGAACCGGTCCGATTTTATATCGGATCTGGCGTGGTCTGGCGCCCATAGACTCCCATGTGCATCGCCCTTAGGGCCATGGGTTACTTGGGACTGGTCCTTATTCTCTGTTTACAGGGGGATGTCATGGTGGTGGCCGTGGACCGGTTCCGTGGCCCTGGAGGGACCGCAAATAAAAAGGGGATAATTGTAAAAAGGGAAAAATACGCCACCTGTGGGATGCGGCCAGATATGACCACCGCTGCTTGTCTGAGCTCCAGGGGATGATGTTTGGATGCAGCCGGGTGATAAACCCTCCACAGGTAGGGCTAGGTTGATCCCTGGGCCGGTGGTAATAGTTGTTACTGGTGAAGTTGTTGTGAGGTGATGATGGGGATGCACTTTATACTGACCAGTGTCCTTTAGATCTCCTAGGCTCGGCCTCTCCTCAGATGCTGGTCTCCACAGCTATGTACCTTCAATAAAGACTCTCACACTTGTTTCAGGTTTTACCGGGTACTTTACTCACTGCTCTTAGTTCACACAGTCACGGTTTCTTTTACAGTGAGCATACCGGTAGCCGGTCAGCAGCTGGTCTGGTTCACCAAACACGCCCTTTCTTTAGGCCTTTCCGGGTCTCTCTTCTCAGGACCACTACCTCAGGGCCAGCAGTCACAGACTTCTCAGGGGGTTCTCTCTCTCACCCACAAGTCCTATGTGAGGCCTTTCCTGGTTTTTTTTGGTCTGTTAGGTCCCGGGCATAGAGACCCTTCACCTTACCGATTAATCTGTGGCCGGGGCTGTAGTCTTTAACCACTTTTACAGGGCCAGTACCCTGTCCATCGACCCAGTCCCTTGGTGTCTCCGTTAAGCCAGTCTTCCACCTGGAACTCCTTCTCCACTACACCTGGTCAGTTGCTTTGGACCCGGTCAGCCATAAACTAGTTAACTAGTTAAACTAGTGTAAATCCTCCCCCTCTCACAGGTGCCACCTAAGCTCCACCCACCACTCTGCTCCTCCCCACCTCTCCCTTGCCTGGCATAAAGTCCTAGGTATAGGCATTCAGGGATGTGTTGGGTGCCTGGTTTGGGGTGAATGGCTTACCATCCCAGCTGCTGCTCTTTTCCGTGGCTACCAGTCTGCAGGGGTGCCACACATGCTATGTGTGCCGGATCGGGGAGGATCCGATGGAATCCGGTTTAGTCCGATTTTTGCATCAGACACAAAAAATAATGCAAACTCCGCTTTTGTGTCCGATGCAAAAATAGGACAAAACTGGATCCTCCCAGAATTGCACAAAACTGGATGGCAAATAACTGCCATCTGGTGACTTAGAAAGACAAGGGGGGCAAAACCAGATCCGGGGCTGTCTTGTTCACACCGGACAACCCCGGACAACAAAAATTGTGTTGTGAAGCCTTATCTGGCGCCCAGCTCACACAAGTAACCACGGACTCACCTACTGCATGGATGGATTTCCACAGCGGGTAAACAGACGTAAACAACACCTTCCACCCCGGCACAGTAGGGGGAGCTCAACTTGCTGCCCTTAGGCAAGATCCCCTATAAATATTAGTGCTAGGGGTGGAGTTAGTGAGAGTGTGCAGAAGCTACAAGAGCTGTGAAGACGTTCTGGTGGGCTAGGCCCAAGTCAGTGACCCTGAACAGTCTCCTAGCAGTTCTGCAGGACCCAAGAGTGGGGTCGGAAGGCGAGAAGAGAACAGAGAAAGAGTAAAGTGGGGATCAAGGAGCCATCTTTGGGTTCACCCAAGAAAGCACCCCGGAGTCCGAGTCTGATGGAGAGCACCTAGCCCATCAGAGAATACCGGTCTACCGTGGAGACTATAGTCTCCCGGGCATCTGTGCAGCCACCAACAAGGGAGCCAGGCATCGCAGAGAAAGGAATAGCGGCAGTCCATCGAGGGTTTCCCAACAACAGCACAGGTGGTAGGAGAGCAGAGGAGGTGAGCCAAGTTTCACACAGGGCAGGAGCTTCACACACACTGGACAAGAGACAAGGAGGCCTTATACCCACTCACTATGGAGATCCAGAAGTGCTTCTTGACCACATGACAGTACCTGGACTTTTATCTGCCGAACCATCAGTAAAAGTTAAAGAAACGACCTATGGTGTGTGTCAATTCCTCAATCGTTGCCCCTGCCATCCACAGACACTGTCCCGTTACCTAACAGCCCAGCCAAATCCCTGCTCCATCCCTTATCATAATCACCAAACTCCCCAGGGATCCAGCTCCGCCTGTGGGGAGCTTCAACACCTAGCTGCCCGTCCATCATCCCTGGAGGCCCCACGCAGCGCTGGTGCAATCACCAGAAACCACAGGTGGCGTCACGTGAACTTTATTATTTTTCAATTTTTTCGCTTTTTTGAAGAGAGACGACCAAGACCACGAGTCTGGGCAGGCCAACAGTGACATCCCAACCACAGCTGAGGGCCCAGATACCCGAGTTCCCATACCCTGGTGCCATACACTTACTCTTCAAAATGCTTGAGTTCCCATTATGTGTCCATTATACTTGATACTCTAGTTGAACCCATCCGAGTGTGCAACCTCCTCAATTCGAGAACTGAGCACTCAAGCTCTTTAGTGCTTGCTAATCACTAGTCAAGACACCATGATTCTGATAAGGTTGATTCTCATGACCTGACCACTAACATCGATCCTACCTCTTCCCATCAGTTCCCCCAGTGTCATCTCAGTGTCCCCCTACCCCTGTGTGGAGGGTCCAGCTGATACTTGACGTGTGCCGATAAATTCATGTTGGGCACGGAGAGGGCATGGAGAACAGTCTGTGTAGGAGTGGTGACAATGGAAGCAGTTTGTGTTACAGTATAAAGTTGTACTATTATATAACATCGTTCCCTGGAACATGGGAAAGAGATTGCCGATGCGTTGAAATTGCAAAAAAAGTGAAATTACACACACGGTAAAACAAGCCTGGTAGTACGATTCCCCAAGTCCCCTTTGTTATTTGTATGGACTTATCTTAGGTTTTGTCTGTTTATTGCATAAGAAAAATGTGGAGGTGGTTCAGGACACGTTGGATAATTTTTTCTTTTTTAACAAAGTTCTGGCGTTCTTAGTCACAACTAAGAATGCCGTTACATTCGAAACGCGTTGACTTAGGTCACATTTATCATGCACTTACTCTTCCTTAATACACTACTTTTAACTTTATTAAAAAGAAAAGATGATGCCACGTGTCTTGAGCAAGATTCAAATCTTTCTTATGCATCGAAGTGGTTGTGGCGGAACTGATTCCCGCCCTTCATGTGAACAGGAGACTGAAACGGTGAACTGGATTGGTCATTTTTTGTCTGTGTTGTGCGCAGTCTGAACATGTTCTTATACTTTGCTCATGTACTGGCTCAGATTTCTTCAACCGATAGCGCCCAAATCTTATTATTTTTCTCCAGACTTTATCTTGCAAATTAGGCCGGCTTCACACCACGGCACAATCCGATCCGTGGCTGTCCGATGTGAGCCGGACAGCCCCGGATCAGATAGCATACTATGGGGCCGAGCCGGATGGCAGCTATCTGCCATCCAGTTTCCATCTGTCTAGGGGGATCCGGGTGTATTCGGATGTTGCTTGCAACATTTTTGTGTCCGGGGAGAAAAATCTCCCCAAATTGGATCCTCCCGGATCCTCCCGGATGCGGGGCAATCCGGCGCTCCCTAAAATGGAAGTCTATGGGGTCGGATTGCGCCATCCGGGAACTGGACGCCGGCTGCTGAAGTTCATTACCAGGGAGCTGTCCCCTGTAACGCGGGTCAGCACCACTTCGCAGGGGACAGCTAAGCTCTGCAGCATCCGGCTGCACACCGGACTGGAGGGCATATTACCACCCCTGACAGCCCCGGATCGGATTGTGCCTTGGTGTGAAGCCGGCCTAAAGCAGACGAAGATTTTGGACCTGTTTAAATTGAGAAAAATGACAACGTTGTACAGGAAAAGTAGTTTTGAAGCTACTCTTCCTGTAGGAAAGGGTTTTAACCAAATGGATCGTGTCGAAAATTATTACCGTCTTCTTACTACTACAAAATGCGGTTCAGGGTTGGAAACTTAATTTAAGGAGCCTAAAAGAGAAGAAAATAATAAGAAGCTTGTGCACACAAAAAAATAAATCCTCCTAAATATTTAAGATATTTTAAGATAATAATGTCACAAAAACAAACAAGACGCGGTATTCTCATTTTGGCAAGATCTAATTGACCGATATCCTGGACAAACACAACATCATCATTGTATTGTGCCAGAACGATAACATCTACTGAGAGGAGAACATTTGCCCGGGATATATGTTAATTATGATGTTCCATGGTGTTATAGGAGAGATCTTATCCATCCCATGATACAATAGTTTCTTTACCTTCCTATAGAGTATTTATATGATCCTGGTGTACAGACAACCGGACGAGCAGAAGAGAATCCGAGAAGACACCGACCATCCACAATGAAGAACCTGGTGGCTTTACTTTGCCTGATCTCTGCTCTAACCGGCTCAGGTAAGACTGGAGAAAGGGGACCGTAACACGTCACGACGCTGAAACGATGTCGTCTACGATCTCGGGGGCGCGCGGAATTTTTTTACATCTTTTCAACATCGCTGGTGGGATGTCACACATCTAGATATCGTGGACAAATAACCAACGATGTTGTGAGCAGGTATCGTTTGCAAACCCCGCTAACGATCCCTGCTCATTGCTATGAATTGGCGAAGTCGTCCACGACATCGTTATCGTGGTGTCAAACACAACGATGCAGCCGGTTGGCTGGTTGCAGATCGTCAGGTTTTTGAACATGTTCATAAACCTGTCAACTCCAACTTGACTAATTATCGTAGTTGAATCGTTGGGTTACACGCAACGACGCACTAACGATGTCGTTTCAACATCGTTAAACAGGTCACTTTTGAGCGATGTCTTGAACGATGTCGTTCCGTGTAATGATACCTAAAGTCTATTGACTTGAAGTGTTCCTCCATTTTTGACAGGTCTACACTAATATGAAATGCAAATTATCCACCATTCTGGTTAATATAGTGACATCAATTTATAATCACATTTGGAAAAAAGTTTACAAAATTAGTGTATTATTATTTATTATTATAGCATCATTTATTACATGGCAGGTGAAAAAGGATATATATAGTAAAGACAAGTACAATGATCATAAACTATACAAGTTACAGATGTTAAGGAGAGCCTTAAGATCAAAATACTTAATTAAGCTTAAGACATAAGGGCATGGGAGAAATGATCTATAGAGTGTATAATTTTCACCTTACATAAGTTTGTATCAGACAAAGATGGCTCCCATTTCCTGCCACATCACCACATGTTCTGAGACAAAGCTGCAGTCAAGACAAAGAGTGATCAATCACAGAATGACACCTCATCAGATGGCTTCACGGATCAAACTAACTTTTGGAGACCTGAAGGACTAATTCACCTTGATGACCTCATGAACAATCCCCCTCCATGGACTAGACCATGTCCCACCAATAAATGCATTCCATTTGTCCAAATTCCTTGTGTGACCGAGCCCCTTAAAGAGCTTTTGTTAAAGCCCTTGTGTGATCAATAAAACTCACTTTGGAGCTGTGCCTTGTGGAGGCCTGAGGAGAGCTTACACCTGATTGTGTTATCGGTGTATTTCTTTCATTGCATGCATCAGTCCATATCAATCAGGACAGGGGCAGGCAACTTATTAATAATAATATTATAAAATATTAATCCTTGAGAATTGGCGCTCCATCGTGGGGCAGCAGAGGCGAATCCCCAAACCTTGAATGACCGGTGAAGGAGACGGCAGGACGCACTGAGTACCCGGAGCCAGGAGACTGATCACCTCCCTAACAAAGACGGTAAGTCTGCTGATTTTATTATAATCTGTTGGCTTTACCTGTTTTTCGGGGTACCCTGTGCAGATTGCCTGACCGCGTCCGATCTTTCAGTGTATCTGAGATGGCAGAGGGGTTTTCTCCGCTGCTGGCCATTTGATTGCGGAAGAACCGTCATGCTAAGTTGTCTGCAGCCTGCTCTTAAGTGTTTGTTTGTTTTGTGTCCATTCAGGATAGGGGCAGGCAACTTATTAATAATCCCTGAGACAGACAGGTACAGGAGGAGAGAGGACTCTGCCCATGAGGACTCGCAGTCTACAAGGGATGGATGAGGATACAGTAGGTGAGGAGAGAGGATCCTGCCCATGAGGACTCGCAGTCTACAAGGGATGGGTGAGGATACAGTAGGTGAGGAGAGAGGATCCTGCCCATGAGGACTCGCAGTCTACAAGAGATGGGTGAGGATACAGTAGGTGAGGAGAGAGGATCCTCCCTGCAAGGACTCACAGTCTACAAGGGATGGGTGAGGATACAGTAGGTGAGGAGAGAGGATCCTCCCCGCAAGGACTCACAGTCTACAAGGGATGGGTGAGGATACAGTAGGTGAGGAGAGAGGATCCTCCCCGCAAGGACTCACAGTCTACAATGGATGGGTGAGGATACAGTAGGAGATAAGAGAGGATCATGCCCGCAAGGACTCACAGTCTACAATGAATGGGTGAGGATATAGTAGGAGAGAAGAGAGGATCATGCCTGCAAGGACTCACAGTCTACAATGGATGGGTGAGGATATAGTAGGAGAGGAGAGAGGTCCTTGCCCATGAGGGATCACCATCTACAAGGGATGGGTGAGGATACAGTAGGTGAGGAGAGGGGACTCTGCCCGCAAGGGCTCACAGTCTAGAAGAGATGGGTGATGATACAATAGGTGAGGCGAGAGGACCCTGCCCACGAGGACTCACACTATACAAGCAATGGGTGAGGATACAGTAGGTGAGGAGAGAGGATCATGCCTGCAAGGACTCACATTCTACAAGCGAAGGGTGAGGATATAGTAGGAGAGGAGAGAGGACCCTGGTCACGAGGACTTACAGTCTAGAAGGGATGGCTGAGGATACAGTAGGTGAAGGGAGGGGAATCTGCCCACAAGGGCTAACAGTCTACAAGCGTTGGGTGAGGATCCAGTAGGTGAGGAGAGAGGACCCTGCCCATGAGGACTCACAGTCTACAAGGGATGGATGAGGATACGGGAATCTGCCCACAAGGGCACATCCCAGCTCCAGATAGTAGAACCAAGCTATCAATCACCCAGCCCAGCACACTCTTAATGCAGAGTGGAGGACTCATGACCGCGGTCAAATCATTAGAGACATTTCTAAAAAAAAATAGAAAAAGGGCAATTCTAATAAAGTACAGGTGGGAGTTGAAGAAAATCCACATTTATCTTGATCGTGAAGATCTTCATGGATCTAGAATTTGAGTTAACATAGGATCAAGTTAGGATCGATACCAATGAAAAATGTCTGGATCTCGGTTACGATTATGAAAAACGAGATTCTAATTACAACAAAAACATTCACCCGTTCACTTGAATGCCCCTTTTTGAGTGTTTTAACTTATTATCACCTGTTTTTCAGTCTTTTCCTATAAGTGTATATCGGGGGTGTCCTACAACGCTACAACATGTAAGGAGTCTGAGGTTGAATGTCTCGGAGCTCAATGTATGACCATCTGCCAATACATGTATGTTGGTGAGTAGAACTCAAGTCTCCCTGTTAATAAAATCTCTACTGTCTCAGTTCGGGTTTTGTGATATCTATTTATTTCTCTTATAGATGGAACGTTTTTCAAGTCAATATATAAAGGCTGCGCCAATGAAAGTATCTGTGGACTCATAGGTTCAGGATTCCATGAAGCTGTGAATCTTTGATTTTATGCAAATTGCTGCACTGGAAACCTGTGCAACATTGATAAATATGATCGTAAGTGTCAAACTAGTGTTTATCATTGGAGAATAAGTGACTAATGGGCAAACCCCGGTCAATGGGATCATTTATAGGACAATATAGAAAAATATTAAAATCTGAGAGTCCTCAGTGGTTGATACCTTTTAATGGCCAACTGAAAAGATGGTAATAAATAGGAGCTTTGGAGACAACTCAGGTCTCTTCTTCAGGCTGGTATAAGACAAAACCTGATGTGCCACATGTATGTGTATGACGCACCCCACGGTCAGGGTACTCGGATCCCAGGCGTAGCTTTTAGGGTGCTGTCACTGGTGGCCGGTGCCCGGATCCGTGGCCCTGGTGGTCATGAAAAAGGAGTTTAGTAAAAATAAAATAAGAAAAGTTTTTCAAGACTTGTATTGGGTTCGGGGATCAGGCTAAAGCTTGGGTCAAGTCCATTCCCGAATGTGACTTTTCAGTTGAGGCAAAATTGGCGACCCCCAACATCTGTAGGTTCATCCACCTCTAATCGTGAGTCATAACTAAAGGATATTTCATGAAAATGATTGTATTAATATCTCTAGTTCCTAAAGATGATCCAACACCGAATGGAATATTTTGTCCATCCGCCTTCTGCAATGACACAGTGGAAGAATGTAAGAGTACCCACATGGTGGAGTGCACCGGAGACTTGGACAGATGTTTTGAGTATAGAGCGGAAGCAAAAATTTTTGGTGAGCAAAATGTTATTTGGTAAAGGGCGTGTATATTCCTTTGATGAATGCACCAAAAATAAAGCATATAACACTATATTAGGCACGTGACAATTTTTTCTCTATCTGTGAAATTGCTCAAATTATGTTGGTCATAGTGGAATCTGTTTTTCTCTAGGAGGTGCAAAAAAAGGTTCTTCGTCTTCTCTATTCTGTAGTCCGTAAAAGATTAGTGTGATCTGATTTGTTCCATGGATTTTATTCCATGGTCCCATATGTGGAGACACGGGGGTCAGTGGTTGTTCTTGCCGCCTTTAGAAAGACTGCATGGACCAAGGCTCATCCCAACTGATCGCCCAAACTCCTTAACTTTGAGTGGAACACCAATCAAACAACACAGGGTGAGGGAACCACACATTGGTAAGACTTTATTGGATCCCAAACAGTCAATGGCATACAATACATACTCATCAAGAACACACAATGTAACAAGCAATAGAGTCTCAGCCTTCCACTGGCTCACCAGGGATTAGAATATTTGTGCCTTCGGGGCTTCCAGGGCCAACTACCCCAGTCCAGCAGCACCCCGCTTTTTGCATGCACCCACCAAGAAAGGAATAGCGGCAAGCTTATGAAGCTGACCAAGCACAGCAAAGTCTATAGCTAGCTGAGCGAATTGTCAAAACCTGGGTACCTTCCTTAACTAGTCTCTGATATTCCAGCCGCAACCAAAATTCCTAGGCAGAAGTTGTGGTTTTCCAATAGAGATCAGAGCCCCTAGATTGAGGCCATGTAGCGTACAACTCCTGGTGACTAAAAGAGGACCTGTCACCCCCCTGGTGCATGGGGCATGTCTGCTGCATTCAGGGAAGGGGTCCCCCATGTGTCTGTGTGCTGTGTATCCCGAGATATAGGCTTAGAAAAACTCACTGTTAGAAACCATTGAGGCAGTCCCTGTGGCTGGAGTGAGCTATACTGACAGGGGCCATTCCCTCCCCCTCTGCCTGCCTGTGCCGCATCCTGCTGTGCTGTTTATGCTTTGTTCAGATACTAGGGCAAGAATCTGGTGCTGATGTCAGGAAAAATGATTTGCATCCGCTCTGAGTGACAGAGAGCAACAAGGAGGAGGGCAGAGCCTGCACAGCAAAAGCAGCACAGAGAGGCAGAGGGGGAGGGAATGGCCCCCCAGTCAATCAAGCTCACTCCAGCCACAGGGACTGCCTCCATGGCTTCTAACTGTATTTTTTTCTAAGGCTATATCTCTGGGTACACAGCAAACAGACACATGGGGGACCCCTTCCCTGAATGCAGCAGACATGCTGCATTCAGTGATGCATTTAGATTGCCATGCAGCAGGGGGGGGGGGTGACAGGTCCTCTTTAAGCAGTGCATTTTATATATCCTGAGCACTCCTCTTAAGTTATTGTGGTCTTACAGGATTGGAGGAATAAGGATGTGCTCTTATTGACTAGCATTTCATGCCGAATGCTTAACTCTCCTGTGAGTGATGTAGACAGAAGGAGTGAGGTACGGTAATTACATTAGCAATACACAACCTCAGACAATAAAGGCTCTGAATCATCTTTTAAGAAACAATGTCTTAGCAAACAAGAGATAACTGACAAAAGACCGATACGTCTGGCCAAATTAAGAGAATTTAACTCATGCCATGCTTTGAGAAAAGCTGTGTCATCACGCCATAGACTTGAATAGCTGAGCACAATCTGATTTAAGGAAACAAACTCGTGCATGCTGTGATTTTTTTCTTTGGACTGAAAAACAATCAGTCACGTACACTGTCTCATTGAATAACATTGATCCAAGTGCAAACCTTATTTTTGATGGAAACCACTCAGACTGAGAATACCATTGTCTGCACGAGCCCTTAAAGGAGTATTTCTATTATCTGCTTTCACGAACAGCCCTCTTCTGCCCCCAATTATCAGGACAATTAGGCAATTGACCGACCATTATCCAACGAGGCGGCGGCTGTTTCCACTACTAGGCCGAATATTGGAGAGCTGACAGAGAGTTTATAGTATATATACACAACAGATTCCATGGAATATATATACCGTATATACCTCGGTACAATCACTGCAAAGCTCCACAATAACCTCAGAAAGATTATTAGCTGCCACCACCAATCGCTTATCAGGCCAATTGAACACCCATTAAAGATAGCGTAAGGCTTCAGGGTAATCATTTATACAGCGAGAGGAATGAAGCTACTAAAATTGATATATTTACTCTGAAAATATAAATAGAGTTTACAAAAATATACAAAAGAGGGGAAAAAGCAATAACGCATATACAATTACATAGAATAAAAAAGAATAAACAAAAGAAAATGACTAAACTTGTGCCACAGCCATGGCTTCCAAGCTTAGAGGAGAGAGCTGGACAGGACTCAAAGTGAGCTAACTGTGCCTCCAAGGACTGACAATGGATAAAATGTGGTTACCTTTTTCAACACAGGTTATCTCGCCTCTGGTGACTCATAATAGGGTGGATCATGGGATGTGGGTGCAGCTTCAGAAAAATTATGAAATCCCTACTTCCAGTTCATCAGGATTTTATCTTTCAATAGCTGTGAAACATGCCAAGGCTAACATCATTCAGTTGCCTGATTTTGGGCCTCCTATGCATGTCATGGTTATGAAAAAACTAGAAGATGGCCCAATTCTAACGCATCGGGTATTCTAGACTATGTACCAATCAGCAGCCAAGCAATGAACTTGGTTGTTGTTCTGAGGAACGAGTGAGGGGTACACTATGAAACGTGTTGAATGCATAAAGCCACCATTTGATATATTCATCTCTCCGATCTTTTCGGTAATAAATCTGACATTTCCATCCCTTCTTCATAACCAAATGGCATTTAGTGTTGGAAGTTTACTTAACATGGCTGAGAAGAGAAGCAAACACTAAGAATTTTGAGCACAACAAGAACATGAGTCTACCCAACAATTCTCCAGGAAGGTAAATAGATTTTATTGAGATATTTTAAGACAGTTAAATATTTTCTTTTTGCTTAGATTAAATCAACAGATATTCTGAACTCTCCATTATATAAGCCATCACGTCATAGCGTTATTGTGCCATAACCGTAAACTTTGCCGAGAGCAGAATGTCATGGCATGAAATCTTGGAACGTCTTGGTAACCATAGTCCCATAATACAATCGTTTCTTTACCTTTCCGAAAGTATTTATATGATCCCGGTGTACAGACAACCGGACGAGCAGAAGAGAATCCGAGAAGCCACCGACCATCCACAATGAAGACCCTGGTGGCTTTACTTTGCCTGATCTCCACTCTTGTTGGCTCAGGTAAGACTTACGTTGTCACATAGAAGACTGAGGAAGGTTCCTGAATGATTTTCCACAGGTCTGCTATAGTATTAAATTCAAATTCTTGCAATTTTTTGGTAAATGTGACATTGACCATATTTGTAGATTTAAAAATAATTGTGGGAAAATTGGACCTTGAAATAAATGAACCCCAAAGTCTTAGGAGGACCCATTTCTTATAGATCCAGAGTATGTAGAAGGGAAGAAATCCATCTTAACCCCAGGTGATCTTGTACAGTCATGGCCAAAGGTTTTGAGAATTACACCAAAATGCTATTTTCCCATGATCTGCTCCCTCTGGTTTTTATTTGTGTTTGTCTGATGTTTCTATCACATACAGAAATATAATTGCAATCATATTATGATACCAAAAGGTTCTATTGACAGTTAGAATGAGTTACTGCAGCAAGTGAATATTTGCAGTGTTGCCCCTTCTTCTTCAGGACCTCTGCAATTCTCCCTGGCTGCTCTCAATCAACTTCTGGACCAAATCCTGACTGATCGCCGTCCATTCCTCCATTCTTCCATTCTTCCATTCTTCCATTCTTGCATAATCAATGCTTGCATTTTGGCAGAATTTGTTGGTTTTTGTTTGTCCACCCGTCTCTTGATGATTGACCACAAGTTCTCAATGGGATTAAGATCTGGGGAGTTTCCAGGCCATGGACCCAAAATCTCTATGTTTTGTTCCCTGAGCCATTTAGTTATCACCTTTGCTTTATGGCAAGGTGCTCCATCATGCTGGAAAAGGCATTGTTGGGCGCTAAACTGCTCTTGGACGGTTGGGAGAAGTTGCTCTTGGAGGACATTCTGGTACCATTCTTTATTCATGGCTGTGTTTTTAGGCAAGACTGTGAGTGAGCTGAGGCTGAGAAGCAACCCCACACATGAATGGTTTCAGGACGCTTTACAGTTGGCATGAGACAAGACTGGTGGTAGCGCTCACCTCTTCTTCTCCGAATAAGCTGTTTTCCAGATGTCCCAAACAATCGAAAAGGGGATTCATCAGAGAAAATTACTTTACCCCAGTCCTCAGCAGTCCACTCCCTGTGCCTTTCCCCCAGTCCTCAGCAGTCCACTCCCTGTACCTTTCCACCAGTACTCAGCAGTCCACACCCTGTACCTTTCCCCCAGTCCTCAGCAGTCCACTCCCTGTACCTTTCCCCCAGTCCTCAGCAGTCCACTCCCTGTACCTTTCCCCCAGTCCTCAGCAGTCCACTCCCTGTACCTTTCCCCCAGTTCTCAGCAGTCCACTCCCTGCACCTTTCCCCCAGTCCTCAGCAGTCCACTCCCTGTACCTTTCCCCCAGTCCTCAGCAGTCCACTCCCTGTACCTTTCCCCCAGTCCTCAGCAGTCCACTCCCTGTACCTTTCCCCCAGTCCTCAGCAGTCTACTCCCTGTACCTTTCCCCCAGTCCTCAGCAGTCCACTCCCTGTGCCTTTCCCCCAGTCCTCAGCAGTCCACTCCCTGTACCTTTCCCCCAGTCCTCAGCAGTCCACTCCCTGTACCTTTCCCCCAGTCCTCAGCAGTCCACTCCCTGTACCTTTCCCCCAGTCCTCAGCAGTCCACTCCCTGTACCTTTCCCCCAGTCCTCAGCAGTCCACTCCCTGTACCTTTCCCCCAGTCCTCAGCAGTCCACTCCCTGTACCTTTTGCAGAATATCAGTCGGTCCCTGATGTTTTTTCTGGAGAGAAGTGGCTTCTTTGCTGCCCTCCTTGAAACCAGGCCTTGCTCAAAGAGTCTCCGCCTCACAGTGCGTGCAGAAGCACTCACACCAGCCTGCTGCCATTCCTGAGCAAGCTCGGCACTGCTGGTAGTCCGATCCTGCAGCTGAAACAGTTTTAAGATACGGTCCTGGCGCTTGCTGGTCTTTCTTGGGTACCCTGGAGCCTTTTTGACAACAATGGAAGCTCTCTCCTTGAAGTTCTTGATGATGCGATAGATTGTTGACTGAAGTGCAATCTTTCTAACTGTGATACTCTTCCCTGTTAGGCCATTTTTGTGCAGTGCAATGATGGCTGCACGTGTTTCTTTAGAGATAACCATGGTTAACTGAAGAGAAACAATGATACCAAGCACCAGCCTCCTTTTAAAGTGTCCAGTGGTGTCATTCTTACTTAATCATGACTGATTGATCGCCAGCCCTGTCCTCATCAACACCCACACCTGTGTTAATGGAACAATCACTAAAACAATGTTAGCTGCTCCTTTTAAGGCAGGACTGCAATGATGTTGAAATGTGTTTTGGGGGTTAAAGTTCATTTTCTAGGCAAATATTGACTTTGCAAGTAATTGCTGTTAAGCTGATCACTCTTTATGACATTCTGGAGTATATGCAAATTGCCATTAGAAAAACTGAAGCAGTAGACTTTGTTAAAATTAATATTTGTATCATTCTCAAAACTTTTGGCCATGACTGTAGTTTAGAGCACAGGAGACATCTTGGCCAGGAAACAGTGAATTGGAAATATGAATTTGCCAATTTGCCCCAACAAAGAGGTATGCCCTGTCATTGTCTGTTGGGCTCTCGTGAGTTGAGTTCATTTGTGCGCTAAGTATCTCATTTTTAATCTTATTTCCAATAGCAATAATGCAGTTCCAAATTCCTATATTATTGTTATTATTTTTATTCATAGAGTATCATTAATTCCTCGGTGCTGTATATGAGAAAGGGTTACATACAAAACAAGTTAAGAACACAACAAACAAACTAACAGTGACAGACTGATACAGAAGGGAGAGGACTCTGCCCTTGTGGGTTTACATTCTACAGGGCAATAGGGAGGGAGATGTAGGTTGGGTCAGCTCCAGTGGTGGTGGAGCAATGGTTCCGATGGTGGTGGAGGGGCAGGTTCGATGGTGAAGAGCCAGATCCGGTGGTGGTGAAGAGCCAGCTTAGGTGGTGGTGCAGTGCCAGCTTCGGTGGTGGAGAGACAGGTCCAGTGGTGGTGGAAAGCCATGGCCGGTGGTGGTGGAGAGTCAGGGCCGGTGGTGGTGGAGAGCCAGCTCCGATGGAGGTCGAGGGCCAGCTCCATTGATACTGGAGCACCAGGTCCAATGGTGATGGAGAGCCAGCTTCAGTGGTGATGGAGAGCAGCTATGGTGGTGGTGGAGTACCAAGTCAGGTGGTGGTGGAGTGCCAGCTCTGGGGGTGTTGGAGTGCCAGCTCTGGGGGTGATAGGGTCACATTCAATGTTTCCATGGTATAGCATTTCAGAGTGCAGCTGTATCTTTTTTTATTGTATTGCACTCTCAGCTGGCACCTGTTCACACTTGTTGGAGGTGCTAGTCAGCCTTATATTTGTAGTACACTCCTCTCTGAGTGAGCACTCCTCCCTTCAGCTTAACGCTTTCTCAATAAAGCTGGATCCTACCTGCCCATAAAATTGTCAGCTCATATCTTGTATTGAGGCATGTTAGATTAGGGTCCCAACAAAGAGATACACCTAGTTGCTGGATGTTGGTCTCTCATAAATTTGCCAATTTGTGCACAAAGTGTCTAATTTTTAATCGTAGTTCCTATAGCAGTAATGCAGTTCCATATTCCGATATACAATGTTTCCATGATATACATTTTCAGAGTTCTGCTGTATTTTGACTATATTGAATTCTCAGCTTGCACAGTTCACTCTTAGAGGTGGAGGTAAGTCTTTTATATTTGTAGTTCACGCCTCTCTGACTGAGCACTCCTCCTCCCTTCAGCCTAAGAAGTTTTCAATTAATCTGAATCCTACCTGCCCATAAGATTTCAGGATTTTAACCCAGATAGGAGCATATTAGCTTGGTTCCCAACAAAGAGATACACCTTGACGCTGGCTGATGGGTTGTAATGAATTGGCCAATTTCTGTGCTAGGTCAATTTTAAACTACCTGGTATAGTTGTCTTGGCTTGTACCTGTTCACACTTGCATTATTCTTGCAGGTTATGGTCATTTTTCTGATATTTGTAGTACCCTCCTTTCTGACTGAGCGCATCTGCCATCATTCTGGGGCAATTTTAATTAGAGCTTGATCCTATCTGCCCTTTATATTGTCGACTTTTGGCCCAGGTAGAGGCATATAAGTCCCAACAAAGAGATACACCTTGTTGCTGGCTGTCGGGCTCTCATGAATTGGCCAATTTCTGCACTATGTATCTCATTTTATAAAATTGTTTTTATAGCAGTAATGCAATTGCAATTTCATATATTCAATGTAGACATATTTTAGCATTTTAATAGATCTACACTAAATGAAATGCAAGTTTTCCACCATTCTGGTTAATGTTGTGATATCAATTTATGATCACACATGGAAAAAGTTACAAAAATTAGTATATTATTATTTATTATTATAGCATAATTTATTACATGGCATGTGAAAAGGGATATATATAGTAAAGACAAGTACAATAATCATAAACTATACAAGTTACAGACAGGTACAGGAGGAGAGAGGACGCTGCCTGCGAGGGCTCACAGTCTACAAGGGATGGGTGAGGATACAGTAGGTGAGGAGAGAGGACCCCGCCCACGAGGACTCTGTCTACAAGGGATGGGTGAGGATACAGTAGGTGAGGAGAGAGGACCCTGCCCGCGAGGGCTCACAGTCTACAAGGTATGAGTGAGGATACAGTAGGTGAGGAGAGAGAACCCTGCCCATGAGGGCTCACAGCCTACAAGGGATGGTGAGGATACAGTAGGTGAGGAGAGAGAACCCTGCCCACGAGGACTCACAGTCTACAAGGGATGGGTGAGGATACAGTAGGTGAGGAGAGAGGACCCTGCCCGCGAGGGCTCACAGTCTACAAGGTATGAGTGAGGATACAGTAGGTGAGGAGAGAGAACCCTGCCCATGAGGGCTCACAGCCTACAAGGGATGGGTGAGGATACAGTAGGTGAGGAAGAGAGAACCCTGCCCACGAGGACTCACAGTCTACAAGGGATGGGTGAGGATACAGTAGGTGAGGAGAGAGGATCCTGCCCACAAGGACTCATGACTGACCCAGGGGCAGGTACTCAGATCTCGGATGTTGAATTAGAGTGCTGTCACAGGTGGTCAGTGCCCGAGTCTATGGCCCTGGTGGTCACTGAAAAATGTTGAAATAAAATAACAAAATAAATTGGATAAAGTCTCGTGATGCCACCTATGGTGACCGGTGAAGGCACCGACACTGCTGCAGACCTCCAGGGATGATGGACGGGCAGCCAGATGACAACACTCCTCGTAGGTGGAGCAAGGGGTCCCCGGGGCAGTGATGCGGTGATGGGGAGTTTGCACAGGGAGGTGGCTCGGCAGCCGGGTCGCTGATACAGTCTCTGGGCAGGACAGGACCAGGGCTGAAATGACTGACACACACGCTCTGAGTCGTTTCCATACCTTTACTGTTGTTGTTGCAGGCACTGTCCAGGGTACACTCCAGGGATCGGGAAGCACTTTGGGATTTCCACCATGAGTGGGTTATAAGGTCTCCTTGTCTCTTTCCCCTTGGTGAAGCCCCTGACCTGTATAGAACTAGGCCTGGCCTCCTACGTGTCTCTCTGTCACCCGTATTGTAGTATTGAGAACCTTTTGGTGGCTGCCGCTATGACTTCTCCTGCGGCTCCTGGCTCTCGGGTTGGTTGCACTACAGGTGTCCGGGAGACTGGAGTCTCCTCGGTGAACCGGTGTTTTCTGCTAGGCTTGATGCTGTCCTGCAGACTCGGACTGCTTCCGGGTTGCTTCCTGGGGTGAACCAGTATAGCTCCTCTGCCCCCAATCTGCTCTTTCACTGGGTGGGAGTTGAAGAACATCCTATATTTATCTTGATCATAAAGATCTTCATAGATCTAGAATTTGAGTTAACATAGGATCAAGATAGGATCGATAACAATGAAAATGTCTGGATCTCGGTTACGATTATGAAAAACGAGATTCTAATTCAACAAAAACATTCACCCTTTCACTTGAATGCCCCTTTTTGAGTGTTTTAACTTATTATCACCTGTTATTTCAGTCTTTTCCTATAGATGTATATCGGGGGTGTCCTACAACGCTACAACATGTAAGGAGTCTGAGGTTGAATGTCTCGGAGCTCAATGTATGACCATCTGCCAATACTTTTATGTTGGTGAGTAGAACTCAAGTCTTCCTGTTAATAAAATCTCTACTGTCTCAGTTCGGGTTTGGTGATATCTATTTATTTCTCTTATAGATGGAATATTTTTCAAGTCAATATATAAAGGCTGCGCCAATGAAAGTATCTGTGGACTCATAGGTTCAGGATTCACTGAAGCTGTGAATTTTCGATTTTATGCAATTGCTGCATTGGAAACCTGTGCAACACTGATAAATATGATCGTAAGTGTCAAACTAGTGTTTATCATCTACTATATAATTGCCTAAGGCGTCTGTCGTCACAGAAATCGCGCGCCAGACAGAGGCCACCAATGAACGCAGACTATGCAAATAGGCGCGCAAATTCAAAGTTCGAATTTCGCGCCAATTTGCAGCCCGGTGACAGCGGCACGTTGGCCGGGATACACAGGTCCGGCTGACGGTGGCTGCAGTGCGCGCAGCCAGCCGGGAGATGACCAATTGACACCGGTCATCTCCCGGCTGGTGAGCCCTGACCGGAGCTCAGCCGCAGCTACCTGTGACACAGAGGTCCACGGAGAGCCAGCTGGTCATCTCCCGGCTGCTCGCAGCGGTGGTGCCCTGCGCGGCAGAGAGGGGGAAGCTCAGACTGGAGTGGGTCCAGGGATTCCTGCGCGTAGGGCTGCAGGGCCAGTGTTGCGTGGTCTGCTTCTCTCACGCAGCTTCAGCCCTTGCCTCCATGGCTGGCTGCATGGGGAGACCGGCGGCGGGGTTTCTCGGTCCTGGGACCCAACCGTGCAGGGAACCAGTGGTCATGAGGACATGGGCCTGGCGGGCTCGGATCCCACACCAGGAGTGGTTGTGGATGGCTGCCTCGGGACCACACAGCAGGGTGAGCCATCGGCAAGGTGGCACCGGCGCTAGGATCCAGCTGTGACATCCGCTGGCTACTGGGTGCCACTGGAGGGTTCTCCGGATGAGTTGAGGGGCTCGGTGCCATTGGGCTCGGGTGCCAGCGCTGGGAGGTGCACTGCAGCGCTGGCAGGTCAGGGCCGCAGGGCGCTGTAACTTAGCAGGCTACAGTGGGAGAAATGTTGTCCACACGTGCCTTACAGTATAATGCCATATAGTGCCCATACTCACAGTGCCTTGCAGTGCTCGGACGTATAATACCATATAGTGCCCATACACACAGTGCCTTACAGTGCTAGATGTATAATGCCATATAGTGCCCATACACGCTGTGCCTTACAGTGCTCAGATGTATAATGCCATATAGTGCCCATACACACTGTGCCTTACAGTGCTCGAACGTATAATCATAAGTGCCCATACACACTATGCTTTCAGTGCTCGGACGTATAATGCCATAGAGTGCCCATACACACTATGTCTTACAGTGCTCAGATGTATAATGCCATATAGTGCCCACATGTATAATTCCATATAATGCTCATATGTGTAATACCATCCAGTGTCCAGACATATAACGCCATACAGTATCCATTGTTATACATCGTCCAAATAAGAAGTGCATTCTTTCAATAGCCATTGCCAAAAAAGGTAAACATGTCTCAGATAACTGATGTATACACTGTGCCATATAGTGCAAGGGGAGGGGTGCACGTACAGGCGGTCGTTGCTCCTGTTGGCTCCATAGGCTCGATGCTCCTGAACTGTATATAGAATTTAACGTACGTTATGTTTCACCCCTGACTGTCACGCAGCACGGTATGCACATTCTGGGAGATCGCAGGACGGTGTTATCTACTATATAATTGCCTAATCGTGTCTGTCTGAGCGAATCGTGTCGCTTTCCCGCCCCGCTATTTGAAATGAACAGCTGATGCTTCGGCACCAGCTGTTCATTCAGAGTAGCCGCCCGATACCTCCACCCGCCTTCCCGCTTCCGCTGTCCCAGAGGGTGAGGTAGAATCCTGCTTCCTCCTCCCCTCTGTGACAGCTGTGACCGCCCCCATTTGATTTTCAGTGTAATATACACTGCGAAATCAACATTAAACAAAGTGAGATGTTTGTAAAATAATAAAGAATTAAATACTTACCTGTCCGACGCCTTTTTGCGGTCTCCGTGTAGAGGCAGGCGATGTACAGTCCTGCCAGGACCTGCCTGATGTCAGAGGGGCGTTCTCGGCGCTGATTGGCCACTTGTGGTCATGTGATACATATCACATGACCATGAGCAGCCAATCAGCGCCGGGAACGCCCCTCTGACATCATGATAGGTCCTAGCAGGTCAATTCCTGCGGCGGCTCCTGGCTCCCGGACACCCGCACACCCGTCGGAGGGTAAGTATTCATTATTTATTATTTTTCATATATTTGACTTTGTTTAATTTTGATTTCGCAGTGTACATGAATACACTGCGAAATCAAATGGGGGCGGTCACAGCTGTCACACAGGGAGGAGGAAGCAGGATTCTACCTCACCCTCTGTGACATCAGATCAGCAGCTCCGCCCCTATGGGAGAAAACGCAGGCGCTGCTGCGTAAAGATTTAACATGCCAATTCTTTACGCAGCAGCGTTTTCTCCCATAAAAGCGCTGCATATTTTTACACAGTGTCTGCACGGTAAAGTGAATTTTCCATTCACTTTACTGGCAGACACAAAACACATTGCGTATTTTTGAATAGCGCGTAAAAAGCGCACACAAATACGTAATGTGTGAACAGGGCCGAAGGGGGAACAATGTCGGGGTGAGTGGAGCCTCCTCCATCCTGCTATTCACCCCAAACTACCCCTACCCCTCAGCTTTCCTCGCTCTCCGCCTGCGCCTCTTTGTGCTACCTCACGCAGGCGCAGATTGAGGTGTTGTTCCTGTTGGCCCCTCGCTCCTGCTCCCACCTCCCGCCCTGACAGCAGCAATTATTCCCGCCCTGCTCCATGTATAACATGTAATTGAAAGAAAAAAAACAGATATCGCGCCACACTGCAACTGGAGGAAATTAATACGCGGTTTTACTATGTATGCACTAACCTGGACTGGTTGTGCAACTCCTCGCACAACCAGACTGATGGCTTAATGTGGGTTACCGTGTGACAGGGTCCAATGTTCCCTCCTCCTTTGATACTCCGGGCCTGAGGGTCAGCTCCTTGGTTCCTCCAGAGATGGAGGTGAGCTCCTTCACTCCTCCACCCAAAGAGGCAGACTCGATGCAATGGCTTTCGTCAAGTGGATGATCCACTTGAGAAAGACGCAATTGTGCGTCGAAACGCGTTGTGGCATACTGGACCCCTGCTGTTCGTGTAATAAAATATTGGTAACATAATCAACAATCCGTGGTTTCTTTAGCGCTCCAAACTTCTGACAACGCTTGTTTTCTATCTGCCATGTATAACATGGACAAGGGTGGGAACAAGTGCTGACGTCAGGGTGGGAGGCAGATCAGGAGCACGGGGCCAACAGTAGCAACACCTCGCTCTACGCCTGCGTGAAGGCGCACAAGGAGGCACAGGCGCAGAGCGAGGATGCCTGACAAGGAATCAAGGAGGGCGGGGAGGAGGGAGGGACAGAGAAGCAGGGGGTGGGAATAGTCCCCCGGAAGGAGCTGAGTCCTGTGGAGCTGGTAATGCCATCATGACTATGTTGTAATTTTAAAAGGCTGTATTTAATAATTAAAACATCACAAACACATGGGGGACCCTTGCCTGAATGTATCATACATGCTGCATTCAGTGCTGCCTTTAGATTGAAATCTTTGGGGGGGTGACAGTCCTCTTTATAGCAAGATAATTATACTTACCGTGCTTCCATGCTGCTATCACACTGCTTTTGGATCCGCTCATTGGACCTTATGAATATTACAGCGTCTGTGATTGCTTGTAGTCAGACTGTGCCCTCAGTAATTGATTGCCTTACACACACTAGTGTAAAAATAAATAAATAATTGGAAAAAATGGTGTGGGGACCCCCGTATTTGATACCAAGTGCAGATACAGAAGACAGCTGAAGCCTGCATCCCCCGGCCATGTGCTTTATCTTGAATGGGTATCAAAATATGAGGGACCCCCACTCCATTTTTTAAATTAATTCAATAAATCAATTTTAAAAATGGCATGGGACCCCCCATTTTGTTTCCTTTTGCAGCCTTTCAGCTAACATTTTATACAACTTAAGATGGGGTCCATAGACTTGTAACGGGTTCGGGGATCCGGCTAAAGCTTGGGTCAAGTCCATTCCGAATGTGACTTTTCAGTTGAGGCAAAACTGGTGACCCCCAACATCTGCAGGTTCATCCACCTCTAATCGTGAGTCATAACTAAAGGATTTTATGAAAATGATTGTATTAATATCTCTAGTTCCTAAAGATGATCCAACACCGAATGGAATATTTTGTCCATCCGCCTTCTGCAATGACACAGTGGAAGAATGTAAGACTACCCACATGGTGGAGTGCACCGGAGCCATGGACAGATGTTTTGAGTATAGAGCGGAAGCAAAAGTTGTTGGTGAGCAAAATGTATTTGTTAAAGGGCGTGTATCTTTCTTTGATGAATGCACCAAAAATAAAGCATATAACACTATATTAGGCTGACTGCACGTGACAATTTTTTCTCTATCTGGGAATAAGGTCAAATTAGGTTGTTCTTGATACGATGGAAAAAAAGGTTTTTATCTTCTCAAATCTGTAGTCCGTGAAAGATCAGTGTGATCTGATTTTTTTGCATGGATTTTTTTTCCATGGCCCATATGTGGAGACACGGGGGTCAGTGGATGTTCTTGCCGCCTTTAGAAAGACTGCATGGACCAAGGCTCATCCCAACTGAACACCCAAACTCCTTAACTTTGAGTGGAACGCTAATCAAGCAACACAGGGTGAGGGAACCCCACAATGTAACAAGCAACAGAGCCTCAGCCTTCCATTGGCTCACCAGGGATAAGAATGTTTGTGCCTTCGGGGCTTCCAGGGCCAACTACCCCAGTCCAGCAGCACCCAACTTTTGGCAGGCACCTATCAAGAAAGGAATAGCAGCAAGCTTTTGAAGCTGACCAAGCACAGCAAAGTCTATAGCTAGCTGAGCGAATGGTCAAAACCTGGGTACCTTCCTTAACTAGTTTCTGATATTCCAGCCAAAACCAAAATTCCTAGGCAGAGGTTGTGGTCTTCCAATTGGGATCTGAGCCTCTAGATTGAAGCCATGTAGCATAAAACTACTGGTGACTTAAGCAGTCCATTTTATATATCCTGAGCACCCCTCTTAGGGTATTGTGGTCTTATAGGATTGGAAGAATAAGGATGTGCTCTTATTGGCTAGCATTTCATGCCGAATGCTTAACCCTCCTGTGAGTAATGTAGACAGAGAGAGAGGTAATTAAATTAGCAATACACAACCTCAGACAATAAAGGCTCCGAATCATCTCTCAAGAAACAATGTCTTAGCAAACATGAGATAACTGACAAAAGACCAATATGTCTGCCAAATTAAGCGAATTTAAGTCATGCCATGCTTTGAGAAAAGCTGTGTCATCACGCCATAGACTTGAATAGCTGAGTACAATCTGATTTAAAGAAACAAACTCGTGCATGCTGCGATTTTTTTCTTTGGACTGAACAACAATCAGTCGCATACACTGTCTCATTGAATAACATTGATCTAAGTGCAAACCTTATTTTAATGGAAACCGCTCAGACCGAGAATACCATTGTCTGCACAAGCCCTTAAAGGGAACCTGTCTCCCCAAATCACCTTCCTAACCTATTAATACCTGTCCCTGCAGCCTTACAATACTTTCTAACACATCCCTGTCTGACCTTTTTGACTAAGGGTACTTTCACATCAGCGTTTTTTTTCGAGGCCGCACCTGCCACAAATGCCAAAACCGCACTTGCCACACCTGCCGCAAGCCCACATATACATTGTATGTGGCTTGCCGCAACTGTGCCGCAACTGTACCGTAACCGGTATGCGGTAATTGCGGCAGATGCGGTTTTTTCACCGCATCTGTCGCGATTTAAAAAAAACGCTGATGTGAAAGTACCCTAATATGGAAGTACAATAAAGTAGTTAGCAAACTTACGAAATTTATGTCAGTGGGGCTTTCCTCCAGGCGTTTTTAACTGGTAGGCGGGGCCCGGTGCCGCTCTATTACGCCCTAATGGGCATCATTCCACCATGCATAGTGCGGGCACCATTAGATTCTCGCGCCCGCAACGTCACCACTGCGATGCGGTCATGTGACGCCAGCGGGATCGTGTCACTTCCAGTCGCAGGTCTCACACAGGCAGACTTCGCGCATGCGCAGATTGCATGCTGAAGTCTGCCTGTGTGCTACCGGAAGTGACGCGAACCCGGCGTCACATGACCGTTTTGCAGCGGTGACGCCCTATTAGGGCAGAATAGAGTGGCGAGGTGGGGGTAGCGCGGCACAGGGGACCCGCCTACCCGTCAAAAACGCCTGCAGGAACGCCCCTCTGACATAAATTTCGTAAGTTTGCTAACTACTTTATTGTACTTCCATATTAGTTAAAAAGGTCAGACAGGGATGTGTTAGAAAGTATTGTAAGGCTGCAGGGACAGGTATTAATAGGTTAGGAAGGTGATTTGGGTGACAGGCTCCCTTTAAAGGAGTATTTCTCTGTGCAAAATTTAGAATGTATCTTGGACATAATTTTTTGCTCTAATGAAGTGTGTTCTTTTGTGTCTACAGATGGAATAAATAGGAAATATTCTGTTAAAGGTTGTCTTAATGCCGCCGCCTGCTATGTCAACTTCGATGGCTGCATTGCGATTACAGAGACAAAGAGAAATCTCCTGAACTGTGATAGTCCTTCAATCAAATTGGAACATAGACCTTAATTCTATTGATCTTCCTCTACTCTTTCTTAATCACAATGTATAAAGTCTTCTAGATTATCCCTTGGTCTTTTCCAAATGGTCAAATATAAACAAAGCAATATGTTTCGGAACGCCCTCACTTCTGTTCTGCTGGTAGTTGTAGTAGACGAAGAGCTATAAATTGTAGACCATTGGTCCAGCTGCAACCCACAATGGCCGCTTTACACGTCCCGATATCGTCCCGATATTGGATACAACGGCAGGGGGGCGCGCACATTTTTGGCAGTAATCCAAGATCGCATAGGAGATGTTACACAGGGAGATATCGGCAGGCAACACAACTGCGATGTCTACGCACCCTTGTACGTGCGAACCAGGGAACGACCATTTAACATGGGAGTGAATAGGGGAAGTTGCTCTCCAAATCGGTGTTGGGCCGACACAGCACAATCCGGCCACATCGTCCATCCAATATCGGGCAGTTGGAGAGCCTGCACAATTCCCTCCGATATCGTTTTGGCATCGTTCTTGCATCAAATTGGGCATTTACACCATACAACGCACGAACGATATCGGCGCCAACGCACGAACCACGTAACTTTTTATTATTGTTGGACGACTATATCGGGACGTGTAAAGCGGCCATTAGCCTATAGAGCTCTTAGAATGCTAAAAAAATACAATTTTGAAGATTTCTTAGGATTTATAGTAACATTTGATTATCTGAAGACTTCAATAAATTCTCACTAAGCAATGAGATGTCTCTGAGTGATTTTATGGAAGGTGATCAAATCTAAGATTAAACTAATATCATGCAAATTGTGGTTCCTAAGATGGAAGGAGGAGCAGAGATGATGGATACAAGTGGATTCTGGAGCCAAGCTGGGGTACATGTTGCCAGCCGCTCTTGTTAATGTTGCTACAATCTGGGATGGTTTTAGAGGCTGGAAAACTTGACAATTGCTTAAGGTCGCCATCCCCTAAGGGGCACCTCTGGACCTGTTTCATTTTAAGGGATACTGTCATGTACAAAACACTATTATCTGCTTTCACGAACAGCCCTCTTCTGCCCCCCATCATCAGGACAATTAGGCAATTGACCGACCATTAACCAAACAGGCAGCGGCTGTTTCCACTATTAGGCTAGAGTCACACTTGGCATGCGTTTTTTAAGGTGCTTTTTGGCACCCTGCGTTTTTGCTGATAGGTGTGGTGTCCCCTTAAAAAACGCTTGTAAAAACGCATGTGCCATTTAGTGCCATATAAAAACGCATGCGTTTCCCATAGGGCCCCAATGTTTAAAAACGCATCGTTTTTTGAAAGCATCAAAAAACCCAGGCTTGCAGTATTTTTTTGCTATTGGGGCATGCGTTTTTTTTGCATGGGGGCCTATGGGTGCGTTTTTGCATGCGTTTTTGGAAAACGCAGGTCTCCAAAAATGCTAGTAACAATCTACAAGTGTGACCCTAGCCTTAGGCCGAATATTGGAGAGCTGACAGAGAGCTTATAGTATATACACAACAGATTCCATGGAATTATATATATATATATACTAGATGGCGGCCCGATTCTAAAGAATCGGGTATTCTAGACTATGTATGTAGTTTATTTATGAAGATTACGAATAATGCAAAGCGAAGCTGGGTTTAAATCCTGTGACAATATCTTTGATTGCTTGCAGGAGGGCACAGCGGGCGTGTGCGGGCAGGAGCAAGCTGTGGAAGAGCAGGCGGGTGTGGGCAAGAGGGAGACGGGAACAGCAGTGGGGGGGTGGCAAGAGGGGGCCAGACCCCTCTGGTACTATTCACACAGGCGACAGTGCTGCTGGTACAATACACACAGGTGACAGTACTGATGCTGGTGGTACTATACACACAGGCGACAGTGCTGCTGGTACTATACACACAGGTGACAGTGCTGTGGTACAATACACACAGGTGACAGTGCTGATGCTGGTGGTACTATACACACAGGTGACAATGCTGCTGGTACAATACACACAGGTGACAGTGTCTGGTGGTACTATACACGGACAGTGCTGATGCTGGTGGTACTATACACACAGGTGACAATGCTGGTGGTACAATACACACAGGTGACAGCTGTGCTGGTGGTACATACACACAGGTGACAGTGCTGATGCTGGTGTACAATACACACAGGTGACAGTGCTGGTGGTACAAAAACACACAGGTGACAGTGCTGATGCTGGTGGTAGTATACACACAGGTGTCAGTGCGGTTAGTACAATACACACAGAGGTGACAGTGCTGCTGGTACATATACACACAGAGGTGACAATGGTACTGCTGGTAGTATACACGCATAGGTGACAATGGTGCTGCAGGTACTATGCACACAGAGGTGACAATGGTGTTGCAGGTACTATGCGCACAGAGGTGACAATGGTGCTGCAGGTAGTATGCGCACAGAGGTGACAATGGTGCTGCAGGTACTCTGCGCACAGAGGTGACAATGGTGCTGCAGGTAGTATGCGCACAGAGGTGACAATGGTGCTGCAAGTAGTATGCGCACAGAGGTGACAATGGTGCTGCAGGTACTTTGCACACAGAGGTGACAATGGTGCTGCAGGTATTTTGCACACAGAGGTTGACAATAGTGCTGCAGGTAGTATGCACACAGAGGTGACAATTGGTGCTGAAAGGGAGGTATTGCGCACAGAGGTGACAATGGTGCTGCAGGTACTCTGCGCACAGAGGTGACAATGGTGTCGCAGGTACTATGCGCACAGAGGTGAGAGTGCTGCTCTCCCCCTTGCAGGCCCCGGTGCTCCCCTCTCCCCCTCCTCTCTTGTAGACGGCAGGGGTTAAAAATAGCTAAGCATCTTTTATTCTCACCTGTCGGGCTCCAGCGGCGCGATGCAGTTGTATCCTCCTCCGCCGCCATGTCGCCGCCCCTGGAGCTCTGGATCCAATATGGCGTCCGGGAAGTCTCGGGAGACTTCCCGGACGCCATATTGGATCCAGTTCTCCAGGGAAGGCGACATGTCGGCGGGGAGAAAAGAGGAGTGGTAAGTATAGGCGACTGTGTGTGCGTGTGTTGTGTGTGTGTGGTGTGTGTGTGGTGTGTGTGTGTGTTAGGGGCGGCCGTAAGCGTAGAGGGCTCTATGAGTCCCGGCTCCCGCTTACGGCCGCCATCTTGGCTTACCCGGATGCTGGGACAAAGTGACGGATGTCACGTCACAAATCCCTCCGGGTTTATATATAAGATAGCTTTGAAACATGCCAAGGCTACATCATTCAGTTGCCTGATTTTTGGCCTCCTATGCATGTCATGGTTATGAAAAAAAACAGATGGTGGCCCGATTCTAACGCATCGGGTATTTTAGAATATGTACTAATCAGCTGCGCGGGATTCAAATCCCCTGCCAAGTCGCGCTACTTCTCTGATTGGTCGTCGCTCTCAGCGAATCAGAGAAGTAGGGCGGCTTGGCGGGGGATTTGAATCCCGCGCCTCTGATTGGTCGCCTCTGAGAGTGTCGACCAATCAGTGGCGGGGATTCATATTTCCCGCCAAGCCACGCCGCTCTGCTGATTGGTCGCCGCTGGCAGCTACGACCAATCAGAGAAGAAACGTGGCTTGGCGGAAATATGAATCCGCGCCACTGATTGGTCGACGCTCTCGAGGCACATCAGCGCACGGGATCCAATCCCACCAGCAGCGCTACTTCTCTGATTCGCTGAGAGTGACGACAATAGAGAGTAGCGCGGCTTGGCAGTGGATTTGAATCCCTCTGGGTATGATCGTGCTGTTAACCCTTTGGATTGCGCTGTTAATCACTGATAGGGATCCAAAGAACCATGGCGTGCATCCGCCTTCCCTACTGTATGGAGGTCCCATGAAGTGATCACAGGACATACAGTATTGAGACCCCTGTAATTCTGTGAAATGATTGTTGTTCTGAGGAAGGAGTGAAACATGTCGACTGCATAAAGCCACCATTTGATAAATTCATCTCTCCGATCTTTTCGGTAATAAATCTGACATTTCCATCCCTTCTTCATAACAAAATGGCATTTAGGGTTGGAAATTTACTTAACATGGCTGAGAAGAGAAGCAAACAATGAGAATTTTGAGCACAACAAGAACATGAGTCTACCCAACAATTCCTCCGGGAGGTAAATAGATTTTAATGAGATATTTTAAGACAGTTAAACATTTTCTTTTTGCTTAGATTAAATCAACAGATATTCTGAACTCTCCATTATATAAGTCATCACGTCATAGCGTTATTGTGCCATAACCGGAAACTCTGCCGAGAGCAGAATGTCATGGCATGAAAATCTTGGCACCTCTTGGGCACCATTGTGTTATAGGAATTATCTCATCTATCCCATAATACAGCAGTTTCTTTACCTTTCATAGAGTATTTAATATGATCCCGTGTACAGACAACAGGACGAGCAGAAGAGAATCCGAGAAGACACCGACCATCCACAATGAAGAACCTGGTGGCTTTACTCTGCCTGATCTCCGCTCTTCTCGGCTCTGGTAAGACTTAGGAAGACTGAGGAAGGTTCCTAAATGATTTTCCACAGGTCTGCTTTAGTATTAAATTCAAATTCTTGTAATTTTCTAGTAAATATGACATTAGACCATATTTTTAGATTTAAAAATAATTGTGGGAAAAATTGGACCTTGCAATAAATGTGCACCAAAATCTTCGGAGGACCCATTTCTTACAGATCCAGAGGAGTGTTTATGTAGAAGGGAAGAAATCCATCTTAATCCCAGGTGACCTTGTAGTTTAGAGCACAGGAGACATCATGACCTGCAAACTGTGAATTGGAATATGAATTGGCCAATTTGTCGCAACAACAAGGGGTACGCCCTGTCGTTGGCTGTTGGGCTCTCGTGAGTTGAGTCATTTGTGCGCTAAGTGTCTCATTTTTAATCTTACTTCCAATAGCAATAATGCAGTTCCAAATTCCTATATTTTTATTTATAGAGTATCATTAATTCCTAGGTGCTCTATATGTGAAAGAGTTACATACAAAACAAGTTAAGAACACAACAAACAAACAGTGACAGACTGATACAGAGGGAAGAGGACTTTGCCCTTGTGGGTTTACATTCTACAGGGCAATAGGGAGGGAGACGTAGGTTGGGTCATCTCCAGTGGTGGTGGAGCACTGGCTCCGATGGTCGTGGAGTGCCAGGTCCAAAGGTGAATGCCAGCTCTGGTGGTAGTGAAGAGCCAGCTCGGTGGTGGAGAGTAGCTCCGGTGTTGGTGGAGAGCCAAGTCTGGTGATGGTGGAGAGCCAGCTCCGGTGGTGGTGAAAGCCAGGTCCGTGATGGTGGAAAGCCATCTCTGGTGGTGGTGGAGAGCCAGGTCCAATGGTGGTGACAGCCAGCTCTGGTGGTGATGAAGAGCCAGCTCAGGTGGTGGTGGAGCACCAGCTCCGGTGGTGGAAGAGTCAGCTCTGATGGTGGTGGAGAGCCAGTTCCAGTGGTGGTGGAGAGCCAGGTCCAGTGTGGTGGAGAGCCAGCTCCGATGGAGGTGGATACCAGCTCCATTGGTGATGGAGCACCAGGTCCAATGGTGGTGGAGAGACCAGCTCAGGTGGTGGTGGAGAGCAGCTACAGTGGTGGTAGAGTGCCAAGTTAGGTGGTGGTGGCGTGCCAGCTCTGGGGGTGATAGGGTCATATTCAAAATGTGTCACCCAGGGTTCATGTGCCACAGTAATACCACAAAGGGTTAACTCCCCATACAACCCACAACACTACACTAGCGCCTCCAGGCCAGAATGGGAGACAAAGCTGCTCCCCTATATATTCTGGTGTGGAGAGGAAGTGGCGTTCAGTGCTGAGCAGCACTGAGGAAGAAGAACCTGGGTGTAAAAGAGCTACATTAGGCTCACCCCACGGTCCGCTGTCCAGTTCCAGGCCAATCCAGGGTCTGAGGAAAGGAGACAGGAACAGAGAGGAACACACCTGGGAGACCGAGTTACCCTAAAACTCACCCCAGAGAGCGCACAGAACGGATCGATCCGGGACTGTGCATGAAACATACAGCACAGTGAACTCTGGATTAGTGAAGGTCCCACATCTTCACTGTACCTCAGCGAAGCAACACAGCAGGGTCAGGAACACAGGACAATGCTCAAGTTGCCTAGCAAGTTGGTACCCGTGAGGGAAGACAGGGCCGGCAGCTAAGCTAAAGCAGCAGCAGGGCCACACACACAGTGCAGGAATAGGGAGCCAAGGACCCAGCCAGGGTGGGAGCAACCCGGCCCCTGTACAGACTCTGTGGACAGTACTTGAACTACCATCTAAGTAAAAGACCTGAAAACTACAAAACCGTGAGTCTGTGTAATCATTGCGCTCGAGCCCCGCTCTCCCTCACAAACTGTTATCATCACTACTGCCCCTGGGACCAGGCTCTGCCCATGGAGAGCCATCACATCACAGGCTGCCGTCCATCATCCCCAGAGGTTCTACAGCAGCGGTGGTCACCCTGACCACATACCATGGGTGGCGTCACGATTCTATCCCCTGTAAATAACCCCCAACCTTTACTTGTGGGCTTGGGACATGGTCCAGACCAAGACCGCCGTGATACCCCCATGATACCCTGATACCTTAGTACCCCGTCCCAGTGGGCTCCACAAATGTTTCCATGGCATAGCATTTCAGCGTACAGCTGTATTTGTTTTGATTACATTGAACTCTCAGCTGGCACCTGTTCACACTTGTTGGAGGTGCTGGTCAGTCTTATATTTGGAGTACATTCCTCTCTGAGTGAGCACTCCTAATTCAGCCTAAATCTTTCTCAATAAAGCTGGATCCTACCTGCCCATAAAATTGTCAGCTCATAGCTTGGATAGAGGCATATTAGGTTAAGGTCCCAATAAAGAGATACGCCTTGTCGCTGGCTGTTCGCCTCTCATGAATTGGCCAATTTGTGCGCTAGGTATATAATTTTTAAGCTTAGTTCCAATAGCAGTAATGCAGTACCAAATTTCTAAATTCAATGCTCGAATATTATAGCATTTCAGAGTATTGCTGTACTTCTTTTGGTTATAGTGAGTTCTCAGCTTGCACCTGTTCACACTTTTGCTGGTAAGTCTTATATTTGTAGTTCACGCCTCTCTGACTGAGCACTCCTCCTCCCTTCAGCCTAAGATGTTTTCATTTAATCTGAATCCTACCTGCCCATAAAATTTTAGGATTTTAGCCCAGATAAGAGCATTTTAGCTTGGGGTCCCAACAAAGAGATACACCTTGACGTGGCTGTCGGGCTCACATGAATTGGCCAATTTCTGCACTATGTATCTCATTTTTTAAGATTGTTTTGATAGCAGTAATACAATTCCAATTTCATATACTCAATGTATACATATTATTTTTGAGGTTATATTGACTAGTTGTCTTGTCTTGTTCCTGTTCACACTTGTCTTATTATTGGAGGCATTGGTTAGTTCTTTGGATATTTGACAACTGGAGCCCTGACGTTATTTTACTAGATTGCAAAAATAGGAGCATTATTGCCATGCCTTATATTCCCAACAGGGCTGTATTAAAGCCTATGCACCAGATTAGGATTGGTGTTGCATAAGCTAGTGTTAATGACGTGCTCATTAAAATAGGAGGCAAACGGCATTTAACTAATTTGGTGTATATTCTCTGGGGTTGGTGCCTTCTTGCCCCTCACCAAAATGGCTACTCCAGTCAGAGATTAGCAAGAAATGCTGCCACCCTTATTACATTTATATTGGGTAGGTGTTGCCTATTTTCACAATGGAGTGAAAATGCCAAAATTCATTGCATTTTTGCTCAAATCTACCTTTCTGGACCTAACATCACCTCCTTACTAACCCCAATCCCACAATGTCTGTCCGCTATTTCATCTTTCTTTTCTGCTCAATATCTAAAACTGAACATGGACAAAACAGAATTCATCTTCTTTCCCCCATCTCACTCTACCCCTCCACCAGACCTATCCATCAAAGTCAATGGCTGTTCACTCTCGCCCCATTGACACATGCTCGGTGCCTCGGGGTAACTCTCGACTCTGCCCTGTCTTTCAAGCCACACATCAAAGCCCTTTCTTCCTCCTGCTGACTCCAACTCACAAATATTTCCCGGATCCGTACATTCCTTGACCAAGAAACTGCAAAAACAATCATGCATGCCCTCATCATCTCCCGCCTCGACTACTGCAACATTCTACTTTCTGTCCTCCCCTCTAGCACTCTTGCACTCCTACAATCAGTCCTAAACTCTGCTGCCCGACTAATCCACCTTTCTCCCCGCTATTCATCAGCCTCTCCTCTCTTCCAAGCCCTTCACCAGCTCCCTACTGCCAAGATGCACTAGTTCAAAACCCTAACTAATATATACAAACCCATCCACAACCTGTCTCTTCCATACATCTGTAGCATGGTCTCCCGATACCAGCATATAACTGCCAATCCTGACAAAATCTCCTTCTTTCTTTCATCCCTATCTCTTCTTCCCAAACCACATACAAGACCTCTCCCATGCATATGTCATATTCAGGAACTTTCTGATCAACACATCAGAGTTTGCCTACTGTGGAAACCTTCAAAAGGAACATGAAGACCCAACTCTTCTGACAAACCTACAATCTGCAGTGATCCTCAGTCTACTAAACTGCCACATGACCAGCTGCCTCTCCTACTCTATCCTCATCTATCCCCTGTAGACTGTGAGCCCTTGTGGGCAGGGTCCTCTCTCCTCACCTAATGTATACTCACCCATCCCTTGTAGATTGTGAGCCCTCAAAGGCAGGGTCCTCTCTCCTCACCTACTGTATCTTCACCCATTCCTTGTAGACTGTGAGCCCTCATGGGCAGGGTCCTCTCTCCTCACCTTCTAAAAAGAAAGAGAGAGTGAGAGTTCTAAAGCCCAGATAACTAGACCACGTATTTGCTGTCCACACCAGTGTATATTGCAAAAATAGTCTTTTATTAAATGCAGTGGATACAGTAAATGAACGTGTACAAGGTAAAAGATGACAAGGATACAAGACTAAGAGGGAGACAAATGACAAGTGGGCAAGACAGGCAGGGACAGTATATAGGGTTCAGAGGGGTAGTAAAGTGCGGTTCAGCTGGGTATATGTAACAAATCCCCGATCTAGACAGCAATAAGGTGCACAGAAGTAGCTTACCCGTAAACCTCGTCAGGGGCCCCTGTCAAATCTGCCCACCGGTCCAGTAGCCCCGACACGTGTTTCGCGTCGGCTGCTTCGGGGGGCTAGTGGTGGGTAAGCTACTTCTGTGCACCTTATTGCTGTCTAGATCGGGGATTTGTTACATATACCCAGCTGAACCGCACTTTACCCGGATCTATGCACCTTAGCACATGTCACTTTTACTACCCCTCTGAACCTTATATACTGTCCCTGCCTGTCTTGCCCACCTGTCATTTGTCTCCCTCTTAGTCTTGTATCCTTGTCATCTTTTACCTTGTACACGTTCATTTACTGTATCCACTGCATTTAATAAAAGACTATTTTTGCAATATACACTGGTGTGGACAGCAAATACGTGGTCTAGTTATCTGGGCTTTAGAACTCTCACTCTCTCTTTCTTTTTACAATGTATTCTGAGTAGTCTGCCCTTAACATGGTCATACCCGGTCCTCTTTTTCTCTCCTCACCTTCTGTATACTCACCCATCCCATGTAGACTGTGAGCCCTCAAAGGCAGGGTCCAATCTCCTAACCTTCTGTATCCTCACTCATCGCTTGTAGACTGGAAGCTCTTGTGGGCATCTACTGTATCCTCACCCATCCCTTGTAGACTGTGAGTCAATACCCGGGTCTCGTTTGCTATAATTCTGAACAACATATTTCCGATGACAACCAGAACATAAATCATTGAATATGAATGCTTATTACTAATTGTGTCCATATAATCACTCAATTAACTCTTTTTTTTTTAGTCTTTTCCCATAGATGTTATTCGTGCATGTCCCCCAACTCTACAACATGTAAGGAGTCTGTGATCGAGTGTCTCGGAGATCGATGTGTCACCGTCTCTCAATTCTTTCTCTTTGGTGAGTATATGAAATGTTGCATAATATTGTAAGAGAAGGAGTTTCGATGCCTTGGAAAGAGCACTCAGCGTCCGCACTGCTCACGGTCTTTGCAGAGACAGAACTCCATCAGAAACACCAGTTTCGATGCCTTGGATTCCGTTGAACTTCATACTAATTTGCAATCAAATGGAGGGTTGTACCAATGAGCATGAACATTGAAGTGTTGCATGGAATACAGCAATATGTATTTATCAAAACTACAGTATGACGTTTCAGCTCTGTGTCTGTGATATATATTTACTTTCTCGCTAGGTGACAAGTGTTTTAAGTCAATATATAAAGGTTGTGCCAATGAAACTTTGTGTGGAACCAGGGGCTCAGGAATGGTGGAAACGATGAAATTTCGATTTTATGCAAATTGCTGCACTGGAGACTTATGCAACAATCAAGGATATGAAGGTAATTGCCACAATTGTAATAATTTTAAGTCAACGCTATTTTGGTTTTCCATCTCTTCCAAGAGCCATAACCTTTTCTTTTTTTAAATTTGGACTTGGCCCCCACCAGCATGTTGGTCAAATTTTTGTGTCCCTCTAATAATGTCCCCCATCCTGCCCCCTTTAACAAATGTGTCTCCTTCTTCCCCCATCTTGCCTCCTATCCCATAATACTGTCCCCCATTCTGACCACTATCTTATAACCAAGTTCCAGTCCTGGCCCCCAGCCTTAAATAATGTCCCCCATCCTGCTCCCTTTCTTTAACAAAAGTCTTTTCTCCTTCCTCCCCCATCCTGCCTCTTATCCCATAATAATGTCCCCCATTCTGACCACTATGAAATAATTATGTCTCCCAACCTGCCCCGTTTATTTAACAAAAGTCCCTCCTTCTTCCTCCCCTATCCTGCTACTATCCCTTAATAATGTCCCCTATCTTGACCACAAGTTCTGGCCCCCATCCTGTAGTAATCTCCTGAGCCCCTTCCTGTAATTATATCCCCCACCTTGTATTAATGTCCCTGGTCTGATATAATATCTAGAGATGCAAGAGACAAAAGGCGCATAGGGTCTCATCTCTATTAAAAAGGGTACATAAAAGGATTGTAGGTGCTCACCTGAGCTGGTTGTGTTACCAACAACCAGTGTATGTGATTGTACAGCTGCCAATGGATCCACACTTCCACGTGCAAGGTGGTGAATAAAAAAAAAACAATGAATGGTGCTCCCATGATTCACGCTGCTGTAGAGAAACCAGGACCACAAAAGGTCTGATGCAATGATGTGTTAATTCCGACGCGTTTCGCAGCTCACTTTGCTCCTTCTTCAGGGGTACACCGTACATTGGTTTTGGTCTGATATGATGTCCAATTCTGATCTTCGTAATGTAATAATGTACCCTGTGCGTAGCCCCAATTCTGTAATAACATCCTCTGTCCTGATCTCCAATTCTGTAATAATGTCCTCTCACAGAGTCCCTTACTTTAATAATGTCCCCCAATTCAGCAATCTTCTCTATCACATGTAACCCTCCAACCCAAAGATTCTTCTTACTTGTCCACACTCTCATGGTGATCAATGTCCTCTTCTTGCTCCAAGCCGGCACCTTGGGGAATGGGTGACCCGTGAGAATGATGTCATGCACAACCCACGAAGAGCACACCAATGTTAACTGTCAGACCCTTATTGGCCGGCCATACATGTAGCTATTAAAGCCTGTGGGCAATACATTTCATCTATGTGTCTGATGACACAAATTCAGCTTAATATGGTGAAGTCATTGGCGAGCCCCCTGACTCCGAGTTTGCAATCGTTATACCCCTGTTTGCATAGATGTTTATAAATAGGATGATAACAAATATATATATTTTATATCTTTTATAAATGTCTTCATTTTTGAATTGGGAAAAGTTGAGAATTTTACACATTTTTTTAATTTTTTTTTACAATTTTTATGAATTTTTAGTTTATTTTTTTACTCTTTTTTTGGGCATTTGAACCTGCGATCATCTGATTGTTCAGACTATATTTTGCAATGCTGCAGTATTGCACTGTTTAGTGACATTAGTAATTTGCAATGAGGCATTAGACTGTGGACCAGGATCGAAACAATGGAGCCTTTATACTAGGACATGAAAAAGGAGAGCATCAGCCATACAAATCGGTATACTGAGACACCACATTTATGATAGAACATTCAAATCCAAAGGAAGTGTTAAAAACATATAAAGAAAAGTGAGACACCGGGTCTATGCATTTCGAGCTGACGAGCTCTTAGTCTAAGATTTTAATGTTCTATAATAAATGTGATATTTTATTATACTCATGTTTGTGGTTGATGGATCTTCTGTTTACCTTTTGTGCATTGTAGCCCTCTTCCAACATTGCTTCTGCTGCTTTGCAGCTGTTCATGAGATCTTCCTTCTCTGCCTTTATAAACCCTAGTTTACATTCTAGCCAATACTTAAGTATTCTGCTTGAATACCTGTTTCCTTGCTTCTCAAGATTGCTCCTTTCTCCAGTAAGTCTTGCTCAGCTTTTCCAGCAACCTTTCCTGGACTAAGTTACCTGCAACTTCCTGATTGTGTTCCTCAGCCTCTGCCTCGGCCTGCCACCCCTGGTCATGTAAGCCCTGTCTGCTTTTAGAAGCTTATTATTATTAAGTGTGTAGTAGCAGTACTCTGGACAGTCTGGACTTTCTAAGGCTCACTGCTCTGCATTGGTTTGGGACTCATTTTCAGAGACTTACCAACCCCAGACCCCCTGGGTATGGACTGTGTTTTCCACTATACTGCATGTCCCAGTGAGTGTTCTTCCAATGAGACTTTCTTTGCCAGCTTGACTGTGGATGAAACTAGTGGCTTTTCTATTTATTGTCATTTGATGAACTTTTCTCACTTGCTGCACTTTTGTTTTCAGTCACTTGTGTAAAATACAGACTTTCTCACCATAACCTTGTTCAGTTGAGTCATTGTCTCAAGCTAACAGATTCCTGAGTGTTCCATTATAATTATTACAGTCATGTGAACCAATCAACACCCTTTGGAAGTGACTCACCTTTGGGCGGGTTTGCAGGTCTCAGGCGAAGTCGTCACTTGTCACGGTTCCGGCCTGAGGCTGTGGGGCCGGTGGTCAATTGGAAGGGCTGGGTGATTGGGATAAAGTCTTGTTTGTCTCGTGATGCCACCTGTGGTGTCCGGTGATGACACCGGCACTGCTAGGGCCTCCAGGGGATGTGCGGTATGAACAGTAGTCCCCGGAGCCAGGAGCTGCACTGGATGGAATACGGCAGCTCGGGTAGTTCAGTAACTGCATGGGTTAATAACAGTCCTGGAAGAAAGGCACTGACATGATGCTTCTCTGTAACGGGTCTTTACTGAAGTACACGGTACACGGTAACACAGTTCTTTAGGTAACGGACCGGGTGGTCTCAGTGGTGAACAGCCTCTGTCCAAAGCTCCACAATGTTCCTTTGTTACTAGCTGTCCTGTTATTGTTGCCGATGCTGTCTTATAGTACCAGGTCGGGATACGGGGGTTTCTCTATTTTGGTTGCCCGTTCCGTGTATTCAACCGGTTGTAAGGGTCCTAAACTCCGTGGTGGGTATCCCCCTGGGAAGACTGCAGATATTGCGGCTTTAGTGAGGCGCTCCTATAAAGCTACTCCGGCACTCCATTTTGCAGAGCAGCGATAAACGACTGCCGACTTCGGAACCGGTGTCCGATGGGACTGGGCTCGAGTATCTTTTGGACCCGTGGCTTAGTTGCTTGCCCACTTTCCTGTCTGGGTCACCGCTTGTTAGTGCCCCCCAGTTAGACTGCTTAGACCTCCGTCCTTGAGCCTGTCTTCTCCCACGTTCTTCCACTGTCTATGCATCTAACTCTCCTCCCACCAGGACCTGATTGGTCCTCTACCTCTAGATGTTGCACATGGTGTATGCAGCCTTGGAGTTAACCTGTCACTGAGACGGACGATATTGCATCTTCAGTAGGGATGCAATACCTTCCTGTGACGCACTCGTTGCGGGGCACCACAGAAGGGCTGTTGGCCACCAGAACATGTCTGCTTTAGCAATCAACCACTGAAATGTACGTCATGATGCCACGAATGTATTGGTAAAAGCACATTGAGATCAGTGGGAAGTAGGGCGCATATACAAAACTCAAGACGCAACTGAGGTCTGAGGAAGATCAAGAACTCAAGATCGGCACCTGATGGGTGCTGAAGTACAGCAATTCCAAACTCAAATTCGGAACTGAGTGCTGGAGACAGCTAATCAACTCAAGATCGGCAACTATGGGCTTGAGGACAGCTATATCAAACCAAGATCGCATCTAGGTGCTTGAGACATATATCCAAAACCCAAAGATCGGCAACCTGATGGTGCTGGAGGACAGTATTTCAAAACCAAAATCGCATCTGATGGTGCTGGAGAACTATATTCAAAACCCAAAGATCGGCACCTACGTGCCTGAGTATTAAAAACTAATTACATTTATTTTCCCAGTTCTTGAAGATGATTTAAGACCAAATGGTGTGACATGTCCATCCTGCTTCCGTCTCGGTACCTTGGAGGAATGTAAAAGTGATAAGGTGATGAACTGCACCGGATCAATGGACCGATGTTTGGAATATATAGCAAAATTTAGGAATGTGGGTAAGTACTTTTTTTTTAAAGATGTGCAATTTTTTTTGCAACAAATACAATAATCCATCGTAAGTAAAATGAAGAAAATATGACATTCACACATAGTCTAGAATACTCTACTGGTCTGTGTATACAGCTCCTGGTCACATTGATGTTGTATTAAAGGAATGTACTGTAGAATGTAGAACGTGTTTAATGCCATGGAATGAATTGCGCAACAATAATAATGATATTTCCCCTAATGATGTCTGTCGGTTTTGTACCCCAGATCAGACAGAGGAGGATTATTCTTTGAAAGGTTGTGTTAATTCTGACTCCTGCAATTACAACTTTGACAGCTACATTGGGATGGAAGAAATACAAAGGGTGTACAAGGAATGCTAAACGTTACAGTACAATCCAGGCATCGTCATGAACGAATTCACGGATAGGTCATCTATCTTCATTTCTACTGCTCTTGATCTGATCAAGAAGGATACAATGTACAGGGTGGGCCATTTGTATGGATTCCCCTAAATAAAGTTGGATTCAAAATGGCCGACTTCAAAATGGCCACCATGCTCACCACCCATCTGGAAAAGTTTTCCCCCTCCCATATACTAATGTGCCACAAGTTGGAAGTCTTTATCACCAACCGTTCCCATTTTATTTAGATGTATCCATATAAATGGCCCACCCTGTATAACACCATCTATTCGGGCATCAAAATGATTTTTTGGGGAGATGGGCAGGGGCTGGCGGCAAATTTTGGTCTGGGGGGGAAAGCACACAGCAGTGGCCCATGAGCAGTGAGGTTCAGGGGCAGACCAACATGACAGATGGCCGGGCGGCCCCCAAAATTGTTGCATGACAACCGGCCTGGGGGGCATTTGCCCTCCTGCCCCCTGGACCAGCCAACCTTTGGAGCTGAAGCTTATTTATGACTAGTCACGTCAAAGTATAAGAATATAAAAAGTCTTACTCTGAGTTGTAGAAACCTATAATCACATGGACTGATAAAACAACTGAAAAGTAAAAAGCAATTTCTAATATCGTAACAATTATATTACGTTTTGATTATCTGAACTCTTCAATAAAAGCTTCCTAAGAAACTAAGTAATGTCTTGTCTCTGACTATTATCTCAGGTGACTTCAGAATAAGCAGTTATGTGTGTACATGAGGAATAACACTATCTCTGAATCCTACTTTTTAATTGACCTACTTTCCTTTCTGTGGCTCAGTCTTCTTTATCTAGTTGTCGCTGAGCTAGTGGGTGGAGACTGACTACTATAGTGTCTCCTCTAATCAGCACACTCAGACAGGAGGGATTACTGCTCTTGTGTCAATTTGTAAGCAGCATAAACGACATTATTTAATGTACATGTGTATCAAGCAATGGGGTGAGACAAAACACTTACTAGAAAGCAACAGGAGTACTTAGCAGGGTACATGTGAATGCAGCTCAGGGGTGAGATCTGCTAGTGTCTCTTTCTATCTGATTTCTCATCCAACTCCTTCCTCCAACTCCATCTATTTAATGCAGCAGCTGTAACCTGATCTTTCAGTTTTCTGGCACTCCGTCTGATGCTGTTTAATGTACGGATATTGCTTCTAAGTAGTTTTTGGCATAAAAGGGCAGGGTTGAAATGGAAGTGGACACCTTTCTTACAACACAGTATTACCAGTAGGTAATGGACATCATCCATTGGGCATCATCCTCTGCACATCTCAGCTGATCTGACCAACTTAGATGTGCAGCTAACAGCACTGATCCAATCAGCGATCGGATCGGCGCTGTTAACCTCTTGGAACGTTCGATCCAAAGCACTGTGACTGAGATCGTGCTGTTCCCTGCCACTATCGGAGGTACCGTGATGCGATCATGGGACCTCTGATTACGGCCGAGGGTCCATTGATGACCCCGAAAGCTCTCTGCAATCACTTTCTACTGGCAATCTCTGAGCCGGATAAACTCATCCAGATAGATAAACTGTGTAACGGAGAAAAAGAGTCCAAATTCCAAGATTATGTTCTTTTGGTCGCCACAACAATGAAATAAAATGCAATAACAGACGAACAAAACATCACATCTCCCGTAAGGTGATATCATTAGAAAAGTCAAAAAGATCCCAAAAAATGAGGACGCTATCGGGCATGGAAAATGGTGACAGAAGTGCCATTCTGTTTCTTTAAAAACATCTGAATTTTTTTCACCCCTTAGATAACAATAAAAGTCGCATGTTTGGTATCTATGAACTCATAACGGCTTGAGTCATCGCACCATCATGTCAGTTTTTACCATTTAGTACTGACCTAAGATGTCATACTGACACATTAGTGTTACCATATAGCACTGACCCCAGACATCATACCGACACCTCAGTGTTACCATATAGTACTGACCCCAGACATCATACCTGACACCTCAGTGTTACCATATAGTACTGACCCCAGACATCATACCGACACTCAGTGTTACCATATAGTACTGACCCCAGCATCATACTGACACCTCAGTGTTACCATATATACTGACCCCAGACATCATACCGACACCTCAGTGTTACCATATACACTGACCCCAGACATCATACCGACATATCAGTGTTACCATATAGTACTGACCCCAGACATCATACGACCACATAGTGTTACCATATAGCACTGACCCCAGACATCATACCGACACCTCAGTGTTACCATATAGTACTGACCCCAGACATCATAACGACACCTCAGTGTTACCATATAGTACTGACCCAGACATCATACGACACCTCAGTGTTACCATATAGTACTGACCCAGACATCATACCGACACCTCAGTGTTACCATATAGACTGACCCCAGACATCATACCGACACTCAGTGTTACCATATAGTACTGACCCCAGACATCATACTGACACATAGTGTTACCATATAGCACTGACCCCAGACATCATACCGACACCTCAGTGTTACCATATAGTACTGACCCCAGACATCATACGACACCTCAGTGTTACCATATAGTACTGACCCCAGACATCAATACCGACACCTCAGTGTTACCATATAGTACTGACCCAGACATCATACCGACACCTCAGTGTTACCATATAGTACTGACCCCAGACAATCATAACCCGACACATCTCATGTGTTACCATATAGTACTGACCCCAGACATCATACGACACCTCAGTGTTACCATATAGTACTGACCCCAGACATCATACCGACACCTCAGTGTTACCATATAGTACTGACCCAGACATCATACTGACACCTCAGTGTTACCATATAGTACTGACCCCAGACATCATACCGACACCTCAGTGTTACCATATAGTACTGACCCCAGACATCATACCGACACCTCAGTGTTACCATATAGTACTGACCCCAGACATCATACCGACATCAGTGTTACCATATAGTACTGACCCAGACATCATACGACACCTCAGTGTTACCATATAGTACTGACCCAGACATCATACGACACTCAGTGTTACCATATAGTACTGACCCAGACATCATACCAACTCAGTGTTACCATATAGTACTGACCCAGACATCATACGACACTCAGTGTTACCATATAGTACTGACCCAGACTCAACCGACACCTCATGTTACCATATAGTACTGACCCAGACATCATACGACACTCATGTTACCATATAGTACTGACCCAGACATCATACCGACACTCAGTGTACCATATAGTACTGACCCAGACATCATACGACACCTCATGTTACCATATGACTGACCCAGACATCATACCGACACCTCAGTGTTACATATAGTACTGACCAGACATCATACCGACACTCAGTGTTACCATATAGTACTGACCCAGACATCATACCGACACCTCAGTGTTACCATATAGTACTGACCCCAGACATCATACCGACACCTCAGTGTTACCATATAGTACTGACCCCGACATCATACGACACATCAGTGTTACATATATACTGACCCAGACATCATACCGACACCTCAGTGTTACCATATAGTACTGACCCCAGACATCATACCGACACCTCAGTGTTACCATATAGTACTGACCCCAGACATCATACCGACACCTCAGTGTTACCATATAGTACTGACCCCAGACATCATACTGACACCTCAGTGTTACCATATAGTACTGACCCCAGACATCATACGACACTCAGTGTTACCATATAGTACTGACCCCAGACATCATACCGACACTCAGTGTTACCATATAGTACTGACCCCAGACATCATACCGACACTTCAGTGTTACCATATAGTACTGACCCCAGACATCATACCGACACCTCAGTGTTACCATATAGTACTGACCCCAGACATCATACAGACACGTCAGTGTTACCATATAGTACTGACCCCAGACATCATATCGACACCTCAGTGTTACCATATAGTACTGACCCCAGACATCATACCGACACCTCAGTGTTACCATATAGTACTGACCCGAGGCATCATACCGACATGTCAGTGTTACCATATAGTACTGACCCCAGACATCATACCGACACCTCAGTGTTACCATATAGTACTGACCCCAGACATCATACCGATATGTCAGTGTTACCATATAGTACTGACCCCAGACATCATACCGACACCTCAGTGTTATCATATAGTACTGACCCCAGACATCATACCAATACATCAGTGTTACCATATAGTACTGACCCGAGGCATCATACCGACATGTCAGTGTTATCATATAGTACTGACTCGAGACATTATAACCGACACCTCAGTGTTACCACATAGTACTGACCCCAGACATCATACCGACACGTCAGTGTTACCATATAGTACTGACCCCAGACATCATACCGACACTCAGTGTTACCATATAGTACTGACCCAGACATCATACCGACAATCAGTGTTACCATATAGTACTGACCCCAGACATCATACCGACGCCTCAGTGTTACCATATAGTACTGACCCCCAGACATCATACCGACACAATCAGTGTTACCATATAGTAACTAACTCACAGACATCATACTGATACCTCAGTGTTACCATATAGTACTGACCCAAGACATCATACTGACACTCAGTGTTACCATATAGTACTGACCCAAGGCATCATAACCGACACCTCAGTGTTACCATATAGTACTGACCCGAGACATCATACTGACACCTCAGTGTTACCATATAGTACTGACCCGTTGCATCATATCAACACGTTAATGTTACCATATTGTACTGATTCCAGACATCATACTGACACGTCAGTGTTACCATATAGTACTGACCCCAGACATCATACCGACACCTCAGTGTTACCATATAGTACTGACCCCAGACATCATACCGACACCTCGGTGTTACCATATAGTACTGACCTAAGACGTCATATCGACACATCAGTGTTACTATATAGTACTGACCCCAGACATCATACCGACACCTCAGTGTTACCATGTAGTACTGACCCAAGGCATCATACCGACACGTCAGTGTTACCATATAGTACTGACCCCAGACATCATACCGACACCTCAGTGTTACCATATAGTACTGACCCCAGGCATCATACCGACACATCAGTGATACCATATAGTACTGACCCCAGACATCATACCGACACGTCAGTGTTACCATATAGTACTGACCCCAGACATCATACCGACACATCAGTGTTACCATATAGTACTGACCCCAGACATCATACCGACACCTCAGTGTTACCATATAGTACTGACCCCAGACATCATACCGACACCTCAGTGTTACCATATAGTACTGACCCCAGACATCATACCGACACCTCAGTGTTACCATATAGTACTGACCCCAGATATCATACCAACATGTCAGTGTTACCATATAGTACTGACCTAAGACGTCATACCAACATGCCAGTATTACCATGTAGTACTGACCCGAGGTATCATACCGACAAGTCCGTTTTACCATATATTACTGACCCGTGACATAATACTGACACATCAGTGTTACCGGCAATTATTGTGAGAAGTGAACCGGGCACTAACCTGCTGCAGATTCCTTGCGGAAAACGGCGGTGTCTGGAATCCGGTGCTCTGCTGGAGAAAAACTTTTGATATTTGTAGAAAGTAGCGGCACACGGATTGGATCCAAAAATTTCCGGCTTTTATTGGTGCATCAAGTTACAGATGGTGCAGGGAGGGGGGTGCTGAAGGTGCCTTCAGCACCCCCCCCCTCCCTGCACCATCTGTAACTTGATGCACCAATAAAAGCCGGAAATTTTTGGATCCAATCCGTGTGCCGCTACTTTCTACAAACATCAGTGTTACCATATGGTACAGACCTGAAACATCATACCGACATGTCAGTGTTACCATATAGTACTGACCCGAGACATCATTCCGACACCTAGTGCATCCTCACCCATCTCTTTTAGAATGTGAGCCCTCGCGTGCAAGGTCATCTCTCCTCAACAACTGTATCTTCATGAATCCCTTTTAGACTGTGAGCACTCATGGGCAGGGTCCTCTCTCCTCGCCTACTGTATCCTCACCCATCCCTTGTAGACTGTGAACCCTCATGGGCAGGGTCCCCTCTCCTCACCTACTGTATCGTCACCCATCCCTTGTAGACTGTGAGCCCTCATGGACAGGGTCCCCTCTCCTCACCTACTGTATCCTCACCCATCCCTTGTTGACTGTAATCCCTCGTGGGCAGGGTCCTCTCTCCTCACCTACTGTATCCTCACCCATCTCTTGTAGACTGTGAGCCCTCATGGCTAGGATTTTCACTTCTCTCCTTCTGCATTTTCACCCATTCCTTGTAGATTGTGAGCTCTCGTGGGCAGGGTTCTCTCTACACACCTACTGTATCCTCACCAATATCTTGTAGGCTGTGAGCTCTCGTGGGCTGGGTCCTCTCTCCTCACCCACTGTATCCTCACCCATCCCTTGTTGACTGTAATACCTTGTGGGCAGGATCCTCTCTCCTCACCTACTGTATCCTCCCCCATCCCTTGTAGACTGTGAGCCCTCATGGCTAGGATTTTCACTTCTCTCCTACTGTATCCTCACCCATCCCTTGTAAACTGTGAGCCCTCATAGGCAGGGTCCTCTCTCCTCACCTACTGTATCCTCACCCATCCCTTGTACACTGTGAGCCCTTACAGGCAGGGTCCTCTCTCCTCACCTACTGTATCCTCACCCATCCCTTTAGACTGTGAGCCCTCATGGACAGGGTCCTCTCCTCATTCACTGGATCCTCACCCATCCCTTGTAGACTATGAGCCCTTGCGAGTAGGGTCTTCACTTCTCTCCTACTATATTCTCACCCATCCCTTGTAGACTGTGAGCCCTCGTGGGCAGGGTCCTCTCTCCTCACCTACTGTATCCTCACCCATGTCTTGTAGACTGTGAGCCCTCGTGGGCAGGGTCCTCTCTCCTCCTGTACCTGTGTGTGCCTTGTATTTTTTTCAGTGAAGTACTGAATAGAGAACAGAGTGGTGCAGCGGTATCCACCACAATGGCGAACTCTATAGTGAAGAATTATGAATTGAACAAAAACGGGACTGCTAGGAGACCTGTATATATATGTGTGTAGAACAAAATTGGATTCAGTGATGGGAATCTGAAATAGAAGCAAACAATAACCAACGTGAATGTTATTTCTCCCGGGAAGGTAAATATATTTTCTTGACACATTTTAAGATAATTAAACATTCTCTTTTTGGCGAGATCAAACATGCAGATATTCTGATGGAGTCGTTACAATATAGAATGCCACGTCATTGTTACTTTTCCTAATAACCTTAAACTTTGCTTCGGGGAGAATTTTCTCGCAATAAATGTATGTGAGTGTGGTGTGCCATTACAAATGTTATAGTAGCAATCTAATCTGTCCCATAATTCAATAGTTTTGTTATTGTCATCACGGAAACTTGGCATATGTGGTGTCATGTAGTACTGGAGTGATCTCATCCATGCCATAAAACAATAGTTTCTTTACCTTTCCGAAGAGATGTGATCCCGGTGTACAGAGAACAGGTCGAGAAGAAGAGAATCCGAGAAGCCACCGACCATCCACAATGAAGAACCTGGTGGCTTTACTTTGCCTGATCTCCGCTCTTGTTGGCTCAGGTAAGACTGATGAAGACACCTTATGATATATACAAAGTGTACTGAGGAAAGTCTGCCAACTCTATTATCATGGTCCTCAATGAAGTCTATGGCTGAGAACATTGCCTTGTTGACCTTGCACTTTTCTGGTAAATGTGGTGGCATTAGAACAAATTTTCAAGTGGAAAAATCAAGAACATAGGGTCCTTTAATAAATGCGCCCCCAAAATTGTACATGGACCATCTTACATGTGCCAGTGGTGTATACATATAGACCCAACTCTTCGGTCTATAGTGATTATTTAGTTTGTGGGCTCATCCCTTCGATTTTGGTGGTATCTTCATAGAGCCGATCCTTATCCCATTGACCCCTCAAATAATAAGGTCTGAAAGGACCTTGAAAGATATGGACATCTTCTTTTGTAAAATGTATGCTTTTTTCTGCCTTCCACATCTTAATGATGAGGTGTAATTACATGGGCTAACAAGCTGACAAGTGCTGTGAAGACTGTCCGAGGTGTCACAGGCTCAACCGGACAGACTTGGCCAAGATCAACTTTTTGGCAGAATCCTGAGATACCCTGACGCCCTTTAGCCCCTATACAGGGATATTTAATTACAATGGGGTCCAGAAAATGGCTGCCTACAGATGGGCTGACTCCAGAAGAGCAAACCAGAGGCAGGAATTGTTGCTAAGCAGGGAGGTCACAAAAAGGACAAAATCGGGAATCTTTGGCATATTTGGGGAGATCAAAAACAAATTGAGGTAGAACTGGGACCCTCTACTCAGTAGAACGAGATCTAACCAGGGAAGCATAAGCTATATCTGGCAGAACGTTTCTGTGATCAGAGTTTATGGCTCCGACTTCTTCTCTATCGGCAGCCCCACCTACAGAGTGAATATGGTGGTACCTAATGATGGAAGCAGATGTCTCAGAACCAGGCTCTCATGGAGATGTGACAAGTACATTTTCCCCCAATGAACCAGTGTTTGATAAAAACATATGAAGAGGCACAATTAGGGACAGTCCAGGACCACTCAGAACGGAGGGTCAGCGGTGGACTACCCCTGTCAGGGTGGAAATCATTAAAGCCTACCAGGGTCAAAGAGAAAATAGGAGTTTTTAAGGAATTTTTAGTTAAGTCCTTGACTGTAGCGGCACTAGGGAGCCGTATGGATGTGCATCCACCTATGATGACTCCACACTATCCATGAAATGGGTGGCAGTGTTCCATACTTAACATTCTTAAAGCTCTTTTGGGACATTCATATGGATTCAAATATTATAGAATCTGTTTTGAATTGATCATTATTTTAATATCTGTTCACCTACATTGGAATAAACTTTTGATAGTCTGACCACTGTCAACTTGTTCTACCCTCATTGTGTTGATATAGTGTTTTACTCTGATTGGGTGACATATTGAAGTGTGTTTTATATATTTAGTTCCCCTGACTACTTAAGGTGGTTCTTTTTGGTAACATATGTCTTTTTAAAAAAACATATCACAGCGTCCTCTTTCCTCACCTACTGTATCCTCACTCATCCCTTGTAGACTGTGAGCCTTCATGGGCAGGGTCCTCTCTCCTCACCCACTGTATCCTCACCCATCACTTGTAGACTGTGAGCCATCATGGGCAGGGTCCTCTCTCCTCACCTACTGTATCCTCACCCATCCCTTTTAGACTGTGAGCCCTCGTGGGCAGGGTCCTCTCTCCTCACCTACTGTATCCTCACCCATCCCTTTTAGACTGTGAGCCCTCATGGCTATGGCTTTCTCTTCTCTCCTACTGTATCCTCACCCATCCCATGTAGACTGTGAGTCCTTGTAGGCAGTTTACTATATCTTCACCTGCCATATCCTCACCCATCTCTTGTAGACTGTGGGCCCTCACAGGCAAGGTCCTCTCTCCTCACCAACTGCATCCTCACCCATCCCTTGTAGACTGTGATCCCTCACAGGCAGGGTCGTCTCCTCACCTACCTTATTCTCACCCACCTCTTGTAGACTGTGAGCCCTCAAGGGCAGGGTCCTCACTCCTCACCTACTGTATCCTCACCCATCCCTTGTAGACTATGACCCCTCACAGGCAGCGTCCTCTTTCCTCACCTACTGTAGTCTGACCCATCTCTTGTAGGCTGTGAGCTATCGTGGGCAGGGTCCTCTCTATTCACTTACTGAAGCCTCACCCATTCCTTGTAGACTGTGAGCCCTAGTATATAGGATCCTCTCTTCCCACCTAATGGATCTTCTTCATCCCTTGTAGACTGTGAACCCTTGTGGACAGGATCCTCACCCCTCTCCTGCCGAATTCTCACCCATCCCTTGAAAACTGTGAGCCCTCGTGGGCAGGGTCCTCTCCCCCCACCTACTGTATCCTCACCTATCTCTTTTAGACTGTGAGCCCTCGTGGGCAGGGATTATAATAATAATAATAATAATAATAAGTCAAATGAAGCTAAAAAAAACAAATAGAAGTAATACAGTTTTTAAAAAAGGAGACCTTTATGACTCAAGAATATAAACTACTGCAGTATAAAGTTAGGAATGTTTGTAATGATCAATGTCTGGGTCATTATGAAGTAGATAAATGTCATAATAATCAGTATATTCACTTTTTCTCCTGAATCCCTCTTATTGATTGTTTCCACACAATGCAACTGCTTAGTTTCCTTTTTTGCAGTTGTTCCCTCTAAATGTTATTCGTGTTGGTCTGGCAACTCTACAACATGTAAGGAGTCGGAGACTGAATGCCTTGGAGATCAATGTATGACCGCCTGCCAATACTTTAACATTGGTGAGTATAATTAAGTATTTTAGCACATACAATATCACCCTCTCACCTCTTTCTATTTACTTCTTTTGTAGGTGATAAGATCTTTAAGTCAATATATCGAAGTTGTGCCAATAACACTTTGTGTGGAAACAAGGGCGCAGGAATGGTTAAAAATATGAAATTTCGATTTAATGTTTTCTGCTGCACTGGACACTTATGTAACAATCAACCTTATGAACGTAAGTATAACAATGGTATTAAATATAATCTATCAATTTATGGCAAAAAAATTCAGTCTTCATAGTCAGGGGTGCACCAAGCCCCTCTGCCGCCAGAGCCACGAGCTGAGGATCGGGAAGGGGGGGATTTGTGCTGTCAGAGTCCAGCACCGCCGCCCCTGTTGCCGCGGGTGAGGACCGGGGGGAAGGTTGCGCTGTCGGAGTCCAGCAGCGCAGCAGGTGAGGACGGGGGGGGGGTGCTCTCAGCCGTCACCCCCGCCGCCCCTGTAGCTTTAGTTGAGGAGCGGGGGGGGTTGCTGGCACACGCTGATGCAGCGCGGCCGCCCTCTTGCCGGGTGACGCTGCGGGTGACTCAGGAAGCCGGTCTTTGGTGCTGGCGCCGCCCCCTTCTCCAATGCCGCTCCCCCTGGCTGCTGCTGCTTGGTACTCAGGGCTCACACTGTCCAATGGACGGTGCGGCCCTGTTCTTAGTTGAGACATGATAAATGTGTGTAAAAACAAGGTGTCACGATTAGTAATGGTCGAACTCAAACTGTAATGTTTGGGGTTCATACCGAACACCTAGTGTTCTATAGACTTCTCTGCAAAGTCCGTGTTATGGTTCGGGTTTGTGTTGAGGGTGAGGAGCTGTAAAAAAAAAAAATATATTATTTAACATAAGCATCATACTTACTGGTCTTCCGGGCGTCCTGCCGCTTTTGCATCCGGGGCCGCTCATTAATTTTCTGGGTATTCACTGCAGATAGACGGAATAGCCAATCTCAGACACTGTCACACAAAATGGGCATCTGTGATTGGCTGTTGGAGTAATCCGGAATCAACCCATACATTCTAGCATGGTAGATGCTGGAATGTATAGGCAGTTTTCAGGTTACTCAGCCATTCACAGATGCCCATTCTCTGTGATTAGCTGTTGGACCCCTCACCCATTGACTGATGTCATACTACTGTAAAAATAAATAATTTAAAAAAAAGTACAGGTTTTCTGTTGGGTTACTAAATATGGGAACCAGGGGATCTTTTGTGTTTTATTTCAATTAAAATACTTTTCTTTCAGTGTTTTTTTTTTAATGTTTACTAGAAATTCATAGTGGCCATGTCTAATATTGGCCTGACACTAAGAATTTCCGGCTTACTGCCAGCTGCCAATGCAAAACTGGGAGTAACCCCTTTATTACCCAGCATGCCACCACCACCACCAGGGCTGCTGGAAGAGCTGGGTAAATTGCCTTAAAATGGTACTATGAAAGAATGTGGTATTTTCAGGTGCGCCTGGGGGCTGAGATTTTCAGCATGGGGGGCCCAGAATGCTTGGGCGTTACTACACTGAGAATCTTGGCCCATAGCTGCATAGGTTTTTCCTTGGCTACTGATCAAAAATAGGGAGAAGCCCACACAATAAAATTATGGACTTCTCTGTATTTTGTTTGCCGGCCAACGTAAAGCCAGGCAGCTGGAGGTGGCAGCCTGTAGCTGTCTGCTTTATACGTGCTGAGAATCCAAAATATAGTGAAGCCCTACTTACTTTTTTTTAAATTATTTATTTATTTTTACAGTACTATGATATCAGTCAATGGGTGAGGGCCCAACAGTCAATCACAGATACTGTCACTGAGAGTGGGCATCTGTGATTGGCTGTTGAACCAACCTGAAAACTGCCCATACATTCTAGCATCTACCATGCTAGAATATATAGGCTGTTTCCAGATAACTCCAACAACCAATCAAAGACACCCACTCTCTGTGACAGCGTCTTTGATTGGCTGTTCTGCCCACTGCAGTGAATATCCTGGGAGTTAATGAGTGGCCCGTAAGTACAAGCTTCCGGACACCGGTAAGTATAATGCTTAAGTTTTTCATTCCTTTTACAGCCCCTCAGGTCCCATCCCATAACATTATAGTCCAAGTTTGGGGTTTGGACTCAAGTTCGAGTCACATTCTGGTCGTGTCTGCCGAACCCAAACTTTGGCGGGTTCGCCCATCAGTAGTCATGATTCCTCCATTCAGTGAGTCTTGGATGCAATGAGTGACAATTTGCTGCACTTTAAAATCAGGGCTGTGCTGAGCTGTCAGTTTGGTGAGTGACAGCTCAGTTATCCAATCTGAAATTGAGACGTGCTGAGCTGTCAGTGTATTGATTGATAGGTCAGCCATCCAATCTGAGACTGGCCGGTTTCTGCGATTGCCCAGCTACTTAGCTGAAAACTATCTGAAACTAAATGCACCCGCATCCATTTTCGGCCCCATTGACTTTCAATATGGCCGAATGAACTTTCAGGTGCATCCAGTTTTGCACTTTTTTCCCTGTTCCGGGTGGTCACGTTTTTTTTTCGTGAGACCTTGGTGCATTTTTGGTCTTTGTGTCAAAAACCGTGACCACCTGGATTAATGCAGGCTGAATTAAAATATTGCTCTATATAACCCAGATCAGAGGGACTCCAGTTCCAGCTGGATCTGGATGCCGGATCTGGGTGTTGGAAGTGTGCATGCCCAGAATGCAGTTCCAAGTGACACATCCCCTAGGGGGAGTGCCATTTGTCCCCGTATCCGGTGGAAACAGGTATACAGCCGGAAGCAACTGCCTGTTCCAGCACCAGATTTGTGAGCATGAATCAGTGATAATACCGGGGCAGGTGCATACAGTTGCATCATTGCGGGGGACTCAGGCTTTACCCGCATCCTCCCGGATTCACAAAAACGCCAGTGTGAAACCAGCCTAAGCCGAGACGTCTATGTATTGGAATTACATCAACATGTTTTCGTGACCAAAATTCATAGGTATTTTTTAAATATTAATTTAAAACAACATTTGGGATTTTTTCTCCAGTTCCTGCAGAACATTTAACGATAAATGGTGTAAAATGTCCATCTGCTCTTTGTACTGGCTCATTAGAGGAATGTAAGAGTGACGAGGAGATGAACTGCATCGGATCCATGGACCGGTGTATGGACTATAGAGCAAAACTGAAAAACCCAGGTGAGCAAATCTTTCTCAAAATTGTATAAACCTTTTGCCATTAAATGTTATTTCTGCTCCAATGGAAACATAATAAAAAGCTAAAGTAACTTCATATATAGACTGAAAAAATATACTGCTGTGAGAAAATGAAATGTTATTTTATTTATTTTAACGGCCTTCAGCTCGATCTTGAGGTCTTGATGGATGAACACTCTCTAGGAAGATTGAGCTTCTGAAGCCTAGATAGCTCCACCAGGGTCTTCGCCAAGCCTAGATAGGACCACCCGGGTCTTCTCCAAGCCTAGATAGGTCCATCAGATTCTTCTCCAAGCCTAGGTAGGTCCATCAGCTTCTTCTCCAAGCCTAGATAGCTCAACCAGGGTCTTCTCTAAGCCTAGATAGGTCCATCAGCTTCTTCTCCAAGCCTAGATAGCTCAACCAGGGTCTTCTCTAAGCCTAGATAGGTCCATCAGCTTCTTCTCCAAGCCTACATAGGTCCACCACTGTCTTCTCCAAGCCTAGATAGGTCCATCAGCTTCTTCTCCAAGCCTAGATAGGTCCACCACTGTCTTCTCCAAGCCTAGATAGGTCCATCAGCTTCTTCTCCAAGCCTACATAGGTCCACCCGGGTTTTCTCCAAGCCTAGATAGGTCCATCAGCTTCTTCTCCAAGCCTAGATTGGACAACCAGGGTCTTCTCTAAGCCTAGATAGGTCCATCAGCTTCTTCTCCAAGCCTAGATAGCTCAACCAGGGTCTTCTCTAAGCCTAGATAGGTCCATCAGCTTCTTCTCCAAGCCTAGATTGGACAACCAGGGTCTTCTCTAAGCCTAGATAGGTCCATCAGCTTCTTCTCCAAGCCTAGATAGCTCAACCAGGGTCTTCTCTAAGCCTAGATAGGTCCATCAGCTTCTTCTCCAAGCCTAGATAGCTCAACCAAGGTCTTCCCTAAGCCTAGATAGGTCCATCAGCTTCTTCTCCAAGCCTACATAGTCCACCCGGGTTTTCTCAAGCCTAGATAGGTCTATCAGCTTCTTCTCCAAGCCTAGATAGCTCACCAGGTCTCTCTAAGCCTAGATAGGTCCATCAGCTTCTTCTCCAAGCCTAGATTGGACCACCAGGGTCTTCTTCAAGCCTAGATAGGTCCATCAGCTTCTTCTCCAAGCTTAAATAGCTCAACCAGGGTCTTCTCTAAGCCTAGATAGGTCCATCAGCTTCTTCTCCAAGCCTAGATAGCTCAACCAGGGTCTTCTCTAAGCCTAGATAGGTCCATCAGCTTCTTCTCTAAGCCTAGATAGCTCAACCAGGGTCTTCTCCAGTACTGAGTCTGCGCCCCAGATACTGATTGATGTGCCTCTGGTTTTATATAGATATGGGCGAGTAACCTGTGGGACATGGTCTGATTACTGGATGTAAATTGTAGTCCTGACTGTACCAAATATCAGATTTAGACTGTGTTCTATGTACTGTATGCACTTTATTGTTACCCATGTTAAAGGGATCCTGTCACCTCCAGAACGCCTCCTAAGCTACCAAAACATGTCTCTGCAGCATCCTATCACTAATCTCACACTTCTTTTGTCTCCTAAAAGCATCCTGTGAAAGTGCATAAAAAAGTTTTAATACTTACTCATTAGTGATTATAATTAGCAGGGGCTATATTCTTTAGCCCTTAGGGCGTGTTGTTTTGCAGGCTCCAGGATCCAACCTCTCTCTGTCTGTGTGCGCTGCTTGTGCAGGCTCTGCCCTCCCCCTCTCTATCACTCACAGAATGCAAATCATTAGTCCTGCCTTCAGCTCCACATCACAGCAGCACAGACAGAGAGAGGGTGGATCATTCGGGGCGTGAAAATGAGCACCTAGGGAGGGCTTAGAGTCTCACAGGGGACGCCCTGTGAGACTTATTCAGGGACAAGAAGTCTCAGATTTGTAAGTGTATATTGTTGATTTTTCCAATGTTACAGAGCGCTTTTTTTATAGAAAAGGAGCACTAATACTGATATGTTGGGGTGAAGGGACAGGTCTTAATAGGGTTGGGGGTGATTTGGAGGGGTCAGGTTCCCTTTAATAGAGGCTTTGGTGTCAGTAATCGATGTCTGTTCCCTTTTACACCAATTTTCCTGGTTTGTTACACTTATAATTTTGGTCTAGTTTTTCCTGTTCAACTGCTGGTATCACAAATAAAATTAAAAAAGTAAGGCCGGCTTCACACCATGGTTTTTGGGGTCCGGGCTGTCCGGTGTGAACCGGACAGCCCCGGATCCGATTTTGGCCCCATAGTATTCCTATGCGGCCGGATGGGGCCGGATGGCAGTCATTTGCCATCCAGTTTCCTGCTGTCAGGGAGGATCTGGCAGAATTCTTTTTTTTCCCCTGGACACAAAATCGAAGCTTGCAGCGTTTTTGTGTCCGGGGCAAAAATCGGATAAAATAAGATCCAAACATGGGAGTCTATGGGCGCCGGATCGCAATGGATCTGACAGAAAATGAGATCCGGCTCCCGGATGCCGGTGCTGAAGTTCAGCACCGTGGAGAGCTCCCAGCTGAGATTTCAGAACCGCGGCTAGCTCCCTGCAAGCCGCGATCCTGACATTTCAGCAAGGGACAGCTCCAGCAGCTGCGGACTGCTGATTCTGGCACAAAACCGGCATATTTGCCCTCCGGTTCTGTTCTTACCGGAGTTGTCAGGCTGTGTCCGGTGCATCCAGCAAAACACCAGACACAGCCTGACAGCAACAATCCGTGGTGTGAAGCCGGCATAACTGCAATATATTCCATCTGTTGAATTTTATTTCGTACACTAGTCCTTTAAGTATGCAGTTGACTCAACTTCTCTTGTTTAACCTGTATTGAGGAAATTTAGAACACGGCATAAGCTTTTTTTAGTAATAATTTCTGTTGATTTTGTGTCCACAGATGGGACAGTGGAGAAATATTCTGCTAAAGGTTGTGTTAATTCTGACTGCTGCCGATACAACTTTGGCAACTCTATTGGGTTTGATGAAATAGACAGGGAGTACCTGAACTGTTAGATATTAATCCAGAAATGATCAATAAATAAATTCCTGAATTAATTATTATCCTTCAATATTAATGACCTTCCTGAAATGTCTTCTTAACTATAAATATAAAAAAATACAATGTACAGTATAACACCTACCGTTACGGCATCCAAATTACTTCTTGGCTTTTCAATTGGAAGCTGGGTGTCAGGACTCTGGATCTTCTATTCACAATGTGTGCATGCTTGCCCTCTTGCAAGATGGATTCCGCTGCTTTGCTCCTGTTTATGTGATCCTCCTTCTCTGCCTTTATAAACCTTAGTCTACTTTCTAGCCATGCTTGAGTATTCAGTATGAATTCCTGGAAACAGGACGGAGTGCGGTGATCCGCGCTGCTGAATGGAAAATCAGGACCTAAGACGTCTGGTGCAAAGGTGTGACTTTATTCTGACGCGTTTTGGAGCAGCCTCCGCTCCTGCCTCAGGGATTAATCCTGGTTTTCCATTTAGCAGTGCGGATTACCAGCACTTCCTCCTGTTTCCAGTTGTTTGCCTCGTTGGAGGTGTGGATCCAGCGGCAGCTGTACGAGTGCTAATACTGGTTGTGGGTTCACACAACCAGACCAGTTGAGCAAATTTCATTGGGCGATTGCCCCGTTCTGCCTAGAGGTAAGACCCTATGCGCATTTTTGTCTCACAATTATAGACAGTTTGAATTCCTGGCTTTCTGCTCCCTGTGTTTCTCAAGAGTTCCTCCTCCTGTAAATCTGCTCCGGCTTTTCCACAGTCTGCAGTTTCACCTGCTGTTACCACACCTGCTTCAGTGCTTCTCTTGCAAACTCACTCCTAGTACTGTTGTCTTTGACTTTACATCAAGCCTGCCTTCCTGTGATATGTAAGCCCTGTGTGCTAGTTAAGTTTTACAATTTCTCATTTTATATTATGCAGTAGTTCTGCTGGACTTTAACTACACTGCACTGCTTCAAGTTCAGGACTTGTTCTCTGCAACTACCTTTCACAGGCCTTCCTGGGTATAACTACATTCAAAGACTGTATCTGCTTTTGTATTGCACTATGAGTACTGCTTCTGAGATACTTCCCCTTTCGACTACACTGTGAAAGAATTATTACAAGAGACTTTCTGTTTATTGCATTTTCGATAAACTTGCTCACTTTGCTGCATCTCACATTTGTTTTCTGTCATGTGTTCAATACAGATTTGTCCAGCTTTAAAAACTAGGTCTCAGTGTATCTTTGCTCCCTTTGCTATTAGATTCCGGGGTAAATCTTTACAATACATTACATTGGGGCTTATTTTTGAGTAGTCAAATAAATAGATATAAATGTCAAACTCAATGTTATAGTAAGTGAACATACATAACTTGCAAATCATTAGTCTATCTGAAAACCTATAAACACATGAGCTGCTCAAAAATACTAAGGAGAAAAGAGAATTTCTGATATTTTAAGTTTTAAATTAAGATGATTGTCTGAACTTAATTAAAAGCACATCGAGGGACTAAGTAATGTCTTAACTTATAGCAAATTGTGGGGTATTGGTTTGTCTTTTGGTCCAAAACACTTAAGCTTGTGAGCCCCTACATGGCTCCCCACATGTCACAAGTCCTATCCACTAAATTCATATCTAAAGTGAGCCAAGGACACAAACTGTTTGCAGGACAACCAGTGGTCACTCCCTTTGTGAGAAAGGAGGTTGCTAGTGATTGGGGCTGGTGTCCTGCATTTATGATGCCTTTCTTTATAACCTGGGCAAAGCTGCACACAGCACTGAGTGTAATGGTCGTCTGACCTGAATTTGCTATGGTCAGGAAAGTAATTTTCTACACGTGTCCTTGGCTCACTTTAGATATGAATCTCATCTCGTAGTAGTACTTTCCCTCTACGCAGGGGTGCACCAAGCCCCACTGCCGCCTAAGCCGCGGCAGTGATTACGGGGGGGGGGGTGCTGGTGGAGCCCAGCGCTGCCGCCCCTTCTGTACTGGTCCCCGGCAGGTCTGAACTACTGCCGCCTGAGCCGCGGCTGTGATTACCGCAGTGATTACGGGGGGGGGGTACTGGTGAAGCCCAGCGCTGCCGCCCCTTCTATACTGGTCCCCGGCGTCTCCGCTTACCGGGGTGAGCGGCCGGCGCCATGACAGGGGGAGGCTGTGTGCATGAGGCGCCGCCCCCTTCTGCACTGCCGCTCCCCTGCCTCTTGCCGCCTGAATGACAGGGCTCACACTGTCCAATGGACGGTGCGGCCCTGCCTCTACGCAACACAGTCCATCGAGGTTTGTAACAGGATCTAGAGGATGACATCCGGAGCATTGGCCCGCACAGTGTCACAGAGCATGCTCAGTAGATTCCCCCATACACGTCAATGAGTCATATTTCGGTTGAGGTCATGGTATCTATGAGGCTTCTTTAAATCAAATTTCGGGACACCCATTTACAACTAAATAATCAGTTGACATTGAGTGACAGCTTCCATAGAATAATTAAACCAATCAGAAAATATAAACAAAAATAAAATAAAAATGTATGGTAATTTAAAATATAGTTTTAGTTTGTTGCATATTTTAGCAAAACTTTTCTTTAAACTTTATTTTTAATAATATTTATAAATGAGTGAATATAGGATGATGTTTTCCAATTATCAAAGGCATCACATATGAAGGTAGGGAATGATGACAGTTATCATATCTTTGAGTTTTACAATTGATTCAATTATTTATGATCCGGATTCTTGACAGGCGCTTAATCAAGAGTCCTTGTTTTTGGTGTGATTTTATTAAAAACAGCAGTGTCTCCTGATTCTTCACACTTTGTGAACATCTTCCAAGCTTTACGTCCCCGAGATCTCTGCAGTCCCAAAGAACTTAGGCATCTCTGCCCTTTTTTCAGACAATTTACCGTATTTCTTGGATTGTAAGGGTGATTTCTCATCAGCGTTTTTGCCCATTCGCCGTTGATCTGGCAGCTTTGCCGCATATGCCGCGTAACAGCTCATTTGCAGCAAGCCCCATTGATTCCACAGTTGCGGTTTTGCAACATCTGGCAAATTCAGCACTTGTGGCGAAGGAAAAAGATGTTGCTAGTTGCATTTTTTGATTTGCCGCAAGTGCCGGATCCGGGAAAAACGCAACTGCGGAAGAATGGGGCTTGCCGCAAATGAGTCGTTATGCGGCAGATGCGGACTACCGCTGGATCTGCTGCGAACAGGCAAAAACACTGATATGAAAGGTGCCTTAGACACACTTTTTCCCTCCATATAGGGGAAAAATGGGGGTGCGTCTAATAAACTGAACCTCGCTTACCCAGATGTTGCAGTGGCAGTTCAGCAGAGGTACCGTAGGTAGTGGGGTAATTCTTTGCTGGCCTGGATCTAGGGGAGTTGTGGTGTTTGTCGGTGTGTGGCAGTGTTCGGCCAGCAAAGATACTTCCGGGTACCGGCGAATGTCTGTGGAGGCAGAGTAGGTGCAGATGAAGATATCAGAGAGTCAAGAGCTACATATGTGCCTGTGCTGGCTATACCAGGTGGACTTTATGAAAATTGTGAAGATGACGCATGTGCAGATGGAGATTTTGGCTGTCCGAGATCTTCATCAGTGCCTATGATGGCTCTGCAGCCATTTGCCAGTACACAAAAGCATCATTGCTCACCAAAAACTGCCACATACGGCCAAACAACATCGTCGAACAACACTGCTGAAGAACATCGTCGAACAACACTGCTGAAAAACACCGCTGAACAACACTGCTGAAGAACACCGCTGAACAACACTGCTGAAGAACACCGCTGAACAACACTGCTGAAGAACACCGCTGAACAACACTGCTGAAGAGCACCGCTGAACAACACTGCTGAAGTACACCGCTGAACAACACTGCTGAAGAACACCGCTGAACAACACTGCTGAAGAACACCGCTGAACAACACTGCTGAAGAACACCGCTGAACAACACTGCTGAAGAACACCGCTGAACAACACTGCTGAAGAACACCGCTGAACAACACTGCTGAAGAATACCGCTAAACAACACTGCTGAAGAACACCGCTAAACAACACTGCTGAAGAACACCACTGAACAACACTGCTGAAGAACACCACTGAACAACACTGCTGAAGAACACCGCTGAACAACACTGCTGAAGAACACCGCTAAACAACACTGCTGAAGAACACCACTGAACAACACTGCTGAAGAATACCGCTAAACAACACTGCTGAAGAACACCACTGAACAACACTGCTGAAGAACACCACTGAACAACATTGCTGAAGAACACCGCTGAACAACACTGCTGAAGAATACCGCTAAACAACACTGCTGAAGAACACAACTGAACAACACCGCTGAAGAACACCGCTGAACAACACTGCTGAAGAACACCGCTAAACAACACTGCTGAAGAACACCGCTAAACAACACTGCTGAAGAACACCACTGAACAACACTGCTGAAGAACACCGCTAAACAACACTGCTGAAGAACACCACTGAACAACACTGCTGAAGAAGACCGCTGAAGAACACTGCTGAAGAACACCGCTGAACAACACTGCTGAAGAACACCGCTGAACAACACTGCTGAAGAACACCGCTGAACAACATGGCTGGACAACACGGCTGAAGAACACCGCTGAAGAACACTGCTGAAGAACACCGCTGAACAACACTGCTGAAGAACACCGCTAAACAACACTGCTGAAGAACACCGCTGAACAACATGGCTGGACAACACGGCTGAAGAACACCGCTGAAGAACACTGCTGAACAACACTGCTGAAGAACACTGCTGAAGAACACTGCTGAAGAACACTGCTGAAGAACACTGCTGAACAACATGGCTGGACAACATGGCTGGACAACACGGCTGAAGAACACCGCTGAACAACACTGCTGAAGAACACTGCTGAACAACACTGCTGAAGAACACTGCTGAACAACACCGCTGAAGAACACCGCTGAACAACACTGCTGAAGAATACCGCTAAACAACACTGCTGAAGAACACTGCTGAACAACACTGCTGAAGAACACTGCTGAACAACACTGCTGAAGAACACCGCTGAACAACATGGCTGGACAACACTGCTGAAGAACACCGCTGAACAACAACGTGAACAACACTGCTGAAGAACACCGCTGAACAACACTGCTGAAGAACACCGCTGAACAACACTGCTGAAGAATACCGCTAAACAACACTGCTGAACACCTCCAGCTCCAGGTCTGCAAGAGTTGCCTCAGTTCTGACATCCACCAGCCACCTTGCCGACCCGCAGAATTGTCGCCACCAACACCACCGCAATTCTGCCTGCTCTGACCCTGTTGCTCCGCAACCATCGTGATCTCTCCCGATAAGCTACACTGCACATCAACATGAGATGCACCAGATTACAGTTCAAACCCACTATATTAAATACATTTTTTTCTCCTTATTTCTTCCTCTAAATTTGGAGGTGCATCTTATCAAGTGAAAAGGACCATAATTGATTTCAAGGATTTAATTAAATTAAAGAACATAAAATGACCATGGCATGAAGGGGTTAAGTCAAGTGGCAGACATGGACCAAATACAAGATATTTTTATACTTAGCAGAATATTTCCCTGTTTATTTCTATTCTGTTTATGAAGGAAAATTAAATAGATCTGTAAATTTTAAAATAATTACAATTTAAGTTTACTGATTTTCTTTAATTTGTGTTGAACATGTTAAAACAAATGTACCTAATAGGTTAGTATCATTTCCTTTTTGAAAACGAACGATTAATGTCTATTATATAAACAGTTTAAAATTACTCTTTCAAAGTGTAGCAATGTGATATAAGGGGTGGAGCGCTATCTAAACATATCAATGTGATATAAGGGGTAGAGCGCCATCTAAGCATAGCAATTTGATATAAAGGGTGGAGTGCTATCCAAACATAGCAATGTGGTATAAGGGGTGGAATGCTATCTTAGCATAGCAGTCTGATATTAGTGGTTGAGCGCTATCTAAGCATCAATGTGATATTAGGGGTGGAGCGCTATCCAAACACAATGTGATATAAGGGGTGGAGCGCTAGCTAAGCATAGCAAAATAATATAAGGGGTGGAGCGCTATCTAAGCGTAGTAATGTAATATAAGGGGTGGAGCGCTATCTAAGCGTAGCAGTATGATAATAGGGGTGCAGCACTATCTAAATGTACCAATGTGATATAAGAGGTGGAGCACTGTCTAAGCGTAGCAATGTGATATTACAGGTGGAGTGCCATCTAAACTTAGCAATGTGATATAAGGGGTGGAGCATTATCTAAATGTAGCAATGTGATATAAGGGGTGGAGCGCTTTCTAAACTTAGCAATGTGATATAAAGGGTGGAGCATTATCTAAGCGGAGAGGTGATATTAGGGGTGGAGCTCTATCTAAACATAGCTATGTGATATAATGATATAAGGGGTGGAGCGCTATCTAAGCCTAGCAATGTGATATAAGGGGTAGAGCACTATCTAAGCGCAGCAATATGATATACAGGGCAGAGCGCTATCCAAGCGTAGCAATGTGATACAAAGGGTGGAGCGCTATCTTAGCTTAGCAATTTAATATAATTGGTGGAGCGCTATCTAAGCGTAGCAGTATGATAATAGGGGTGCAGCACTATCTACATGTAGCAATGTGATATAAGAGGTGGAGCACTATCTAAACGTAGCAATGTGATATAACAGGTGGAGTGCCATCTAAACTTAGCATTGTGATATAAGGGGTGGAGCATTATCTAAATGTAGCAATGTGATATAAAGGGTGGAACGCTTTCTAAACTTAGCAATGTGATAGAAAGGGTGGAGCGTTATCTAAGCGGAGCAGTCTGATATTAGGGTGGAGCTCTATCTAAACGTAGCTATGTGATATAATGATATAAGGGGTGGAGCGCTAACTAAGCGTAGCAATGTGATATAAGGGGTAGAGCACCATCTAAGCGCAGCAATATGATATACAGGGCGGAGCGCTATCCAAGCGTAGCAATGTGATACAAAGGGTGAAGCGCTATCTAAATGTAGCAATGTGATATAAGAGGTGGAGCACTATCTAAGCGTAGCAATGTGATATAAGGGGTGGAGCATTATCTAAACATAGCAATGTGATGATATGAGGGGTGGAGCACTATCTAAGTGAAGCAATGTGATATAAGGGGTGGAGCATTATCTAAACATAGCAATGTGATATGAGGGGTGGAGCACTATCTAAGCGTAGCAATGTGATATAAGGGGTGGAGCATTATCTAAACATAGCAATGTGATATGAGGGGTGGAGCACTATCTAAGTGAAGCAATGTGATATAAGGGGTGGAGCATTATCTAAACATAGCAATGTGATATGAGGGGTGGAGCACTATCTAAGCGTAGCAATGTGATATAAGGGGTGGAGCATTATCTAAACATAGCAATGTGATATGAGGGGTGGAACACTAAGCGTAGCAATGTGATATAAGGGGTGGAGCGTTATCTAAACGTAGCAATGTGATATAAAGGGTGGAGCACTATCTAAGTGTAGCAATGTGGTATAAGGGGTGGAGTGCTATCTAAACGTAGCATTGTGATATAAAGGGAGGGGCGCTATCTAAACGTAGCAATGTGATATAAGGGGAGGGGTGCTATCCAAGTGTAAAAATGTGATATGAGGGGGGGGCACTATCCAAGTGTAGAAATGTGATATAAGGGGTGGGGCACTATTCAAGTGTAGCAATGTGATATGAGGGATGCAGTGCTATGAAAGTGTAACAATGTGTTATAAGGGGTGGGGAACTAAGTGTAGCAATGTGATATAAAGGGTTAACTTAGCCTCTCTGCTGCCCGAAGTGGTCTGAAAAACACCCCCTCATAGTACATGTTTAAAATTGGTTGAAATAAGTCTGATTCATACAGTTTTATATCTATCCTGTAAAAATGAGTGTGGAGACCCGGGGGTCAGTGGATGCTCTCGTCCACTGGCCCAGCCGCCTTTAGCAAGGCAACGTGGACCAGGGCTCATCCCCAAGCTAAACGCCAGAGCTCCTTAACTGTGAGCGGAACACTACTCAGACAACACACGGTGAGGGAACCACAATAGTAAGACTTTACTGGATCCCCAACAGTTATCAGCATATAACACATAACCAGCAAAACACAAAATGTAACAGGCAACAGAGTTTCACCCTTCCGCTGGCTCACCAGGGATTAGCATATAGCACTGCAAAGTCTGTAGCCAGGTGGCTGGATCGTCCCAACTTGGGTGGCTTCCTCATGCAGTCTTTGTCATCACAGCTGAATCCGAAAATTTGATGCTGAAGTCCTTGTGGTTTTATAATTCAGGTTCCGACCCCTCGGTCGGCACCGAAATGCCTAGGCCTGGGGTTGTGGCCAGACAATGGGATCCAAAGATCCTAGATTAGCTGCCGGTATACAATCCAGTGGACCTCTAGTTGGGACCGAAATCCCTAGACTGAGGGCACTAGACAGAATCAAAGTCACCCTGGTTAATGAACAGGTCTCCTTATATACCTGAGCCCTCATTGCAGGATATTGCGGACGTCATGATTGTTGGAATAAGACTGTCTTTTCATTGGCCCGCTTTCAAGCTGCCTGGATAATCATTTAAATGATGATTGACAAAGAGGGGTCAAGGAGGGTTTACTATAGACATTTAGACATTTAGTGTAACACCTCGACCACAAACAATGGTGGCAGAAGTAATCTACATAGAGTCAACAATCCACATCTTAATACAATGGCATTCTAACAGGATTTAGTTTCTCTGACCTTACAGAAGAGAGATAATTGCATTACATAAGTCCACATCACCAAACCTCTACAAGACTTGTATTTACAATTAGTTGCTTATCACAAGGTAGGAATAACATACAAAGAGGCAAGATGATTACATTACCCATTTTAAATACTAGCAGGCTACTAGAAATCTTGTGTAACCCATGAGTGGCATATCACAAGTTTGCAAACCAAAATAAAATAGTGTCTGGAAAAATAAGAAATCCTCATAAGTTATACATTAAAGGGGTCCATTTCATCACATTGAGCACAATAGTGAACATTTTAACTTAGACAAATAGAAAAAAAGATGTCCAAACACAAGGATGTCAGCGCCATCACACGCACACAAAAGAACCACGCAGAAGAATCAAAAGCAAGGGTCATTAATGGCAAAGTCAGGTTGTACAGTATGTACCCCAAGCTTTGATACAGTTAAATTATTGTTCAAGTACCAAAGTTAAGAATATTGGGAAACTGTGACATAAAGCTATATGTTATTACTAGGTTCTTATTATTTTTCTAACCTTTAAAACATAAGAATAAATATACAATGTATTGCACTGGCCTGAAACATATTGTTGTTAGATAATTTTTTGTAGCTCTACTCTACGTTCCCGCAATGAGCTTTTTTGTGAGTTTTTGATGTTGCAGCATTTCTAACCCTATTTTATAATTTAGATTACTTGTGTTTTGTGTGTGATTTCTTTCATTTTTTGTCTCTTCTTTACAGTATGACAGTATGTCATGTCTTATTAAGAAAAACAATTGTGCCTAAGCACTAACCGAGAGATATCTGCCACCTACCTGTCTGCTGTGCCCGGCACTGTTCACCTCCTTTCACCCCGGCACAGAGCGGTCACAGACCGCTCATGCCAGGGACAGCATGGCGGGGTAAACAAAGCGGTGGCAGCTTTTCCGCTCTGTCCTGTGGAAGTGGGCACATAGCAGTCTTCATGGTGATTCACAGCCACCTCCTCGTAACCTGATTGGGGTAGCCAGCTATTAATCGGCGTGACGTTGGCTATGCACCTGACTACAGAGGGGAGAAGCCACCCCCCTCTGTAGACGTGACTTCAGTGGAAGCGGCAACATTTCTGACCGGAGTCTCGCCCTTCCGCTGGCTCACCAGGAATTAGCATATAGCACAGCAAAGTCTGTAGTCAGGTGGCTGGATCGTCTCAACTTGGGTGGCTTCCTCATGCAGTCTTTCTCATCACAGCCGAATCCGATAATTCGATGCTGAAGTCCTTGAAGTTTTATAATCCAGGTTCTGATCCCCTTGGTTGGCACCGAAATGCCTAGGACTGGGGTTATGGCCACCCAATCGGATCCAAAGATCCTTTCTGACTGGAGTGGTCTAAGACCGCTCTGTGTTGGTGGTGAACAGTGCCGGGCGCAACAGGTAGGTAGGGGGCGGCTACATGCCTTTTAGTGCGTAGGCACAATTCTTTTTCTTTTTTTTATAAATCCTGGATAACCCCTTTAAAAATATGGCCTTATTTATAACTGCCCAGCAGCCACGTTGTGGCGTGTCACAGCCTCTATCTGGATTAAAACCCTCCAACTATGTGGGCAAGTTAGAACGTGCTAACACAGAACAATAGCATAATGGGGCAATATGGGGGAGGGTGCACTGCAGAGGGTGTGATCCCATAATCTAAACAAGAAAAAAAGTCTGCTGGCAGGTTTCTACTTGCCCATAAAATAGGAGGTTTTTAATCCAGATAGAGGCTGTGACTGAGTGTAGGGATCCAGTATAAGAGACACGCCTCGACGTGACTACTGGGGGGTTATCTATATGGACATATTTATAAGCTGTATGTTTCAATTTTTCATTTTTTGTTAGGTATAATATTGTTCCATTTTTAATGATATGCCTTATCAGAGTGCTGTTGTTCCTTGTTGCAATTATTTTGTAAAAACTCATTGTAGGCATACAGACATAGAGTACTTTTGATTTATAGGGAATTCGTTCACTGCAAATTGAATTTCCTGACAAAATTAATCAAAGTTGGGCAAGTTAAATTTCATAAAATTTGCAAATCTCTAGACCAGCGGTCCCCAACCCCAGTCCTCGAGGGCTGCCACCCCTGCAAGTTTTCAGGATTTTCTTAGTATTGCACAGGTGTTAATTGAATCACCTGCACTGATGCAACCCCTAAGCAGTGCTAAGGAAATGCTGAAAACTTGCACTGTTGGTGGCCCTTGAGGGCTGGATTTGGGAACCCCTTCTCTACACACCAATCACAATCAGCAGAGGAGAGAGGATGATGTTCAGATTAGGGGCGTAAATACAATGGGTGCAGGGGTTGCCCTGGAGCCTAAAGGGTGACCAAAAATCCCTTTAGCCTATAGAAAAAGACTAATGCTATTAAAGATTTGCAATAATTTGGTGCCCCACTGGAGCTTTTTCATCGGGGCCTTTAAGCCTTAAGTTACGCCGCTGGTTCAGAGATTGATACGATTGCAGAGGTGACATGAAAGTAATTAGCATTACACAACATGTACAATGCATACGGCAACAGAACTAATAACGGCCACAAGATGTTGCTAGATGACTATGCAAAATTAATGCATGAAAGGTAAGAATCTGTGACGGTAGAACGAATATGAATACAAGAAAAGGGAGAGTGTGGCATGTAAATAATGTTCCTAGAATACACTATTCATAGGTGCTGTAGAAGAAATGCTGATCAATGCAAATCTGTAATCACTGAAAGTTGTTGCATATAACTAAATATCTACTATATAATTGCCTAATTGTGTCTGTCTGAGGCCTAAATCGCTGTCGGCTTTCCCGCCACGCTATTTGAAATGAACAGCTGATGCTTCGGCACCAGCTGTTCATTCAGAGTAGCCGCCTGATACCTCCACCTGCTTTCCCGCTTCCGCTGTCACGGAGGGTGAGGTAGAATCCTGCTTCCTCCTCCCCTCTGTGACATATGTGACAGCCCCATTTGATTTCGCAGTGTAATATACACTGCAAAATCAACACAAAGTGAGATGTTTGTAAAATAATACAGAATGAAATACTTACCTTTCCGACGCCTTTTCGCGGTCTCCGGTGTAGAGGCAGGCAATGTACAGCCCTGCCAGGACCTGCCGTGATGTCAGAGGGGCGTTCCCGGCGCTGATTGGCCGCTCGCGGTCATGTGATACATGTCACATGACCGCGAGCGGCCAATCAGCGCCGGGATCGCCCCTCTGACATCACGATAGGTCCTAGTAGGTCAATTCTTGCGGCGGCTCCTGGCTCCCGGACACCCGAATGCACGTAAAAAAGCGCACAAAAATACGCAATGTGTGAACAGGGCCGAAGAGGAACAATGTCGAGGTGAGTGGTGCCTCCTCCATCCTGCGATTCACCCCAAACTACCCATGCTCACCCCTCTCACCCCACACTTCCCCCACAGAACCCACACTGCCCCCACACTACCCCCACAGAACCCACACTGCCCCCTCTCACCCCACACTGCGCACTGAACCCACACTGCCCCCACTGAACCCACACTGCCCCCACTCTCACCCGCTCAGCACCCAGTCACCTCCGCTCATTACCCAGTCAACTAGACTGTATGGGCATTTTCCAGGTTACTTCAACAGCCAATCAGAGATGCTTACGCAATATGACTGCATCTGTGATTGGCTGTTGAGCCCCTCAGGAAGTTAATGAGCGGCCTGGAAGTACAAGCGGCGAGACATTTAAATAAAATGCTGCAATTTAATAACTATTTTCTTTGTTTTTACAGCTCCCCGCCCCTGAAGAGAACTTGAACTGTAACAAGGACTTCCGACGGAAGTCCTCATTGGGGGTCTGTGCCTGAATACTAGGTGTTCCATACAGACCCCAAACTTCACAGTTCAAATTTAACCCATCACTAGTTAGATGTCAAATCAACAGTATCCACACAAAAAAAAGAGTGCACTGTGAGCTTGGGAACTCAAAAAGGCCTGGAGGCCCACTGAAGCGAACAGTGGTGGATGTTCACAGTATCCTTTCTTTAATGAGTTAAAACTCTTTCATAACATTCACCCAAATGAAGAACATTCTCCAAGAAATTGGTGCTTCAGTATTTAGGTCTCCCATAAAGAGAAGACTTCATGAGAATAAATACAGAGAAGTCATCACAAGGTGCAAATACAGAGGAATCACCACAAGGTGCAAATACAGAGGAGCCACCACAAGGTGAAAATACAGAGGAGTCATCACAAGGTGCAAATACAGAGGAGCCACCCAAGGTGCAAATACAGAGGAGCCACCACAAGGTGCAAATACAGAGGAGTCATAACAAGCTGTAACTACAGAGGAGTCACCACAAGGTGCAAATACAGAAGGGTCACCGCAAGGGGCAAATACAGAGGAGCCATCACAAGGTGCAAATACAGAGGAGTCATCACAAGCTGTATCTACAGAGGAGTCACCACAAAGGGGCAAATAAGAAGGGTCACCCGGCAAGGGGGCAAATACAGAGGGGGTTCAATCACCCCAAGGTGCAAATACAGAGGAGTCATCACAAGCTGTAACTACAGAGGAGTCACCCAAAGGGCAAATAAGAAGGGTCACCCGGGGAAAAAAGGGGCCCCCAAAAACAGAGGAGTTTACCACAAGGTGCAAATTTCAGAAAGGGGCACCCAAGGGGCAAAATTACCCCGGGAAAGGAGTCACCACAAGGGGGCAAATCAGAAAGGGTCCCCCCAAGGAGCAAATTTCGAGGGGTCACACAAGGTGAAATACAGAGGGGCACCCCAAGGTGCAAATACAGAGGAGCCCCAAAAAGGTTTTAAATACAGAGGAGCCCCCAAAAAGGTGGGAAATACAAAAAGGGTTTCACCGGGCCCCAAGGGGGGAAAAAATAAAAAGGAAAAAAGGGGGTCACCCCAAGGAAACAAACCATTGATACCTGGGAAAAAAAGAAAATCAGATTAAACTTTGCTAAAAAAACATTTTAAAAATCCACCCAGTTTCCCAAAAACATTCTGGGCCAGATGAAACTAAGGTTTAATCTGTACCAAATGATAAAAAAAAAAATCTGGAAAAAGGGGTTTGGGAAAGGCCCCCGATC